>JACYXH010000047.1:0-320000 GCA_026745465.1 Lota lota
TCAAGATCCAGGTACATGAGGGCCCTCAGAACTCTTGCACCAGGAACTGAAGGCTTGTTGACACAGTGGCAAAAGGAAACCTTGTCTGATAAAAAAAAAATATATATATATACCAGCTGAGAAACATTACAAGCATATATATAAAAAGAAAATTGTCCGGTTGTGTGTACATGGAAATGCAGTTGCTTTACATTTTTTTCCAAAAATAATGTATTAATTGCCTTGTGTGAAATTACACCTTTCACAATTTTAGGGACATCTCCAATACATATTAAAACTGTTGCTAAGGCCAAACACCACGGATGTAAAGATAGTCTCATGTGATTCCACAGAGATTCATGTTACTTCTGCACACGTCTTCTCTGCCTGAATGTAGAAGTAAGCAAACTGTGGGTTTATGACTACTGGTGGGATGAACAACCAGGCCCAGATCAGAACAATATCTTTCTCGTGCACTCCACAATGCGCCAGTAACACCCACAGATGCTATCAGAAAATTGCTGAATCTGTAAACATAAAAAGCTCATAGTCTTCTGTATAGCGGCAGGGGGTGGTGGGAATACAATGAAATGCAATGGAATTGAAGCGCTTTGTTCTCTGGTCCTTCCAAATAGTCGTCTGCTTAGGCCTAAATCTGCCTCTTATGCATAAACTGTTTCAATGTCTTTATGGTTACATATCGAATAAGTTCCCTTTATTGGATAGACAGTTAGTTCATAGGATTCAAAGCTGTTAAAGACAGCCAGTAATACTTACTCTGATGTGCAACCGGAAATCCGATTAAAAGTTAAATTTACACAGCCACTGAAATCAATGTGCATTCCAACGGCGGAAACAGAAAAAGTGCCTCTGTAGATGCTGATGCATAACAAACTCACCGCTTAATCTTAACAGCCACTGATTGAACCAGGGGCCATGTTGAATACACGAAATAGCAATTTATCTTACTTTTATTTGGAACGTAAAGTCTTGTCAGCAAGCATAAGCGTCGTCTGCAGATCAAGTACAATATCCTCTTAGCGGAAAGGGGGCCACTCCCCCACCGTATCGATTCCTCTGATGGTAGAGATGAGAGTGCCGGTGCCAGAGCGCTATCTTCGGGGTCAGTCCATCTGCGGTCGGGAGGAGAGGCGCGGTAATAGTTTTCCAATTAAATTTCCCCGTCCCCCCCCAGTCCCGACAGTCACTCATTTGCTGCTCGCCAGGCTGAATTGTTCAATCAGATGGCGACGGCGGAGGGGGATCAGGTGTGTCTAAAAAACCCCCGCCACGGTTTTTATGACGTGAACGGCGAGAGTCCCGATCGCACCGAGATAAAGCGGAACGAGCACTATGGCTCGGATGGTTCGCAACAGACTCTTGTTAGCAAAGGGCTTCGCTCCCTAAATGAAAGATCTGAGATCAGATAGGGCGGCAGGGGAGCGTCGAGTGAATTGTGTCGGCGCAAATGGAAACAAACAAAGACAAACAAAAAAAGCTCGCTGTTGGCGTGTTGTTGCCACGCTAGCGGCTAACCGTTTTGACCCCTCCGTTGCTTTCTGCAACGTCGCCACGTGATGAGATGACACACAACGAATCAAAAGAACACATACTGCAACACAACAACAACAACAACAACAACAACCAAAAAAAACAACGACATTTTCAAAAGTTAGGCTAGGTCGTTTGAAAACCCACTCGGTGGTCTTTGACGTACTTAGTTCAAACGATGCGGTCCAAAGAGGTTTGTTCAAACACTACGCCAGAGAGGACATTGTGAAGGCATCGATCGAAACGGTGGACGGCTAAGTGATGGAATAGAATAAGCCTTAATTTGCGCGTTCTGACAAGGAGTTGCCCCCCCCCCCCCCCCCCCCCCCCCCCCCCCACCCCCCCCCCCCCCCCCCCCCCCCCCCCCCCCCCCCCCCCCCCCCCCCCCCCCCCCCCCCCCCCCCCCCC
This sequence comes from Lota lota, assembly GCA_026745465.1. Classification (NCBI taxonomy): domain Eukaryota; kingdom Metazoa; phylum Chordata; class Actinopteri; order Gadiformes; family Lotidae; genus Lota; species Lota lota. Next base: position 1,939 of record JACYXH010000047.1, read on the forward strand.
ATCGCAAAGTATTTGGCCGGTCATTACATGGGTTCAGAGGAGTCATTTGTGCCCCTGAAGCACGTCAGCCATGTCACTGAGCATCGCGCGTCAGTTCAGCGCGTTCTAATTTCGAGCGTAATGAGGGCTGCGGAGACGACCGGAGAAGCGGCCGAGGTTGTCCCCCCTACCAGGTCAAACCGTCGTGGGGGGGGGGGGGGGGGTTTGGTCACGGCGAGGGTGGCGGGGGATGGGAACCCGCCTGCCTTTGCCACCAGCAGTGGACTGCTATTGAAATGTTAGCTTAGCATTCGGCAGACGTTTTCCTCCCAAAACGACGTACAGTGACTTCAGCTCCATTTCATTAAGGAGCAGACGGTGGACGGTTAGGGCATCTTGCCCATAAAGCTGGGCAAGGGGGACGTAGGGGAACAAAAGTCATCACCCATAACCTTAAATATACATGTTTAAAAAAAGTGTGTATTCGTTTTCATCTGCAAATCGCCTTCAGAGTGCTGCTGTGACGCTGAGACAAAGTCTTTCAAGACGAAGTCATTATATAGCAAGATTCACTCATCGTTTTGAAATTGGTGGAACCCATTTCGAGGCAATTCACAAATCCCAATGTTGAACTAATGTACAGGATCTAATAATGTAAGTTATATGTCATAATTAGTTAGCGTTATCCATTTACATGAATTGCATTAAATACATCTTTGCGCTTGGTAATGTTTTCCAGCTGTACGTTATGTTGTTTTCCTGAGGCCGATGTTCCGTTTACTTGCATTGCGCTCTTTGTTCTTTAATGCGATCATTAAGATGTTAAAGGATTTTATCATTAGCGGACGACATGGCCGCAAGGTTCCTCTGTGCTCTGCGGCTCGTTACTACAGCGTTTAACGGCATCGGTAAGGATGTAATTCGGCGCCGGCAGAAGCTTTTACAGTGGGATATTTCCTTCCGGAGGGGAGGTTCTAGCGAGTGACCTTTTTAGCAGGTTGATTGGCACTCGACGGGAGCTTGGGGCCGTCTCAACCAGGGCTCCGCGTAAACCCTTTCAGAATGCAGCGGAGCCGTGCAGAGTGCAGTCTAAACGCACCACGAAAGAGCATTCTGGGGGGGGGGGGGTGAAGCTCAGTGCTTGCCCTTTGCCTATCATCTCCATCATCTCGCACGCACGCACGCACGCACGCACGCACGCGCCGCGCGCGCGCACACAGAGTATTGCAGTAATAAGGTTCCTTTTGACTTTTTCCCCATTCAAGCACCAGACGCCGAACACGCCACTGTGTATTACATAAATGACTTGGAGAAAACTTTCTGAAAACTATTGTCACATTTGAAAGGTTTCCATTAACATTGATTTTAACTTTCTCAACCACTCAAATGTGATGATGCTCGTTTACCTTTTTAAGTGGCAGTTGATGAATGCCAGACTTTCTACCATTACTTTGATAGCAGCTGAAAAGGGTTTTTATAATTGGTTCATGGTCAGTAGACCGTAACAGGACACAGTGGTGTACTGTTTTGGAAATGCGAACGTGTGTTAACATATTAAAGCTGCTGTTCGTAAGATCTGCGAGTTGTAAAAGAGAGAGGTCCAGAACACCGAAGAGCAGAGAGTACGATTTTGAAAATAGAAATCGAAAAGAAAGATCCCCTTCCTGTTTGTCTGCCATTGCGAAGCCTTCCATTCATGCACCTGTGATTGACAGCGACGATGGATTCCCCTGAATCAGTCACGGAAGAGATGCCCTGATTGGTCAGAAATGAGCCGGGAGCGGTCTGAAATAGAATAGTCTCATACAGAGTCAGGCGCGCAGTCAACAGAACAGATATTCAGCATTTTACTTGCTAATAGCTGACAAATAGCTATGACATTTATTACCTACAGCACCTTTAAGTATACTTATAAGGATTTATTATGTATAACAACATCTGCTTTGACCATTCACCACAGTTATATTTGTCTTATGTTTGACATTGCATGGATAAATATGTCTGGCCTCAAGCCACTTTTCTAAATGTTGTGTATTTTTCTCTTTCCTAGATTGCGTTCTCTCAACACAACAGTATAATGGACCTTGTACAGTTTTTTGTCACATTTTTCAGGTAAGCGTGACCTTCTTGAATAGTAAGTGTGTTTTTTAATTGCAGAACTTTCAGAGGTCCAATCAGCACTAGAGAACTAGTTCTCGTGCTTAACACATACGTTTACGTGTTAATGTTGACGGGTCTAATAATAATGTTACTATAGTTTTAACACCAAAAACAGTTATGCTAACATCCCACATTATCATTATTCAAACAAATATGATACTATTGCCTCAGCCCAGCGGGGAACCGATTTATTTATGTATGTATGTATTTATGTATTTATTTATTTGTTTGTTTTTTGATCGATTGATACTTTGTAGAGGTACACACAATATTTTGTCAAACACTGCAGAACTTATACCAACCGTACTAAACTTAAACTGCTCCCTGGTTGTCTTTTAGCGAGCCGTATCGTCCTCTGCCCGGGACAATACTACTCTTATCCTTTCTGATCCACGGCAAGAAAGTGCCCAGTTAGATTATTCAACCAGATGTTTCTCGATAGGATTCTTGCGATCCCTCCCTGGGTTTTAAGAGTGGAGGGAAAGTTTATTTTAGCGATGCAGCAGATATGCAGGAGTCCACCCTGGGATGGCTAATCTTCCCTTGAGGGAAAGGGATGAGGTACCCCATCCCCCGCATCCTGATTGGGTTTCCCACTCGCAGTGGCGGCAAATTGCATTGAAAGATGACATGGGATGGAAATGTACTTTTCCTTACCTTGTTAGTTCATTACCCGCTGGCGATTTTAATACATTTTCCCCAAATCTAGAAAGAATGCAACTTTTAAATGACTTTTATTTTACATTATAATCAAATCCCTTCAACGTATTCTCTGTTTGAGTGAGTACAGGTGACAGTTGGTCGTTTTCTAGGTGATAATAACACAGCATGCGCCATTGTGCTTCTCCATCCGACTGAGACTCAATATCAGATTGAATCTCTTTTACAAGTATTATGGTGTTGCAGAAACTCAATGCTAGGAAGATCAGATATCCTGTCTGACCCAAACAAAACTGGCCGGGAAAATATGCAGCTCCGTAATTTCGTGTAAATGTACACCGAGCAGTTGGCATAATCTTGTGTGTGTGTGTCTGTGTGTGTTTTAAAGGCATGTTGTGTCCAGAACCTCCCCGTAGCCTGCAGAAATCACCTCTAACTATCGGTGTTAAATGACAGGCCTTGCCTGCAGCGGACATTCATCTCCTGCACTCTCTTATTTTCCACCGGCTCAACTCGGTAGCCTCGGTCAAATCACAGCCCGTCTGTATAGATCTCCCTCCTGGAGCGCTGCTGCGACGCGGGGAAACAAGGTTTTCATTTCCCAATGCAAATAACTGCTATTAGTATCGTCCGCGTTGTAAAGAAAATAAATAACACATCTCGGCACGAGTTAAGCCAAGCTGCATATTTTACTGCATTCATTTTAGCATTACAGCTGTATTATAGTATGTCGTGTTACTGTCTAATACACAGTGCTGATACATGAATACACAGTACCGGTGACTATACACAGTACTGATACATGAATACACAGTACCGGTGACTATACACAGTACTGATACATGAATACACAGTACCGGTGACTATACACAGTACTGATACATGAATACACAGTACCGGTGACTATACACAGTACTGATACATGAATACACAGTACCGGTGACTATACACAGTACTGATACATGAATACACAGTACCGGTGACCATACACAGTACTGATACATGAATACACAGTACCGGTGACTATACACAGTACTGGTACGTGAATACACAGTACCGGTGACTATACACAGTACTGGTACATGAATACACAGTACCGGTGACTATACACAGTACTGATACATGAATACACAGTACCGGTGACTATACACAGTACTGATACATGAATACACAGTACCGGTGACTATACACAGTACTGATACATGAATACACAGTACCGGTGACTATACACAGTACTGATACATGAATACACAGTACCGGTGACCATACACAGTACTGATACATGAATACACAGTACCGGTGACCATACACAGTACTGATACATGAATACACAGTACCGGTGACTATACACAGTGCTGATACATGAATACACTGTACCGGTGACTATACACAGTACTGGTACATGAATACACAGTACCGGTGACTATACACAGTACTGGTACATGAATACACAGTACCGGTGACTATACACAGTACTGATACATGAATACATAGGTTTTAAATTTGAAGCACACTTAGTGGAAACCCCATCCCTTCTGATTTAAGACGAAAGCCATTATTTCTTTAAATGAACACACACACACACACACACACACACACACACACACACACACACACACACACACACACAATGCACCGGCCTATGCAGGCATTTCTACAATAACAGTGTATTTAGATAAGCAGAAAATACTTCATCAGAGAATTTCTCTTTCAGAAATAAAATACAATTAAATAAAACATTGCCTTTTGATATTGCCTAATCTGCATAAACCATTTGTTCATTTCTTTCAAAGGCATTAGAGTTAAATATATTTTGAACCATTCCAACCATATTACCTTGTCCAAGCATATTTTATATAATTATTATAATACATTCCCCTTAATGTTACTTTTACCACTTTTGTTGTAGATCATTCATGAATTTAGTATATTACTGCATTTATTGGTCTACTTCTTCACATCTTTGTTTGCCTTCCTAGTGTTCAACATAATCTCAACATCCAGCACATTCATAATAAATATTAACTTAAAACCTGATGTAAACTGAACACAACTAATGCATATATTAGTTACCGTTTATACATATAAACTGAATTATCAGAATGGAAGCTACCCTACAATGAAAACAAACCTACACTATAATAAATATAAACACAACAAATTCTTTAACAATATATACATACAGACAGAACCTATACACTATATAACACACAGACAGAACAGAACCAACACTAAAATGAATACATGAAGAACATTACCGACATATACAGAGTCAGCAGAACTCACAGTAACAAACGGAATGGAACCAGTACGTTCGCCTGAGGCTGTCCAGAGCAGCTGTGGGGTGCTATCGCTAGCGTAGCACGGGCTAGCAAAACACAAAACCCAATCTACAGAATGATGACAGAGTTGTCAGATCCAACCGCGGGGGCTTCCTGTCCTTGATTTGAGATAAAGTTAAAAGGAGATGGTCGACGGGAAAAAGGCTGTTGGCTTCTTCAAATTTGCTTTTTGTTTGTTTGAACTGGTTTCCTTTTTATTTATTTATTTTTTGATTGCACTGTCACAACTGTCACTTGACACAGACACACATCTAGTACTGTGCTTTTATTTTGCCGGCCTGTTTAACTCTTGTGGAAGAAAGCACACAGATACTCCGTAGGTCTCTCTCTCTCGCTCTCTCTCTCTCTCTCGCTCTCTCGCTCTCGCTCTCGCTCTCGCTCTCTTCTCAATAATCCCTAATTTGGCTCGAAAGTGTCTCACTTTATGTTGTGTGCTATCCCATTACAGTTGTTTCTTTAATAATGTGATCAATATACTGATTACCATCTTCAAAATCATTTGAACTGCCACATAATTAAAGAAGCAGTATATTTGCCCAATGCTTTATTTGCTGAGCAATTAAGTAGTAATATGGTCAAATATTAAATGTATTTTAGTATTGTATAAATATCTATTTTTAATCGGTGTACTTTTAAATAACCGACAAAAGCATCCAGACAGTGTGCTTATGTGTGACTATAAAGAACTACATCCCCAGAATGCTCCATTCATGGTAAAAAAAAACAACTTCATGTTAAGGTCTCCCATGATGGCAACTTACTGGCTAACGGCATTCTTTTTCTTTGGTTCGATTCCCAGTTGCTTCCTGTCTTTGCTCCTGGTGGCTGCTGTGGTGTGGAAGATCAAGCAGACCTGCTGGGCATCGAGACGAAGAGAGGTAGGTCTTCACCGCCCTTCACAATGCTTCACTTCATTTGTCAAGCCCTTCATCACGGTCATTCGCCCACCCCTAGACCTGTCAAGACAGGTCCACTGGACCACTGGTGGTCACCTACTGGTACTGCAGGTGGTCTGTGGGGAAACGTATAAAGGACGATAATAGATAACTAATATAGATAATGGAAGGAGCCTGTTTATAAATTTTTTACCGTCCGCATATGAGGTGGTCCACGAAAGGTCTTGATGATAAACTAGTGGTCCACCTAAAATCAAAGTCTCAGCGCCGCTGCCCTAGATCCTAATCAGGGTCAAAGGAACGACTCGCTCAAACCCAGAGAAAAAGTCCTCCAGAAGGAATACATAGGAGGGATCCTTCCTCCCGGGGATGGCCAGCAGTTCATGTTCACATGATATACCCACTGTATTCAATAGGAGGCTTCACATGATGTCACTCACATAACAAGCTGCCATCCTGGTGCTTTCTCACTATTACAATAATAATAATAACAACGACTGGTTGGTTGCTTGGTCATTGAAGCATTTTTACTCAATAGGTGCCAAGATAGCGGGCCTGGACTTATTTTCTGGAACTGAAGATGATTAAAACCCTCCTATACAGACACACAGAAACGCACAACCCACATGAACTATGTAGGCCCTGCATTTGTCTTATTTCGTTCTCCTATCTTCTTTCATTTGTCTTGGTTTCTCAGCAGGTGGAAAGGACTCTGGCATTCAAGTGCCAAACTGTGATAGCCGGTTGTGGGCTTCCCATCTGGAAAGTTGTTGCGCTTCACTTTTTTGGATGACGGCAAATTCATAAACTGCCTATTCAACTCGCTCATCTTAACAACAAAGCGAAATGAGTCGGTTATTGAGGCTGGTTCTGAGAGCGAGCGTGCGGTGTTTATCTTGCATGGCCAGTGTGAGACAAGCAGCCGAGTGTGTTTGCCCGCTTGCCGATTCTCGTCATTCGCCTGCGCTAAAATACGGATGCGAGATCTGCCTCACAGGACGTGGGGGGGGGGGGGGGGATAGGAAATTGGAATTGAGCTCTGTGGCTGTTGTCTGAGCTTTTTCTTGGAGAGACTTAGTATTCATGAGATTCTCGTGCAATGTGGCGCCATTGTACTCGCCACACGTGATTTGTGAAGACAGGAAATGTTCTCGACTTGTGTTCTGAGTAATGGCGGTGTGTGTGTGTGTGTGTGTGTGTGTGTGTGTGGAGAGCTTCTGAATTCAAGGTGGTCGTCAACCCGACGGTTGTTTGGACAAATTGGAGATTCTTTTCTGAAATCTTGCCTCGTAGAACAACCGCATCTCCAGCTATTGCCGGCGACTTTTATGGCAATAAGCTTCTACTACTTTGTCTTTATCTGCTTTTGAAGAACAATCAAACAAAAGTATCGCGTGGTGCTGCTCATGCTTACCTGATCACGTCACTGTTATTCTTCTTTGTAGTAGCCATCATTCCATGGCAGAAGTTGCACAGTCCGATACTTTTTTTCTTCATCAGAGAATCGAATCAGCCCTTTAGTTAATTAAAGTCATTACACAGGAATCCCTCATTTTTTTTTAACTACCGATGGTCTCACTTGCTTTGGTCGATTGTTTAGATTAAATTCATTAATGTGAGATCGACTCTAGTGGCTAACACACTAAGAAACTGATAGGTATTTCACTAAGGCTATTGTGTCATTCTGCAGGTGCTTTTATCCAAAGCAGCTTACAGTGAGGTTCCTTTCTTACTTCATTCATGAGCAGGTAGGGGTGCGGTGTCTCCCTTCGTCTGGGAGTAAAACACCTTAACCCACTAAACTGTCCTGCCCCCCTTTTTCCAAAGCAATCTTTAATTATACCCAAACCCATGCGACGAATGCTTATGCTTTATTTGCAATGTGTGTCAATGTGTTGCATGTGTGGCAAATTAAACGGAATAGGTAAAATATGTTTGGCAATAGGAAAGGATGTGGATAATAAGATGGAAAACGAAAACGAAAAGAAGTGAAAATGTATGCAAAACACCACCATAGACTGGTGGTGTTTTGCATACATCCGCCCCAATCAGGATTGGGGCGGATTGTAAAAGAGACCCTATCTATCCCTAACCCTATCTTTAACCATTGAATTGATTCATCCACTTCCACATAGAGAGGCTGTGGATTCCTCAATAGCTACAAACACTCCACACGTTCAGTTATTATGGCCTTGTGTTTTTTTAATCTATTGTGACGCACATTCAACCATGGCTGGACAAACAATAGTTATCCGCTGTAGGGTTTAAGAGGTATTATAATTGTCCTGGAATAAAGAAAAATCACGTTTTGACATCAAAATGAATTGTAACTAAAAATATATATTAACTTAATAGTATTAACATACGAGGTCCACAATTTTAATTGTACATTAAATTACCAGATATGTCAACGTAATGACCTTCTCAGATGCACAGTTTAAAATATACTCTCATTGTGTACGCCTAGCGTGATATCAAGACGTCCTCCCCACGAGGGTCTCGATAATACATCATCCCATATTGCCCAGCTCTTCATTAAAGCTAACCCAATGACCTGCATGTGATCAATATTTATAGCGAAACAATACGTGTATTTAACATCCCAAAGAGCCGTTTCCCTTCCTTAATTATCACAGGATGCCGCTGTATCCAAGCCTACTAATTGCGGCATAGCAAAGTTAAATGAAGAGCATATGTACCGTGGGCCAGAGCGTGTCCACCCAGAGAACTAGCAGCCAAGATGAGGATGAACCCAACCGACGAAAGTTGCTGCAGCATTGATATTCTGCACACATTTCCCTTCCGTGGTCCAGGCTTCTCTCTATCAAACCCCCTTCCATCGCCCTTCAGCTTCCAGATCAGAAGTCAAACTAGGCCGAAACACACCTATTGATGCCAAATGTTTTAAAATAAATATGATATAAATATATTTGTTCTAAGACATGTTTATTGTCTTGAATGGCTAAAATAAGGCATGCGTCGTCGCACAACTTATTCATCTGACGTTGCTTAGCGTGTCTCTGCGCCTTTAAATGAAAATAATAACATATGCCATTTGGTGGCGCATATAGTGTGCATGTATTCTTACTCTTGGCATACATTTGTTGAGTTTGTTGGCCCACTCCAAATATATTAATAAAGAATTTGATATTTTTATATATATCTTTTATTTATATAACCAATTTTGTGTGATTATAGGAACCCTGCAGTCTCTAAGACAATTTGGTTGATGTAGCCCAGATTAGGACAATACCAAGGTTGTTACAATTGAACAGCTTGAGAATATATAACAACTTAACTATCGATTACTTTTGAGGGTGACTTACTTACAAGCTAACAAGCTTATATGCCTCTATTATTTTGGATTACACAATGTTATTTTTTTTCTCTCTGTAGTTAAAAGCAGTTGAGTCGAGTTGAGTTTAATTCCTCTGGTGACAGTTGGTGTGGGCACTTAAACCAAATGGAGTTTGTTTCAAATAATGGGTGTGTATTAGACAAAAGCCACCTTGTGCAATAGCATCTGTTTATCCTATAGAGAGCCATTCGAGTCCATTTTTACATCTTATCCTATGTTTGAAAATCTAATCATTTAAGTCGAGATTTTCGTTGGGCTTCGTGGAATAGGACCTGCTCTCTATGTAGATATAAATGGCTCATTCTAAGGTAGCAAAAACATTTTTATTTTCATGGGATTATACACTAATTCAAACATACTTTTATTATTATATGATTATTATTATTATTATATTCCATTTGTGAAGTCCGTTCCACGAGATGCCACTAAATTCTATACTCTGCACCTTTAAGGTAGGTGGTTCAAAATAGAAATCCTAGGTACCTTAAGATGAGACCACAAAGACCTTGGTGGTAACATTTCCATATTGGCTGTTGGTTTTTATTTTGACATCTTAGTCTTACCTCTAAGCTTGCTTCGTTTCTCCATTTACTTTTCTTGGAGACAATGGGTCCGCCGCTAGCATTTCTTAGAACCAAAAGCTAAGAAATTAATTTGTTTTTTTCCCCCGTCTGCTCTCATTTTGTGATCTCACTTCTACACTATCACAGTTCTTCTCGCTCTCGCTCTCTCTCTCCTTTTTATCGCTGAATAATTAGCTTAATTGAATTCATGGTTCCATACACTGGAAAGCCCATCAAGGGCCATCGTATTACAGTACAATTTTCTATTATCGTTTTTAAAGGTAAAAATAACAGATGGAAGCGTTCTTGATTAACTAACGTTTATCAAGAACCATCTTGCATCTCATGGCACTGGTATGTTTTAATTAAGTTCCTCTACTGGTGCGTGCAAATATTGGTTCTCGCCTATAAGTGCAACAATGGGCCTCATTGCGAGGACAGAAATACCAGTGCAATACACTTCTGGACAAGTGGTCTACACTTCCCGTACCAGTCACGTGCACTGGGCCAAAGCAAAGAAAAACAACGTTGTTTGGCCAAACCATTCCTATTACGTGGCTTTGACTAATGATTAAGTTCAGAAAACTTTAAATTAAACAAATAAGCTTGTATAATGATGACTTTAATATTATTTCATACTGTCGGATTTCACGGTCGGATTAACATAATTCTATTGGGTTATATCTCCATTATAGAACAATAATCAAAACAGTATTCATAAGAATAAGCGTAATATACCGGTTATGTTCCAGTCCACTTTATTCAAGATTGTGGCGAGACAGCTTTTGGTCCGTTGAATGATATTTCATTCAACCAAATGTAGGTTTTTCTGAGATGTGTGTGTGTGTGTGTTTCCGTGTGTGTTGTGTGTGTGTGTGTGTGTGTGTGTGTGTCGGATGTGTGTGTGTGTGTGTGTGTGTGGCTTGGTCTATGGGCGCATACTAAACCCACTAAACGCAGTCTTTTGGGTGCTGAGCTCTGAGTGCTCGCCCAAACTGTCCTGCAAGCTCTTCAGAACTTCTGCTTATTAAATATGACATGATTCATATTAGTGTCCTGTCGTATTAATATCAACCCCTCAAACGACATGGACACATCGGTCGCTTTGCCTTGCCAAGCCAACATTTTGAAAAACGATTTTTAAAGAAACCTTTTATTAATTTTTTCGGACACTGTGCCACTTCAGCAGACACTGTATTGGCAGCTTAGAACCGGCTCTTATGCCACTACTGCCGTTGCTAAATGTTATGTGTTTTCTTTATTGATTTCCAAAAGGAGGACTCATTTTTTATGAATGGCGCTTTCGCAGGAATGGGGCAGAAATTCTCCTTATATATACTTTTTTTATATATACATTATGCTAATTAAGGTCCATGAATACGCACACTCATTACGCAGAGATTAGGACAACTTCCTGTACTGTGCTGAATCTGACTCATACAAGTTGCACGTGCGCACAAAAGTAAGCTCAAGTTTAGAGAAAAATACGCACATCTGCATGAGGACCCTTGAGTATCAGTGAAGCTGGACGTTATGTTCTAAAGAGTTTGATGTTTTAAACATACGATGCTATCCAGGTGGTCGTGTCCAGTGCTTCCTGTTTGTGTTTGTGCTTTCCCATAACGCATGGAGCATTGGAACGCTTTGATCGCCCTGAGTTGGCTTCATCCACCATATGGGCGTGTTGTGTGGGCGTGTTGGTGTGTGTTGCACGTCTGACCTGATTTTGGATTTACCATAGCCGCACCACCATGGGCTGACCAGTAATCACGACGGTTTTAGCATAATATCTGTGTTTTTAAATGAGATTTTGGCCTATTAACAGCGTTCAAAACAAACTGTAAGCATATGAGCTTTGTTTTAAACAAGATGCTAGAATACGAGCTGTATTTAAACACAGTGATAGCATATTAGCTGTGTTCTGAACAAGATAATAGCATGTTAGCTGTGTTTTAAACAAGATGCTAGAATACGAGCTGTATTTAAACACGGTGATGGCATGTTAGCTGTGTTTAAACAAGTTATCGCATGTTAGCTGTGTTTATACAAAATGCTAGAATACAAGCTGTATTTAAACACAGTGATAGCATGTTATCTTGGTGCTATGGTCTGTAGCCTCGGAGCAGCTGACCCCCTGAGTGTTTAAACTCTTCAGATGTCTTTATTCCTGCTCCTTATCCAGGCTATGGTTAAAACACAGATGCACATACATTCACATATCACCCCTTGAGGATAGCAGGTACTGAAGCATTGTTCTCTTAGCGCAGGCTGTGTGTAACTTATACCTCCTTTGGAGGTACATTGTGCTGTGGTAATGGGATAATGGGGATTATTCTAAGAGCATTGTAAGTCAAGTGTCGGGGAACAACATTTTTAAGCAAATCATTGGATTTAGTGTCTTAAGTTGGAGGGATGGATGGATACGCTTTATGGATTACAGTATTCAATGTCCTCCCATGTTGTTTTGCATGTCACAACAAGGCTTTTGTAGCATGAAATGCTGCTGATTAATTTGTACAGTCTAAGGGTATTGATTACCACTGCAGCCAGAATGCTGATAGTGACCTGGGCCAGTGTTGGATGGGCGAACACAGCCATGCCATTCAAATTGCCAATTAAGTTGAAATCATGCAGACCTTCATTGCCATTCAAAGGATGCCCCTTTTGTTCCTTGAGTGCGCTCCCCCCCCCCTAAGGATGTCTGTGCACGGCCCTGGAAGACGCTATCATGGTCCCGATGTATGACTTTGTATGAAGGTAATGAATTAATATTCATGAATGCGTCGGCCCTTGAAGAAACCGGAGGTTTAGTTGAAAGTTGCTCAAATTAAGTAAACATGTTTGCGTGATCAACGCCACACACATTTACTTGGATGTATCCTTGTACAAATCCTATAATACTTCTGTCTTCCTCTGTAAAGCCGGGCACAAGTCCCTGGCTCCTGTCATCTATCGAGGAGCTAATTTAGTGGTTATCGATCGCTTTAATAGGATTATCCTGTGTTTAAATCCCTCGCCACCTTCGTTCTGTTGCTCTGTTTGAGGTTAGACCCTCTAAAAATAGCCCTGTGGAACAGCTGGTGTTTAATTGTTTCTGCCATCGGGAGAACCACTTTGACATGGCAGCATTAGCAAAACGTAACATATCGGCTTGAGCGTTAACAAGCTTTTTCAGTTTGAAGCCATTTCAATAGAATTCTCCTTTTCTTTTTTTGTTCCTTACATAAATGCGCTAGAGAATTACCCTTTTTAAAGTACATTCATAGCTTCAAAATAAGACGTATTATCCCCATAGGCTGAATTAGTGAAATTGAAAAAATAACATTAAATGCCAAATGTAAAGCTATTACCCAAGATTACATTATGATTGCAAGAGCAAAGGTACAAAGTATTCTCTTGTGTTTCCCATTCACATTAGCAGTTCCCGGACGGAAAGTGGTATCGTGCTACACAGCCACCTTATACCTTTTATTCATTTATATAATAAACTGTACATAGTTTCACTTTTGTTTCATTTTTGTAAATAGTGCAGTTCCTTAAGATACACATTAATGTAGATGGCAGTTCAGAAAATGGTTATTCGTCTTTCGTTTACATGATGCATGTTCATTGTATACTTTAATGAGTTTTGGCTTAATGAGCTAGAAACTTCTCAAAGCAAACAACTTTTAATTTTTCAAGAAAACCTTTTGTGTTGTTTGACTTACTGGAATGGATTAGATTGATACATTAGAGGAAATGTATCTTGGGATGATTTATCTCAATGTCTACAACTTTTCCATTTTAAATCCATCTTTATCATTGTAAATTCAAATCTTTGGGTAAAGTTTTAACCTTTTGGTCAAGACGTTGAACCACACACCCTTGAACTTATTTGCCATTCAATGGCAATCAAACTTTAACTGGATTGTCGATCACTGCCAATTGTCCCTGTTAGGTTTTTCGATTATCTCTATTTCTGAACCAGGGAAAGGATTAGCCATTGACTAGATTAGTCGGCACTAAATATTGTAGATTCAGATATTTATTTCATGTGGTTTTAAAACTGGCCTTTTTTAACTATATATTGCCTTTTAGTCTCAGAATGATGTTATGCTTCACTATTTTTCAAGAACAAAGTGGAGCTCCTATAAAAGGTTGCAATATCCTCCAAGACAAATGGACGACCTTCCCTTTTTTTTAAGGACCCTCATTGAGGGGGCAAAACAGAAAAGGTCATATTCATAAGATACCATTCATGCACGCACTCAACCAAATTAATCAACTCACCCGCACTCACTTTTATCTCCCCCACCCCCTCCAACTAAATGGTTCCACGTCAGCTTGTGTATTTGTGCAAATCAGACCGCCATTTGACCGACGTTAATTGCTTCTGCAGAGTTCATTTGTGCCCATTGTCATTAACTTGGTATTCATTTCTGTGAGCGGCGCTGGGATTGTACTCTGGTCCTGTGACGGTTGTATTCCCAACACATTCCACGCTGTCTGTGCTAAACATGAGTCTAGAGACCGAGCTGTCTCGCTCTCTCTCTCTCTCTCTCTCTCTCTCTCTCTCTCTCTCTCTCTCTCTCTCTCTCTCTCTCTCTCTCTCTCTCTCTCTCTCTCTCTCTCTCTCTCTCTCTCTCTCTCTCTGTCTGTGTGTCTCTGTCTCTCCATCTCTCTCTGTCTCTCTCTCTCCATCTCTGTCTCTCTCTCTACCCCTCTCTGTCTCTACTTCTCTCTCTCTACCTCTCTCTACCTCTTTCTCTCTTGGTTCTCCTCCAACTCCTGAGTGTTTTGTCTCCTTGAGTGCATTCACAGCTCCCATGATAAATAACAATTCTGCTATCTGACATTTAGGATGGATGTTGTTGGGGTTTGAAGCCTTGCCGTTAGAAATCCCAATAAGCTTCAAGCAATTTTCAACAACCTTATGATGTCTTATCACAAAAAAAAATAAGAAAAGGGCAAGTGGTCTAATTGTGTTTCTTCACCGCGACACACACCTTGGAAGTGTGCAGCTTTGGTAAATGTTACGTTTCTGGGACGTACTCGCTGCACTCCTAACGTGTGTATCAGATGGGGAAGTCTCCAGAAGAGAAAGAAACGGAAAAGCGAAAATCGATGATCTGATCAATCTCAATCTGGCGACGCTGATGGTTATTTCTGTTGGCTGATTGAAACGCCCAGAGGGGGGTCGGGGTGGGGGTGGGTGGTTGGGTGGGGGGGGGGGGGGGGGGGGGGGGGGGGGAGATGTTTTGATAACCGCTTAGAGTTGTGACAATTACACGGAAATGATCAGAACATTCCTCTCCCTCGCTGGGTTTGTTGTCAGCCCAACACGGGTAGAAGGGGAACAGTGTGCGTGGAAATGCGATGGAGAATCCTGGACCAACTCTTATGAGATAATCATGAGCAAGAAATAGTTGCAGGACTCTAGGGTGGGAATTATTGTACATTATCTAACATTATAGTTTATCTCAACATTTTGCTCTAAAATAGATTCAATAAGAGAATTAACAATATAGGAAAAATCGAGTTGATACTGTTGGACTGAATGGAAACTACGGTTTGGGTCCATTATCAGTTTATTATTTTGCCCATACTACCTCCAGGTGTGAGGCTGATTAGTCATTACAAGCCATTTCTAAAGTTAGCCAGTGGTGACATCACAAGTGGGAGTGTCCAGTGTCCACGCAGATGTATATTAGCCTGATCATACTCTATAATTATACTCGTAGTCATCTGTGAACGTGCATCATCTCCTATAACCTGCCCAAGTTCAGTATGGGGGCGCAAATTGAATCGACACAAAATGTAATCCAGTTACTCACATTCATTCTTTGTTCCGTTCCACCTCCATGCTATTTAAACTGGAAATTATTTCATTATGTAGAAATTGACTTTGAATATCCACATGTACAGACTTTTATGGAGTCCTTCTCACAGTTGAAATAAAAATGGATTACAACTTTACAGTGTTGTGGTGGTCCATACTCTGGGGGGTATTTAAAGCTGGAACACGAATCTCTGTTTCTCTCTCTCTGTCTCGCTCTGTGACCGTCTCTCTGTCTTCTCTCTGTCTTCTCAACCTTATTGGAATGGAAAGTAAAAGATTAAGTTGGCCAAAGCAGTTTGAAAAATGTAAATATAAAATACAAAACATTTTGAAACAAAATATATTAAAATATATATCAATAAAATTGCAAATTGTGTTACATTTGATAATAAATAAAAAACAATTTTCACAGAGGAGTCATTGTAGGACAAACACAGGTGTTGCTAATAACGCTACTTTTGTGTACCAGGGCACGGGAAGCAGACTCATCTTCACTAGCTTAGTGTAGCACCCGTGTCCCGGTACATAAAAGCCCCGTAATCAGTGTAATGTGCGACACCTTTGTAAAAAAGGGTCCATTAGATGGTCATAACGATGCGATGGGTGTATTGAGTGTGTGAAGACGTGCTATAAATTCATATCAGTCATTGCGTCTTGCAGGTGTGTGCGTATCTCGATTCTGCTTCTGCCGGACGATGGTCCGTATCTGCGATCGCCAGGTCGGGCTGAATGGCGGCCAATTACAAGCCTGTTGTAATGAGGTCAATGGATGCTTGATGGTGTTATGTTGCATGTGTGGGAATGACATGGGTGGTTGGCCAACAAGATATGGTGGTGGTAATCAAGGAGGCAATACGCCTTTTTAGTGACCCCAGGTTCGATTCCCACCTGCGATCCTATACTACATGTAGTTCCCTCTCTCTTTCAACCCATTTTCCTGTCTGTCTTCACTGGTCCTGTCCACAAAGCGCATTAAAAATAGATTATAAAGACAAAGTATATAACCGAATTAGTTATCAGGGAATCAGTGAAATAATATACTTTTTTTCCAGAGAACAAGAAAGTTTCATTCTTCAGATGGAGAAAATGAAGCTTAACATGTGTTTGTCTTACATTTAAATGGAACTTATGGGGAAATAATTCTTGGATTTAACTCAGCCTTAATTATCAGGTTTTACAGGAGTGGGTTTGTAGAATGGGTGACTTTTAAAATAAAGTGCTGTAATTTCACGGTAGTAATTTGCCAACATTTCTCAAGGAATGAGTCTGCTTTGTAATCTTGGTGAAGACCACACAGGTAATTGTACAAAAATAGTGAAAAATAATCGGTTTATAATTATACACGTCCTAAACCCCAAGGTAGGTGTCGCATAGGATATGAAAATGTGGACAAAACGGCAACACAGAAAAATGAAAACAGAATAAAGCCATCGCACATTTTTGTTAAACAAACATACATGTTTGAAAATACATGCTCCCATTATTCTCTTTCTATGGTCTGTTTTGCAATATTATAGTCACAGCAATTATGGAATTTCTCCTTTTGTGCAGATCTCTTGTGTGGTTTCAGTATGTCCCCTTGGAGCTCTTCATTGTAACTGCAATAACCTCCTTAAGCAGCCTTTACTGCCTGTTTTTATAGCTGCCTCCACCGGCGAGAGCGAGGGAGAGGAATTGGTTTAACAGTATTTGAACCTTATATTGCACTTGAATCATTGTACCCTTGGTGTGTCATTGTGGAGGGGGGAGGTTGAGAAAACAATACAGGCAAAGGAAAATAAGCTTAATGTGAAATTTGTTCGTTTTATTCAAGTCCTGCTTGGAGAACTAAACTATAAATCTTGTCAGAGCAGCAGTTTTTATCATTTACCCTCTAGAGGCTTCGCTACCGTGTTCGTACCCGGCCAGAGATCTTTCTGCTCTTTTTATATAAATTAACTCATTCATACACTTGCCCTCACCACTTTTCCCCAGCAGGATATTCACTCACTTTCTCACTCACTCTCACCCCCTCACATACTCACTTACATCCCTCACCGGCTAAATGGCGTCCCTACCTTTATCTGCTCTTTGATATTAAGTCGTTTATTTATGCACTCACCCACGCGACTGCCTTGGAATACATTCACTCACTCACTCACTCACTCACTCATCCAACAGCAGTGAAGCAGTTGGTGAGGTGTTACTGCCACTGCTCAAATATCTTCCTTGTCCGGGCTAATCTGGAGCACAATGAGATCTTAATGTCGCTGACTCGGGCTCATCACAAATCCAATAGCAATCAGGCGTGTCCTTGGCTGCAAAATGGCAGCATGTTTAGCCATCGATCCGGCGCTGCGTTGCTGATGAAAGTGCGGCCCTCGTTGTTTTTACAGTATTGATCAGGCCGGCGGAACAAGAGAAGCTATTTTCTGCTCAATCCCAGCTAACAGGAATGGGTTTTTATTTTTATTGTATTTTATTTTTGTGTAACCCCAAGCTTACCGTTTGGTGAACTCAATCTTTAGGGCTCAAAAGGTTGGGTCTTGTGTACGGCCGTGAGGGGGATTCTCAGCTTGGAGTTTTTTTTGCGTAGATTCATTCTCCAACTGCCTTGGTTAACCTCCACGTCTCGGCAGCAGTCTTCAGTACTAATATGGCCGTTATCGAGATGTTGTACTCGGGGTCATTTGTATTGTAATGTCTTTGGATAAAGCGCGTCTTCTAACTAAATGAATAAAGCTAATGTCGCTACATTAGCTTATATACCAAAAGGTGCTACATTTAATTAATGAAGAAAAAATGTGAATGCAGTCTACTTCCTCACAAAACAACAACAGCAAAGACCAAAACGCATGAACGGTAAACTCTCACACGCTAGAGAGAAATCGTGTGTGTGTGTGTGTGTGTGTGTGTGTGTGTGTGTGTGTGTGTGTGTGTGTGTGTGTGTGTGTGTGTGTGTGTGTGTGTGTGTGTGTGTGTGTGTGTGTGTGTGTGTGTGTGTGTGTGTGTGTGTGTGTGTGTGTGTGTGTGTGTGTGTGTGTGTGATGTGGGCCAGGGCAGCTCTCCCCCATGTCCTTGAGCTATGGGAGGCTATAGATCGCTCTGCACTGTTCCCATATTGACATCTCCTGTTGATTTGTATTTCATTTTTTAGACCTGGGGTTATAGATGAACGCATGCGTGGCCTACTGAGAATGTACTCGTCTTTTATTTTTTTTCTTCTTCCTGGTGCCCTTTTATAGCTCTTCTCGGTGTGTGTGTGTGTGTGTACAGTTGTGGTTCTGTAAGTCCCCGGGGGGGGGCCCCTGGGTTCTTATGCGGAGCGACGGGGTGTTTAATATCCAGCCACCGCTGGAATACTGATGACAGCGGAATCAATGACTGAGTAATTGCTTGTCAAACGCATAATGGAAGGAGCCGTTTCTTCTCTTCTTTATTTTTTTTCTTTTAGTCTTTATTTTCTTTTTTTATACGAGCCAACTTTCGATTTGCGAAGTTCACTGAACCCGTGTTTACCCCTTCATAGATGTTGCTACACTGCAGCCGTTATCAATTTTTCTCCGATCGCTGATAGGTAAATACAACCCCAAAGCCCAAATTCATTCCGTGTTTTTAATTAGAAGGGGTTAAAATATGGGGAGGATTCGACACCGCGGAGGCCAGTGCAATGTTGGGTTGAACAGCATAATAAGGGGGATTGATTCCACCCTCTACTGGTGCTGAAAGCAGCCCTATGTTCTTGGCATTACTGTACCTAATGGCTTAGTGATATTTAGAAATTGCTTCTTAATTATGCAAAAGATATATCTAAATGTTTCCTTTCCAGCCAATGTTACCCATTCATTCATCACAGACAGTGCTACATTCTTACTATCTATCTATATATAAATAAAACTCTTACCAAGTAACTGACATGATGGCCTGACTGACATGATTCACCCACCCCCCATGATGACATGATGGCCCATTACACTGTCTCATCCTCCTTTTTCCCTTCCTGTTTCCTGTCTGGTCTCACAGCAACTGATGAGGGAACGTCAGCAGATGGCCAGCCGTCCCTTTGCCTCGATTGCCGTGGCGCTGGGAATGGGGGCGGAGCATACTGAGGTGGTGCAGCCCCTGGTTGACGTAAGTAAAATACACTTGACACAGAATATATATATATATATATATATATATATAATTTATTTATTTATTGTTTAATTATTGTGTCTAGTGGTTAGGGTGTTTCGCTCCCAGTCGAAAGGTTCTGGGATCAAGCCCCAATGTCCACATCCTACCCGAACGCATCCTTAAGCAAGATGCCCTATCCCCTGCCTGCTCCTCAATGACAGGCAGGGGATCTGAATTCACTGGAAATCGCTTTGGATCAAAGTGTCTCCTGAAGGACATAATAGTAGACCGTAACAATTTATTACGCGCTGCCAGCTGTTTGAAAGTGATTGCAGGTGATGCAGTGATTCTCTGCAAGATAATACTATAAACGTGCAGTTATTTTGATGTACTATTAAGGAGGCTATAAAGAATCAGTGTAAAGTATTCATATCTGTGATTAGACGTGTAGTTAGGATTAATGGGTTATCCATAATCCATGGATATTCTGCTATTCTTTATTTCAGGTCAAATTTAGGCATTGTTCAATGATGTAACTACGTCTTCTTGTATGCCTATGAATGTAGACCTGCGGTTGTTATACCAAGGGCTTTGACAGACACAGGGAGAGGATATCACTTTAATGTCCTGAGTAAATTAGGATCATCAGCCGGTAAACGCGTTCCTCATCCTACTGTCTCGTTCACTGAGCTGATCTGCGTATCGTGTTCACTATTTGTAAAATCCAGAATCCGGGAATCCAGAAAAGCACATCAAATATATGATCAAATTATACATGAAAGACAATGAATCGGTGATACGAGATGCCACCGATTTTTTATAATCCACTGTGTACGGCAGCCACGTCATTGCTGTTGGTGGTGCTGGATTCATTCGGTTAAGTCAGCGGCATGCCAGGCGCATAATGGACGTGGGCTAGCTTCATTTGCATCCGCCACGGCAGAGCCACACAGCCGCTGTAGCCAGCGGTTATCCATGGAGCACCTTCCATGCACACAGCCAGGGGGCAGCATCGTGTTTTCATCAACAAAGGCGCAAGTCTCCAGTCTGTTGAGATAGTATGTGCCCCCGACCTTTTATACTCAATGGCGAGGCTTTGATTTGTTTCCAGATTTATTTAGGTTTTGACCTCGCAGCAAAGCCCAATGCGGAAATGACTATTGCCAAACATTTGGTTGTAGGAAGCCTAAAATCAGTTTGACCGTTGGAATACAGCGATTCATTATTTCCAACATTTGTTTCTCTCTTAGTTACTCCCACAAACTTCTCTGGAGTGCTTAAGCACATGAAAGCGAACCTAAAGTCCTGGAATCCCAGCCCAGTAGAAACAAAGCATTGTTTTTCAAAGCACTTGGAAGAGCTCACCCTTGTTGCTTCGCACCAAGGTAGTTCCCGACCTCCAACCGGCGGGAACGGAAGCAACCGTGACAGAAAGCCACCGCGTTCACTGTAAGCACAGCGCTGAGCACCACTCCAGAAGCATTATGGGAATGCCGGAGGAGGAGGGCGTGGAGAGGCTGAAGAGGTGAAAAGCAAAGTGGCCAAGTCGTACCTGAAAGCGCTTAGTTTGTCCCTGTCATCAAGCGACCGCCTACCGTCTGGCCAGAAGACACAAAAACCCTCGCTGAGCCGCGTGAAGCAACTGCGTTTATACATAAATATTAGTCCTGGGCTGTACTGTAAAGACGTTATTAGCAGGGGAATTATGACGGACCTGCCACATCTCAACGATTCCCGTTTTCCACGGGAAATAAAGTGTGTGAGAGTACTTGGAGAATTGATGTATGGAAACTTCACATCCTTAAACCGATGCTGAAGCAACAAACGGAAAGATTCCCATCAACACACCTCAAACCTTGTTACCGTCACTGCTGTTTCCCATTGGTCAAGAAGAACCACAACCACAGGAAGCCAACGTTTGTGTAAATATGTCCCTCCCAAGCTCTCGGGGCGTAGAATTGGATTGACGTCTTCCGTAGGGCTGCCAAGTTCTGGTCGGTTGAACGATTGGTTGGTCGATATGCACTTGTTCGACCACATTCCCATTGGTCCGACAATCGCTGGTGTTCCTTTCATAAGGAAGAAAACGCTTCTTAATCTATTATTTGGATTAAGAGCGGGAGGGACATATGCAGACTAATACAATTAATATTCAAGGCGCCCTAGTTTCTGTTTGAATAATCGAATGGTTTAATAGACTGTAAGACTTCAGGCGGTAACAGGAGGTCAAAAAAACCCGGTTTCCACAACTTTGAACTCATCTAACTTAAGGAAGACTGCTAGTCGTAACTATCTAAACATTTACTCTTCTCCAAACTAATGACAATATGTCACAGAAGTCGTCGGTGTGGCAGCATTTTATTAAAAAGGACGCAAGAAAGTATGCAGGCATATCATCTAAAAACGTTAGGCATAAGTACATTTGTTTCATGTTGTGTGCGATGCTCAGTCAACTTTCATGTTCAACCAACTCTACGTTGGTCGAATTTCAGTCAACCAAGATTTTCTTTGGTTGACAACAGCCCTAATCTTCCACACACGGTTTCCTCAAATAATTATCTCTTGCAGCTACGTGTAATTAAAACAAATGAACTGAATCAACAATCTAGCAATTAAACTGAAGACAACCTGCTATAACTGACAATTTTTTCCTTCTTCTGAAATCACACCCGTGTCCTTAACCTTTATCGTACCAAGTACCGGAACCCATTACATTGAGAGCTTTGGGTTTGTTGTTATTGTTGTTTATTAGTGTGTTTGTGCTTTTTTTTTTTTTTGGAATCGCGGGCAGTTCCATAGTCTTCTGCGGTCTAGCTGTATATGTGTATGTTGGACTCAGTACAGCGCAATCATTGCCCTGGCTCTAACTGAAGGTGACCACACAAAGCCAAAGCCTCATTCGCTTTTATGGAGGTTAATTGGCCCGGCATCTGGCGTCGTTCAGTTGTTTAGAATGTCGGTTAATGACAATGAGGACACCGCTGCCAAGCTAGCTAGCGGCATGAATTCCTCTGCTCCACTGGCGCGTTACTGGCAGCAGTGTTGGCATTAGCGTTAACACTAGCGTGCTTCAGTCAATACCTGACATCTTGAGAGCAAAGCAAGCTGACTCAGGTTTGGCTATCACTTTTGTTTGTGTATTAGAGTTAACTGAATTAATGTGGGCGTCCATAGCTGTTCATTGTGTGTTCAGGTACATTTATAAGATGCATTGTGCCATCAAAGGATTAGTATCCACAGACTATGTAATAGTATATAATAGTCTATAAAACTACAAATAAAGAAAGTCTCAAGAAGGCTGAAAACCTGCCCCTCCCCCCAAACTCTCCAACCGTGTCATTAACCTAGAACTGGTCCCACACTGCATCCGATGGCTCCGTCCACTTCCACTTTGGACTGAGCCAGCAAACCTGTGCCTATTTCCTTGATTTGGAAACTCAGTCCTCTGCAGCCCCGCCCCACGGACACCACCGCACCCATCCCTCCCGAGAGATAGCCGCTGCTTTTTGCCGAGCAGACAGCCAATCAGAACGGAGCTCTGCCTGACACAGATGTCTCTCCTGACTGTGTTCGGCGTCCAACATATGGAGCGGCTAACGAACGGCCAGCGTGATGGATGATACCTGTCAGGAGGGCTCCGTGTGTGTGTGTGTGTGTGTGTGTGTGTGTGTGTGTGTGTGTGTGTGTGTGTGTGTGTGTGTGTGTGTGTGTGTGTGTGTGTTCATACGTGATCTTAATAGATGAATGAGAGAAGGGTGTGTTGGATGCAGAGTGTCTTGGTGTCCTCTGGATGATTGTTGGGGGGGGGGGGGCTGGGTTTGACTTCCAGATGAAAGGGATTGGGTTAGATCTCCAATGTCTGTAGGCATCCTAAAGACATTGATGCTCTAACAGTTACCCCTACATGCTCTTTTCATGACCTGCCTCTGAGTTGTTTTGGATAAAAGTCAAGTCGATTAATTCATACAAGTATGTGAGCAGTGAAGTGAAATGTGGAGATCTCATACTCGTGTTCGAGTTCAGGGGGGGGGTATCATCAACATGATCAGTGGTATCATAAAAATCACTACCACTGATAACGTCACTAGAGTAAAGTCAGAGGGGGATAGGGGGCGCAATCATTTGGAAGAAGGCTTTGAATAATTTCAAAGCCTATTCTTCGAAAATCGTATTACCTGTACCTTTTGTGAACCACACAGTTATAACCATAAATAGCAATGCGACAGACAGGCCTGGAGCTTTAAGTATAATTAACGTCAAAAAAGCGCCATTTTGCTGTCATCGCGCTGCCAAGCTAAAATGGAGATGACATAGTGTGTCGCTGATTTTGGGGGGGGGGGGGGGGGGGGGGGGGGGGGGGCGGTGGTTCGCTCCTCTCTGCGCCCGGGCTGGATCTAATGATGCTTCACTCAGTGATGCATGCGGGGTTGCAGCCGTGCGTTTCCATCCCCTCTCCTCGGCAAAGCGTCCTCGTCCGCGTCGCGCTCGTACGAACGGTGGCCTACATTCAGGTTCATTAGCGGGACCACTCGGGTGGTCCTGAAATGGCGTGCCGTCAAATTGTCCTTGTGTGTGTCAGCGGTGATTTGAAACACGGGGCATCTGGAGATGGAAAGTGTACCTCTCACAGATGCCTGGAAACAGACGGTGCACAGGTCATGGAAATTAATTGGGCTAAACAACGGCGGCATCACTCACGCTTACCGTCCCCCCCCCCCCCCCCCCCCCCCCCCCCCCCGTCCCCCCCGGCTGCCTCACGTGTCTGCCTCCAGCGCCAAGGGCTGTTCTCGTGTGACCTCGAGCTTTGAGGGTAACCGGCGGACCCCTTCCGATTTGGGGGGGAGGGGGGTTTAATGGGTGTTGTGTACGATGCACGCCGATTCCTTAGTACTGACTAGTTTGGCAATTAATTTTTATTTAGGGAGACTCTTTCATCGAAGGTTTCCAGCTATCGTGTTGACTAAACGTGTTGACATGCAAAAGAGTGAAACCTCAAACTTCTAGAAGCGTCTACCATACACTTGTTTTTCAGAGGCATTTTTTTTTTTAACTGCCCGAAGTCAATCCATTTATGGGAATAAAACCCTTTTGTGTTACTAAACACAAAACCAGCCATTTAAATGGGCGTAGAACCATGAAAGGTTAGACTCTTCCTGGTGGGGTTTGAAGATGAATTCGCTGTTTGGATAGAACGACCGGACCAGCTAGATTGGCGATCTTTTGTTTTTGTTTTTCCTTCGCTCGGCCACGCTTCGTCACCCTCTCTCCTCCTCCCTCCTTGCTGCTTTGTTCTCCTGGTGCCGCCTCATCCCCTTTTGCCACTGCTTTCCATTGATTCTCCGCCATTCTGGAATGGAAATGAAAGCCGGGACTGTTTACCGTTATTGTCAGAAGTGAATGTTTGTCCTCCCCCCTCCCTTTTCTTTCTTATTTTGGTATTTGAAAACCATTCATCCAAACATGGTTTCGGCCTCATAAGGCTCATATTGCTAATCCCTCCTTGCGCTGTTAAATTTATGTGGACACCCCCACCCCACCCCACCCCACCGAGAGTGCTCTGTGCACCGGGTACTTCCACATATTTATCGGTACTCTGAAGGAAATGCCACATGGATGTTGATGAAGGAATGCCCGGCTGCTTCTTCCACCTGCTGTTACCAGTACTATTTGAAAAGACACGCGGTGTTTGCGTGAAGTCATTTGAGAGGCGCTTTCATCCAAAGGGACTCCTAGCGGCCGTCTGCCGCTAGGAACGATATAAGTAGGCTACGGACTTTGGGGATCGAATCCAGCACCCTTCCAGCTGGTAGCGGAACACCCTAGCCACTACAGTATGTTAGCGCGTGAAATCCTGGGAAATACAGATTTATTTCCCCCCCACATGTATGTGAATCTTATATAATATCCATGGCCTTCTAATAGTGGAGTTACTTTGATTTTCAAAAACGACTCAAGTTGTTGGTAGCTTGGTAACCTTTCGGTGATTGTGGCCATGTATTAGTATTTTACGGTGCTCATATTGTACATTATCAGATTGTGCAGGGAATCCATTCCAGTGGCAAGCATTTTGGAACTGTTTCAGTTATTTCATAGAAATTGCCAACCGTCTAGCCTGTGGCAAAGTGAATATTTTTAGGTAAAGGGTGATGTACCTTTTAAGGTGTCTGAAGTGTATCAGCGTTTGATGTTTGTTCAGACTTTAGAGTTCAGTTTGTTTTTGGAGTCCAAAGTGTATCTCACCGCGATCATTTTTCTACCTTTTAAATGGATTTGTCCTTGGCGGCAGCAGCGAACAAGTGATCAAACGTGATGTTGAGGTTTTATTTTGATTTCACACATACGAAGCCAGGACGACTAAGGGTTTCTGTGGCAGTAATTAGGGAGGCGTGTGACACGTTAATTACAGCTCGTCTTGGAGTTGATCCATACCCCATGCGTGGAGAATTATGGTGTCGTGTTGGTCGACATTTTGGAAAAAAGCATTTAGAAACGACTGGTCAGAGGTTTGCTTGTTGGTGGAAGGTTATTGGTTCAAATCTGGGAAATAAGTTTGGACAGGTATATTCTATATTTTATATAGATTTCTTACATGATCAAATATCGAATTTTCTTTTTATTATTCTCCCAATGTCTTCATAGGGGAACACATTATGCAATTTGTCAGAAGTCAGTGAATGAGAACTGTCAAAAATATTCTTTATTTATTCAGTCAGTTTTATTATGCTGCCCAAGTTTCAAAATCATGCTTTCATTTCAAGTTCTAGTCCTGCCATTGCATTGTAAAAAAAAAGAAGAAAAAAAGTCCATCTCATAATGTAACATGGCCAACAGCAGCTCTGAACTAACTGCTGTACGTGCATTTCATTAGCAACTTTGTCCTTTAGCGGGCGATATAATTCTGGCATGACGAGAGGAGGGTAAAGTGTGATGTCGCTTCTGACGATGAATTATGGATATTTCCATTTCAAGGTTTTTGCGTTTTCCATTTGGTGCTCCATCATGGTTTATGACTCCTGGGCCACACACAGGGTCGGCCACAGAGCAGGCTCGTCTGTGCTTACCTGTCGGTTGAGTTATTACAACAAATTTGCTTTCTACACAGATAGCCGCCGCCCCCCCCCCCCCCCCCCCCCCCCCCATATACACACACGCACACACACACAAATGCACACACGCACTCATGCATACAAACACACATATTTATACATCCACACGTACAAATACCAATACAACAGAACGCATACGTAAGACCACTCCAAAGACTTGATTCATGGATTGTCTTGCCCTGTTCAGCATGTATATCCTCACTATAACTACCTTGATTCCTATAACTATAACTCTTTTCTCCTAAGTGTCTGATAATGCTACCAAAGTAACTACAGTTAGTGGAGTTGACTTTGTTACTCCAACTGCTACTCAAAATAACATTGATCTAATTTGCGTGTGTGTTTTTGTTTGTATGTTAAAAAAAAAAAAAAAATCATCGGTGTGTGCGTTTGTTCCCAGGGGCCTCCGAAGCCCATAGCCGTGGAGCCGTGTCTCGGGGGGAAGGCTGCAGTTCTCACTGTCCTGGTGAAGCTCCCCGCGGGGCCCCTGGGTCTACCACCTCCTGGACAGTCTGGTGAGGACACACACACACACACACACACACATACACACACACACACTGGAAGGAGGGATCCCTCACTCTGTGTTCCTTCCCAAGGTTTCTTCTTAAAAACAAGGAGTTTTTTCTTGCCCTTTTGGGAGCTAGGGTTAGGGGGTATCATAAAATATATGTACTGTAAAGCCATTTGAGACTGTCACTGTGATTAAGGGCTATACAGATCAAATTGACTTGACACACGCAGAGATACTAAGCCCGATAATCTTTTTATCTCACAAGCTTGTGGTCATCAATATTTAAATGTAGATTCACCAAATTGAATTGATCAAAACAAAGGAAGTATATTTAAATTAAAATAACATTTCCATCAAAAATGTTAAATGCAGCCACATTTCAGACTTAAGTTATGCAAATCAACATTTTAAATCATGAAGGTCTGAAGTTGTGTGTAGTGTGAATCTCTAGAGTTGCGAGACCTCCAAAGCTTTGACTCAAACACAAAAGTTGAGAACATAACCTTCTTTATTTTATTGTTGTGATTGTAAATGTTTTGGTGAATGGCAATGCGTAATCCACTGTCCCACCATTTTTCTGTAAGCTAACATCTTGGTAATGCTAGCGAGCGATGAGCAGATTGTGATGACTCCTGTTTGTTCCCTTCCCGCCCGCGGATACTTTCCTTCCTCCAAGGTGCTAAAAGCACACTCAGCGCCGGTGGTACTCGAACGACCTTTCCGTTCAACGCCTAGACACGAGTCTCCGACATAAATTAGTCATTAAATCAACTGAAGAGAAAGATGGCAGCAACTTAGCGTTAAGCTGCCTGTGCGCTCTGCTCTGTCATTCACAGATAAAGGTCTCTTTTTCCAAGTGAAACATAATAGTGTGGCTCTTTAACGCATTTCTAAGGAATCGTTTTTTTGCCGTTTGGTGTAAGAAGGTAATGGCGGCACATTTCCTACCATAATAGATGAACCTTAATATTGTTCGGGCTGACTGGTGATGGCACCAAACAAACTGTAAATGTAGTCTGGGGGCAGTAGGAACTTAAGTAAACTGGGATGAGCTCACATCAAGTTACTGAAACTGTTCCAAAAAACTAACAAAAACACAGTTAATGGAATGAAAGGCGACATGAGTAGATAAGAGACGCACAAACACATATGCGCACGCACACACGCAGACGCACGCACATGCACACACATACAGATAGCTACACACACACACAGATACCCACACTCTCAAACAGAGACCAACACGCAACTAAAGCACACGCAGACACACACATGCACACACATAGATAGCTACACACACACACTCACAGATACCCACACTCTCACACAGAGATACCTACGCGCAACTGAACCGCACATATGCACACACACACAGATAGCTACACACACACACACACAGATACCCACACTCTCACACAGAGATACCTACGCGCAACTAAACCGCACACAGACACACAGAGTTTCCGCTCCGCTGGTCTCCAGGACCGGACAGACACCGGAGGTAATCTGCCACGCCACCTTCCCACCATGAATCAGTGGGTTTCAGTCAGGTCCTCATGTAGCTAGATACCAGCTGCCATCACCCATTGGTGGGAGTGGGGGGGAAGGGGTTGTGTGTGTACGTGTGTGTGACTGGTGGTCTCCCTGATGATGCGTTATCTCTGTCCGTCAGCAACTCTGATGTCGATGCTGCAGGGAAAACTTTATTTAGGGGCTAATTCCCTGGTGCACAAGCTCCGCCCACCTCACTGTAGCAGCCAATGACACGCTCTGGTTCAGACAGTTTGTCTGAGAGGCCCTTCACTGGGAGCAGGGCCATAGTTACCAGAGCAGAACGCAGTCTCTCTCGCACGCACGCACGCACAGAAACACACACACACACACACACACACACACACACACACACACACACACACACACACACACACACACACACACACACACACACACACACACACACACAGAAACCCACTGATGCTTAAAGACAATACACAGAGACACTTGCTCAAACACACACTCACACACATACACATTTCCTAATAACCAATAATTTGCATTGACCAATATGATGGGCTGTCTTCATGTAACCATGCTATAGTCAGTTACTGCTACTATCTACAGACAGCTAGTGCTTCCTGCTGCAGACAGCTAGTTCTGCATGGCTACAAACAGCTAGCGCTACTAGCTCCAGACAGCTAGCAATGCGTAGCTACAGGCCCCCTCGCCAACATGCATCTGCAAGGGAATGGCCTGATCCAGCCCTGCTTGTAGCCCTGCTTGTAGCCCTGCTTGTAGCCCTGCTTGTAGCCCTGCTTGTAGCCCTGCTTGTAGCCCTGCTTGTAGCCCTGCTTGTAGCCGTGCTGGCACTAGCTAACGCTCTTGAGGATGTTCTGATGTGTTTACGACCCTAGAAGAGGCGGTGGAACCACAGAAACTGCTGCTGTTCCCCCGCTGACAGCTGCTGCCACAAAATTGACTAACTAAACAAACCCCGGGCTATACAAAAGCACACACACAATGCCATAGCCACAAGTTAGCGTGTCATTTTATGGTTAGCCTCTCCGTTTGAAATTGTTTATGCAGCCACTGGATTTAAAATCCTTAGCCTTTGGGCTAAATCTGGGAACGGTCGGTTGGTTCTTTGTCGAATCGCTTTGACTGCTGCTTTGCGTCTGGTGTCTAACAAATAAATAATAATAAACAAAAATAAACTCCCCTTTCTGGGTGAGTTTTTGGTTGGGTTTTTGTTTGAATCCGTTTGACAGCTTTGTGACCGGTGTCGAATAAATAAGTTAAATAAATAAATACACCGTTTCTTTGGGGGTTCTGTTTGACTGCTGCTTTGTGTCTGGTGTCGAGGAAATAAATAAATAAAGTCTTTGTGCCTTTGTTGGGTCTCCTCCCAGGGGTGACGGTGGCCAGCGCGCTGATAGACATCTCCCAGCAGAAGACGTCGGACTTCAAGGACAAGACCCTGGGCTTGAAGAGCCGGAAGGCCCACCCGCCGGCCCACCAGGGCACCTGCGTCTGAGCCCCTCGGCGGGGGCGGGGTGGGGGTCGGGGCTGGGGAGAACCGCTCCAAGCTGAGCAGCCTATATCCTGGTGGAGCGCCCTACAGAGGCAGCGGGAGGGTGGAAGGGGATGTGAGACTCCATTCACCAGCACTCCCCACATCTTAGCTTTTCACCGTTTAAGCAAAACGTGTCCTTGAGCCGCTCTCCATCTCTCTCTCTCTCTCACACACTCACACACACACACACACACACACACACACACACATACACACACCTCTCACCATAATTGGAGGGCAAGCACCTGGACCTCTAAAGTTCATCTATTGTGTCTTCGTCGTGGAGATGCTCTGAGCCGATGGTCAGAAAGAGATGTCATGCGAGTTCAAGGATCATTCGATGTATCACCAAACACCTTTGGTCAAGCTTTTGTATGTGATAGTAATTCTGCGTGACACGTTTGGTCATGAGACCCCTGACCCTCGGTCAAGTCCGTCCGTCGGTTGGTTGGTTAACCAAACTTTGCTTATCCCTTCCACCTGCCAGACTGTGTGTGTGTGTGTGTGTGTGTGTGTGTGTGAATGTGTGTGTGTTGCCTTCGCAACGCTTGTGACGCTACCCTCCCAGCGACCTCTCCCTCTGTTCCAGCTCAAGTCTTCATTTTCAGTTAAATCAATTTTAAATAAACTTAAATAAATAAACGATACCATGAAAGTGTCGCGGCGAGAGAGGAAATCACTCGGAGGCAAGGTTAAGCTCCTGGGGGCTTTCAGAAGCCTATTCACACTTGTTTGTCTTCACCTTTGATATGTCCATTTTTTGTTTGCTCTCCCACAACTCAAACTACAGCTGCTTTAAAAAGAATCATGTACATAACAGAGAGACCTTGCTCTATGGTTTTCCTTTTGGGATGTCTTCTCTCCGCTACAAATTGTCGAGTGTCTCTGCAGCAACAGAAACTGTTTAAAATGGAGGACTTGTGCGAACGTTGAACATTTAGCACATGGGACAAAATAATGGTTCCTGGACACTCACAATATCGGACAACATAATTGTGTATATGGTTGTTTTTTATTATTGTTTTTCAAGAGGCATATTTAGGGGGGGGGGGGGTTAACATGCCTTTGAAACGCCTGTGTTGCCTGTGAAACTGTTTTTAACTCCTGAGGAGGGTGTGTGTTTGGCCGCGTTTAATTTGGAATGTTGTTTTGACGCTTCCGGTTGTCACGCCCCCTCCGGGATGTGTAACGGTGTCTTTAAGGAACAAATGTGAGTCTCTTTCTTTCCTTTTTACTCTTGTCAGATGGAACTTATTATTTTTTTTATTACAGAAGGACGAAGAGAAACGTTTACTTCGGCCCTCGTCTATTAGGTGTATGATGGCTAAGCATAAGTCTGTTACTATTCTAGTGGAGAGAGAGCCGTTTTTCCGGTATTGTTTTCATATTAAATTGATTCACGTGTAATGGTATATTTAACTTAATATTATTGTTGACTTATAAAAAGAATTGATGTTCCTTGTTTCCGAGTTTTTATTTTTATTTCTTCCAAGGACTTGCGTGGGCATTGGTGTGCGGTTTTGTTGTAGCAAAGTGGTAACTATAGTGCATTTGGTTGCCGTGTGCCAGCTAATGTGATTTGTTTTCAAGTTTGTTTTAAATGTTTTTTTTAAGGTATTGCTTTACGGTGCCATTACACAGGAATCATGGTCCCTCACTTTTAAGATGGAAAGAGACGAGAGTAACAAACTGCATATCAGAAATGTTTAATGTATTACAAAGATGGACATCATGCCAGAAAATAAAAAAACACTACTAAGATCTACGTCCATGTCATTTGAAAATGTCACACTCACGTTCTAGTGTCATATTCTGCCCTTGTTTATTATAAAGCCTGTGTCGTTCATAAAAAAAGTAATAAAAAAAACTGCAGGTGACATAATGCAGCAATTTTATTTTAGGATACATTGACTAACATATCTGATTAAACTTCAAAGTAAAAGCCTTCCCACAATTTTGAGTTTATTTGACTCATTTATATTAATTTCGACAAAGTAAGGCTTTTATACTAGTTAAGTTGAACCTCATTATGGGCCTTCTGTAACTCTCCTTGTGTGAAAACACTACGCAGATCTCAAGCTTTGACAATTATCTCATTCCAGGTTTGCAATTATCATGAGATTGCGACTCTTTTGACCTGCAATTCGACTCTCGACTTGTGTTCACGCCGGAGTGTTCGTTTGCTAATCCCCATCTGTGTTGATACTTGAACTCTCAAACAGGAACCTTGGAAACACAGTGCTTATTGCATTAGTAAACCATTTAAACTAAATCTTCCTCTCTTGTAAGTTGCTTAGTTTAAAAGCGCCTTCTAAACAAAAATGTCAAAATGTAAATCCATAAGAATCGATGACGACTGTCTTGAATTGGGTCCTGGAAGGAGAAATGTGAGGTGACCTGATGTCTCTGACAGGTGAAGTCTGTGCTACATCACACATGACATCGTCTAGTAGTATTTAGGAGAAGAAAACCTCGGGAGGATGAATTGCTGTGGAACAACGTCTGAAGTTCAGCACCATCGCCCCCGCTGACTGACGGTGCTGGAGGTGGAGCGAATGATCACGTCAACATTTGAGAGATGCAGTGTTTTTTAAGTATGTTTTTGATTGACTTTAACAAATTGTTCACCTTTATTTATGTCTCTCTCCCTTATTCGTCTCTACATCTCCCGCTGTCTCTCTCTCTGTGTATCCCTATGTCTGTCTCTCCTTGTCTATCTAATGTATCTGTAGTTGAACGTCTCAACTTGTCTTTATCTCCCTGTATCTGTCTCTCTGTATCTGAGATCGAGACAGACAGGAACAGATTCAGGGAGAGACAGACAGGGTCTGTGTCTCTCCCTGTATCTGTCAATCTGTCCCTGTCTGTCTAGCTCTCTGCATCTTTCTGTCTCTCCTCGGCTGTCTATCTCCTTGTAGCTCTCGGTCTGTCTATCTCTATGTAATCTGTCTGTCTATCTGTCCGGACTGTCCATCTCTTCCTCTTTCTGTCTATCTGTCCGGTCTGTCTATCTGCATCTTTCTGTCTCTCCTCGGCTGTCTCTTATCTCCTTGTATCTCACTGTATCTGTCTATCTCCCCCTGTCTGTCTCTATCTCCCTCTATCTGTCTCTATCTCCCGGCATCTGTCTATCTGTCCGTATGTCCCTGTGCATCTCTATCTCCCTGTATATGTCTCTCTATCTTCCTGTATCTGCTGTCTGTGTCTTACTCTGTGTCGTTTTGTCTCCTCATCTGTCTCTTATCTCCCTGAACCTGTCCCTATCTCCCTGCAGGTGGACAACGTCATTCACACTCCTCGTCCACCGTTCCCATGAATGGCGTTGAGCGCGCACGTGAACGCTGATATTTACACACGACAGCCGTAACTCTTTTCTCCACGATCGCGCACGGTCACCAGAAGCCGACGGTGACTTTCCATTCTAAAGCGCTCTCCCGTAGGCCTGCGTCGCGACACTGATCTGGATTTATGACGACAGCCCCCGGGAGATGATCAGCCAGCTGGTTCGCGTCCAGCGGGGCCGCCCCGTTCAGAGATGGGACCAGACGTGTCTGGATAGAGCAACTTGTAAAGACTCGGGTTCCACGAAAGCGTGAACACGGCCAGCTGCTAATGGTCTGAGCAAACGTAATGGCGCAAGCAAAGCTAGATTGATTGGGCGGAAGTGTCAATGACGGGCCGAGGTCAGGGGGGCAAGGATTGATGTGGCCCAAGTTTAACACACTGTACCGAAGCTGGTTATTCGGTATCGTTTGAGGAGCCTGCATTTTGTACATTCGTTAGTTTTCTGTAGTGTCGGTCACTTTTTAAACAGGAAGACAACATTTTAAAAGTTCTTAAAGCACAAGAAATATTGCCCTTTAAAGATTATCGCTTTGTCATGCACCTCACGTTTATCATACTTTAGACACAGTTCCAAAAATGGACTCTTTATCATTTTTGTCATGGACTTTTAAATGACATTTTGACAGAGGAGAGTAGAACCACAGCCAGCTCTGAGTCATCATTTACTGCAACCATTGGACTGGGGCTGAAGTACCTGAAAGGACTTCTGGGAACTTTCTGAGTCGCAGCCAGACTGGTCCTTAGGATCCGACCTTGTCTCTCCTGGTGTGTGTGACACACACTATCTGGTTTAGACAGCGTTTCCTAACCTTGGGGTTGCCTGACATGCATGTGGTGTCCGGTGTGATTGCTGATATATACTGCTCAAAAAAATAAAGGGAACACTTAAACAACACAATGTAACTCCAAGTGTTCCCTTTATTTTTTTGAGCAGTGTATATGCTATAGATTTTGTTACAACAGATTGTAAACATTTGCATATTATGTTAGTAATGCAAGGTAAGGTCATACAAATGAACATATGAAAACCCTCCTCAACTAGTTTTTAATAGATTAGCCGGAGAACGTAGCAGGAAAGACTAAGGGTTGAATTTTTGGAGAGTTGCACGTAATCTTCGGTGGCATCCTCTGTGGGCTTTGGGTTAGGGTTAGGGTTAGTAATCACTAACCCATCACTAGACCAATCCGCAAATGCATGTTAGTCTGAAACCTCTCATTTCATTTCCGATTTCCAAGGGGCGTTATCAACGGGCAGCGACCAACATTCCCCTGGATGCAATTGGAAAGACCTACAACCAAACAGTTGACGTAACCTGTGACACATCAGCTGCAGCCGTCTTTGTTGTTTATGAAAATGCCTCACCGGCGCACCCATAGGGCGCTCCTCTCATCATATCAAACCTGCCCCATATTAGATAAACGGTTGTGATCAGCTCGCAGATTCGTCTGGTTCCCAGGCTACTGCAGACTACCAACAGCCTTGAAGCCAATGGACCAAATGGCCTTTAAAACTATCATTATGGGCCAATCAGGATGGAGAACAACATAAACACCTGGACATCAATTAGCAAATCCTGAACTCCAATACAAGGTTATCGATCTGTCCTGTTCTGTAACCCCCAGACACGTTGTTTACCTGTTCTATGGTTTTCGATCCGCTATCCAGGGGTTAAACAGCAGAGGATCTCCGAAGTCTTTCATCTTGTCACGAGCACAGAGGCCCACCCGCCGCAACTGCTCTCAGCCAATCAGGCACCGGGATTAGTCTTATCTGACCATCTCGCAGCCGAAAGGAGTGTTTTGGTGGCGGCACTGAGCCAATCGCTCTCTGACATTTAGCGTTCACAATGCGTTAAAAACGCAAACCAATAACATCCCTCTGACTGTCTGCCTCGTCTCCCCAACTTAATGAAAGAGGTGAAATCCAAAGAGATTGTTTGTGTCGTGGAGGTGATGTCGCCGGTGGGGGAGTCAAAGTTACGGTAATTAGACGGGGATTGGTTGAAAGGGCGACACTAGAACGTTTGAACTCTGTTATCTGTAGTCGCTTTAATCCTAGCTGGGGGAGGGGGGAGACCAACGGAGCCTTTACAGTAAACCTTCTAACACCTCAAAGATGATTGTGTAGTTTCTTCAATCTTATTTTTTAAAGTGCAAAGCAACTGATGTCCCCATGTGCCCGTAGCACAAATATTTGCAGTGGGTTTACTCCAAAGATATTTTTGCCCGGAGGGTGTGCGATGTGGTTTACATTTAAAACTAGATATTCAATATACACCAATGTATTGGTCATGTGGCCAGAAAAACTATATTATTCAATATAGAGATATTTTTGTGCCAAACTTTCTAATGGCTCCAACTGTTGATTTAATGTGTTTAATTAACCTATGTTGGGTGAAAGTTTCAAATGTAAGGCTCAAAACAAAATATTTACTTAGGAACAATATGATAATCAACATTCAACAAGATTTCTCTCAAAATTAACGTTATTTCTCTTTGCTGCTTTGTTGATTACAACTTGTATTGGAACCTTAAGGTTACTTGAGATATTTGATAATGGTTAAAAAGGGTATATTTGATTCAAAGAATATTATCAGCATATTTCCTGCCAAAGTTAACTCCCCCAACTTCTTTCACTGAGTTGTAAAACGTTTCTCGAAGCCCTGTCTGTCACACAGAAGACAGTGGCCCCGCTACATGCATAATTTAAAGTGGGCATTTTGTCCCTTCCAGTTGATGACACCTCTACTAAATCTTTAGCTCTCCCTCTAGGTCAAGTATTCCATCACCGTGCCAAAATAGACGGGTCATCTTCAACGAAGTCCCTCCCCCTCTGTCCTGTCCAATGAGCAGCCTGTCCTCTACAGGCAGTGTGTGTCCTTGTCACTGGACGATGCTACTCGTGGGGACTTGTGTGATCTGACTGTCAATGGCAGCTGCTGCAGCACTCACAAAAGGAAAAAAATAAGCTTACATTGCATTGAAGGGATGGACACCAGCCAAAATACTATATACTATATATACTTTATAATTTGTGTCCTTCAACTACTTATCTTTATTTTTTTTGTGGAAGGATTTTAATGACAAAATTGGTTTTGAGTATCACAGTTGGTCAAACTAAAACTGCTAGCATCATGGGACTCTTGGATTTGTACGGGATGGTACATTTGCGGAGAAGAAATTACTGGAATAATTATCAAAATACCAGGAGAGAGTCAAAAGTGTAGCTAAGCTAAGCTTAGAAGTGGCTGTCAAAACTACAAGTAACTGTTGGTGCTTTTTGTCCAATTGTGGAGCTGAAAGATATTTGGGTCTTGTAGTTCAACATGGAACAGCTGCATCTAGAGCATAAGGGGCTATCAACTTGCAGATGGAACTTATTTAGCAATTTTATATTTATCAGACATTTAAACAGTATCATTACAGTCATGTTAATTCAGATGTTGACAGGAAGTGTTCACAGATGGCAAATTTATTGGACACATTGTTTACACTTTTAGAAGCCAAGACCTCAGGTATTCAGACAGTGTTATATTTTATCCTTCTACTTTTCTATATTCCTCTGGGTTTCTATAATACAGATAGTATGGTGTCACCTACAGGCACGCGCGCGCGCGCACACACACACACACACACACACACACACACACACACACACACACACACACACACACACACACACACACACACACACACACACACACACAATTTAGAATGTATTAGCTCAAATTCTTCACACAAATGTAAACCCTGGTTGTCTTTAAGAGAATTTAAGATATTTTGACAATGTTCCGTTTCACTTGCTACTTAATTGGCAGAAGGAATGAAACACAAACACACGCGCGCGCACACACACACACACACACACACACACACACACACACACACACACACACACACACACACACACACACACACACACACACACACACACACACACACACACACACACACACACACACACACACACACACACACTGTTGTACAAACCATATCGTTATACTGAATCAAGTTGACAAAGTCCTCGGACACCAGATACGTCGACACTCGCAAAAACACAATGGACGGTATGCAACAGGCCAGGGGCAGCGCGCGCTCCAATAGTATCGTATGTACACAATGTCACGAGAGGTAACGCAAGAAGCAACGTCATCCAAACCACCACGACACCCCGTCACTGCGGCGACGGAAACAAACAAAAACACTGTTACTGACGTTCAACTTTGAAGGAGAAAAGATGGCGGCTCTCCACCGTGCGTTGAGATACTCCCATTACCAACGTTTTTTTTAGTAGGAAACAAATGTCTGTTCTCCACTGCGTGTAATCCTTTTTTTTTTTTTTTGGTAAGACTCTTAAAGTAACGTTTACTGAATGTTAGCTCTTTCCACTGTGTGTAATACTTTGCTTTCTGCTTAAGATGCCGTCCTTGGTTATAATGGACTTTAACGAGACAAAGTCTGAAATCACGGTGTTAAATCGACACTCCAACAGGAGTGTCTGAGAAATGAACTGCGTCATTTGTCCGTTTTCATTTGTTTAATTTTTTTAACAGCTTTTCAATGTACACAATGAACAAAACGATGCAGTCAGAATCAATTTTTATCGATTTGAAGAGCATTCTTGTCTTCTATATACTGCTTGCACACAAGATGACTGAGTTTATTCACTGGTGTACAACTTCACTTGGTAATCTCAAAACCAAGAGATGAGCAGTATTTTTTTTAATTTAGTTTCAGTTTTTTGGTTTGTTTATTTATTTTGGCCCCACAAGCCTACACACACAAAATGGAGGGCAAGATAAGTTGTACTTTTCCACTGTATCTGTTAAAGGTCCCCCCCCCTTTTTTTTTCTCCCTTTCTCAGTCTTCATAAAGTTCTGCTGAAGATTAATGTGTTGTCC
Organism: Lota lota; assembly: GCA_026745465.1. NCBI lineage: Eukaryota > Metazoa > Chordata > Actinopteri > Gadiformes > Lotidae > Lota > Lota lota. The sequence continues at coordinate 40,746 of JACYXH010000047.1, forward strand.
CCACACCACAACAACACATAGAAGACCCCGAACCTCAGCAAAAAGAAGAAACAAAAAGAAGAAAATAACTAGAAGGAAATTCCTTGAAAGTAGATTGCGATCTCGGTCCACAACCAGACTCCCACGTGTTTTCCATCCTCGAAACGAGCCGACACAACAAAAAACTTTGTAGAGTGTCCGAACAGAAAATGTTAACGTATTGGTTCTGAGGATCTGTCCATCCAGCCAGAGCCCAGACTGTCCTCTTAAGGGTTGGGTTGGAGACCTGGTGGAGGATACAGGAAGGTGAGGACCACTGGAGGCAGCAAGACGGGGAAGCGTAGGAGTCGGAGACCAGACGAAGAACTTCTCGGAACGGTGCGTGAATCCGCCAACTCATCTTGCTTAGAATTCTGGCCACAAAAGAACAGAAGAGCAAATCTATTATAATATGACGAATACAGAGTTTTAGAGATTCAGTGAGTGAGTTTCGGAATTTATAAAATTTCATCCACTGTTCAATCTGTGATGGATGTCATGGCAACACAGCTTTTGAAAGGTTTGCCTTGAAATATTCATGCTTTTTTTTTGTCTCTTGGTATACAGGAGAAGAAGTTGTATGAGAATATTTAATTTTTTTTATTTGAGACGTATGAACAAAACACACAATGGTTTAGCGCAGGGCGTTCATCATCCCTCCTCACGGCATTTTTTGTCGTCCTGAATACCTCTCATAATTCCATAATACAAATTGAAGTTGCAATCAATCGGCAGAAAAACCAAACCACCCCTAGACAAACAGAAGTGATTGCTATTATTGTTCGTGGTTAGGCTCACACTCTATGGTGACATCAATTTGAGCCAATTAGGAAGAGGAAAGGTAATGACCAGCATTTCAGGCCGAGTTGGTGGATGTCCTCCACGTTTGGGTTTTGTGTATTTATGGAGGTAATAATGGAGGAACAATAGCGACCAAGTTGAGGGTGAACAAAAGAAAACAAAATCGAATTAATTAATATTCTTACCACACACAGAGCAGTGTCTGCTGTCGCGTTTGACTCCAGTTTTTGAGCCTGAAAGAAAGACGGACAGAATTTAAACAGGCTGTTTGAATGGGAATGTGTGTTCCGGAACTGACCGTCGTTCTGATCTGTTGAATCCTAACAGTGTCTGGCTCTGTGCTAGAGGAAGATCGTTCAGGTTCATGCGATACAGGGGGCAGGATAGTGTCGTTAAGGCTTTAATCGGTGCTGGGGTTTGATCCCTAATGTTCACAGGCCATAGCCTCTACCTGCTTCTTAATGGCCTGTGTCTGAATTCACTGTCAGTTGCTTTGGCTATTAGAACCTGTCAAGTCAAGTCCATTATGTGTTTATAGATCAGTGGTTCCCAGCATCTTACATCGTTACATTGTTGTGACCCACAGTTTGGGAAACACTGTTGAAGGGAGTGTAAGAATGAAAAGGATATCTCGAGGTGATTACTCCTGCTCACATGCAGACCTTCTTTTATTTGGCTTTCTGTGTCTCTTTTGTGTTTGTGTGTTTGCTTGGGTGAGAGGGAGAGAGAGAGAGAGATTAAGTGTTTATGACAGCTTCATAAATTAAATCCTTTTTTTGGTACACAAAACGCACATGGACACACACACACGGCACACAGATAGCGAGATGGAAGGGGTGTATGATAAAATGGTAGCTGGGTAATGTAGTAAACACACCTCATATTGGTGGGGGTGGGGTGGAGGAGAAGAAACAAATGATGAATGGCTCTGTGGGAGGTCTCCACAAAGGGAACCTTCACACTGATAAATCATATCACTATTAAAAAAAAACTATATGATAAATCACCTCACTTAGAAAACCCCCCGATATCATCTAATTTATTTATTATAATAAAGTGCTGTGGTTTTTATCTCTGGGAAATATCTTCAAACGCCGGGGAATGTATTGGTATAGCCCAGAAACGTTTAGAGACTTTAGGGGTTATTTTAATATATTGTATCTATGTACAAATAAAGGTAAATATGTTTACTTTAATAACTAGGATAAATAAAAATGAAAATTAAGAATACATTTCAAGAGCAACCCTCTGAAAAAGACGCATGCACCAGTGCAAATAAAACATGAGCTCGTCGATTTGTCTGCTTACCAGGCTACAGATTTGTTAGTTGAACATATACATTACATGTACGACAAACACGTTCTCTTTGTGCGTGTGTGTCTGCTGTCGTGTCTGTGCGTGTGTATGTATGTATGCACATACATACAAGAGACCCTGGGACACTCCTACACCTTTCCAAATCTTTAAGTTTGTTGATAATAAACATTTTGTTCCATAAACACACTGAAGCATGATGCATGTCTTACATGTTAGAGGTATAATGTGTCATTTCTGACGCTAGGGGTCTCTCAATCAAAACAATAACAAAATACATCGTTTGGAGGACGTCGTGAAGTAGCGTTGGATCATGGGAGTTGTTGCCTTCACCGCCATGCCGGTGAAAATCGCTATGACGTGGGTCAGGCTGAAACCATGGTCACGGACTAGTTAATGACTTAAAGTTGTATTGCCGTTACGTTTTGTCACGTTAAGTGGATATGAGGGCATTGACATGCAACCTCACCAAATGCAACGGAACGTTACCTTCAATAAAACGACCGATTTTTCTGGGTTTGAACCTTTGGGATAATGTCAGTACACAACTCGACAAAATATATAACATAGGACTAGTCGTTTTTCGATATTTGAATGTGGAAATGCTACATGTTATCTCTTTAAAGGGCCCCCATTTCACCACCGGGTGTGGTGTCGATTAGCCATTACAAGTCATTTAAAAATCGACCCTTTAGTGAGATCACAAGTGGGAGTTTTCACCTGAGATGTATGACGGAGAGATAAAGTATCCCACGATACACAGCGGTTTTCATTTTCATAAGATTGGTCCGATGGCCTCATCCAACACTTTATGTTTATGTTTATGTAACTGATACACATAGCGCAAAATTTGTGTCGAAATCCCTCCCTTGCTTGTTCCCTTAATAGTGTACTATATAGTGTTCACTATTTACGGATTGGGGAATGAGTGAACAAGTGAACAGGGAGTGCATTAGAGCGTGTATAGTGGTGGATTGAGGTGAAAGGTTGCGTTCCTGCTTGGGCTATGCCTGTAGCACTAATACGGTGGTCGCTGTCAATTAGCTTTGACGTGACAGCTTCAGTGACACAGACTCCACTGAGGTATCGTCTTCCCGCCCGGGAGCAGAAACGCAGGGTATTAAACCCGCCTCCGCCATAGCTGTCAGTAGACAAGACTGGGGCTTTAGACGTCTCTCTCTGAGCTAAACTGATCTCTAAAGATTTACGTTTGACATTTGAAAGGTGTGTGTGTGGATGATGGGTGGTTAAAGCAGCCTCACCTGGCCTGAGTCAGACTGATTGAACTTGGGCTGGGTGAGGCTGCACACCTGTTGCACATTGAGCAATCAATGTGCAACAGGTTAAACCAGCCATCAACACACACACTCAAGGAGAGCTCCTGCATGGCAATATGGAGCACCAGGCCATATATCATTATCAGCAAACCTTACAAAGAAACCGGCTTCAACACCACCACCCTGCCCTGTCTGGAGCAGCCCAATAAAAGTTGCAAAGTACCGATAGGAATAAGAACTCTAACTATAACCCAAAGGATAGAAGTTAATTTAACCTAAACCCAGCCTTAATCTCAATTTAACTTGACAATCCATCCGCCTTACTTAACTCTAACCTCCACCTTAGTGGGTTTCACCATAAACTCACAAAATTAGTTTTATCTAAACATGATCTCCTTCAAACCCAAGCCTAACCTCAATCAGCTCTAACCTTTTATCTAACCCAACATTTAAACCCTTACATTACCTTAACCTTAAAATTCTCCCTTTAGCTTACCACACCAACTATACTCTCCTTTCCTCCCTCATAAAGCTCTTCATGTCAGTATGGAGCGTGTCTCCTTACTTCATATGGCTCTACATTTCATTGGGACACTTCTAATTGTTTCCACCAGCTGTACTGCTAGATAAGTACCTCAGATCGTTCCCTCTGGTTCTTCCCCCATGGGGTAAGGAAGCTGCTCACTTGCCTTCTGCCAGTGTGGTCCACATGGACGTTGAGTTATTAGTTTGTACTCCTTCCTTTCTAAGGTCTGGCGAGGAGGAAGCCGTGTTATGTTTTACTCAGCATTTACTTCCCCTTGACCTCAAGGGGTTTGATTTCAACCTTTGCTGTTTTTGTTGGTTTTAATGGGCCACTTTTCTCTGGTGCGTTAGTTTCTTTTCTCTCTCTAGATTCCCACCTGGTTCTTTCATTGAAAATTGTAGCCCCATTGTTGCCAGTTGGTTATTTGAAAGACCCACCGTACACACGCATGCGTCCTTATGAAAAGCGCACTGATACTCTGTTGATACGCTGCGAAACAAACATTTACATCCACTTCCACTGCCAGTACATCCAGAGGGAGACCATGTTTGGAGTGCTGAGCTGAAACCATGGACGTAGACAACCAATGATGTATTGATGAGATGAGACACAAGAAGTGGATTGGAATGTTTGCTTCGCAGTGTATCAACAAAGTATCAGTGCGTTTTGGGGACACATGCCTGAGTATGGTGGGTACTTTCAAATAACCCATTGGAAAGTGGGTAAAAAAAAAAAAGTAGTTTTGTCCCTGGTGAGCCCATAGCAACATATGTTTGTGTGGAGGGCAGGGGGAGCATATGGGGCTAGGAATATTAGTATATTTGAAACTCTGGATATCTTGGAGTATTAAGGAGGTAACAACTGTCAACATCTAAAGAAAATATTTGATAAAGTCAAAAAAGCTGTACAATGATGCTAATGTTGATGTGGTTTTAATGTTTCTTTATGGAAATGGTAACTGTCTGCTTGGTTTTTCCACTCCATGCTTGTAAACACACACACACACACACACACACACACACACACACACACACACACACACACACACACACACACACACACACACACACACACACACACACACACACACACACACACACACACACACCAATTCTACTACAACTCATAAGTTGATCAATCATCTCATCATATGCTACCCCTAACCTGTAGGCTTGTCCTGTTGCTACCTCTAACCTGTAGGCTTCTCTTGTTGCTACCGCTAACCTGTAGGCTTCTCCTGTTGCTACCGCTAACCTGTAGGCTTGTCCTGTTACAACTCAAACCTGTAGGCTTCTCCTGTTGCTACCGCTAACCTGTAGGCTTCTCCTGTTGCTACCGCTAACCTGTAGGCTTGTCCTGTTACAACTCAAACCTGTAGGCTTCTCCTGTTGCTACCGCTAACCTGTAGGCTTGTCCTGTTGCTACCGCTAACCTGTAGGCTTCTCTTGTTGCTACCGCTAACCTGTAGGCTTCTCTTGTTGCTACCGCTAACCTTTAGGCTTGTCCTGTTGCTACCGCTAACCTGTAGGCTTCTCTTGTTGCTACCGCTAACCTTTAGGCTTGTCCTGTTGCTACCGCTAACCTGTAGGCTTGTCCTGTTGCTACCTCTAACCTGTAGGCTTGTCCTGTTGCTACCGCTAACCTGTAGGCTTGTCCTGTTGCTACCGCTAACCTGTAGGCTTGTCCTGTTGCTACCGCTAACCTGTAGGCTTCTCCTGTTGCTACCGCTAACCTGTAGGCTTGTCCTGTTACAACTCAAACCTGTAGGCTTCTCCTGTTGCTACCGCTAACCTGTAGGCTTGTCCTGTTGCTACCGCTAACCTGTAGGCTTGTCCTGTTGCTACCGCTAACCTGTAGGGATCCACAGAAGCTGTAGAGTGCGTCAGACTCCAGGCCCAGGGTGTTGGCATTGGTCAGGGCGTCCAGGCCGTGGCCGGACGGGTCTTTACCCCGCCGTGAGGTGCCGGGTTGGGCCGTGGAGGAGCGGAGAGGAGGCTGGGGCTGCCAGACACCCACGTCGGTACCGTTGCCGAACGCCTGGATGGCGTTCCCTGAACAACATAAGAAAGCATCCTGGATCAGTTAACCATCAGGGGAGGTAGTATTAAAGGCTATCATACCACCAGGTGTGATTGTGATTAGCCATTACAAGCCGTTTGAAATTCTGCCTTTTCCTGTACCTTAGTGACATCACAAGTGGGCGTGTCCACCTAGATGTATGCTGAATAGATCAGTCTACTTGCTTAACCAGTGGAGAATGTTGTTTATCGGTCCATCATACATCTAGGTGGACACTCCCATTTTTGATGTCACTAAGGTACAGGAAAAGGCCGATTTTCAAACGGCTTGTAATGGCTAATCACACCCACACCTGGTGGTATAATAGGGGCCCTTTAACTTTCATAACTTATTTGTATGGCACCTATCGAAAGCACATAGAGGTTTACAACACAACTATAAGAAAACGTAATAAAATACCAAATAAAATATACAAACAGCACTAACTATTGAAATAATAGACAGCAGGCAGGATGTGGTTGATGTTAGCGGTGGAGCTTATTGATGATAAGGTTGACGATAGTGTTTGACGATAGCAGTGGACGTCGTCGGTTCATACTGGGTCACTTTGACAGTGGATAGTATTGGGCGGTGTTTGGGCTTCATATTATTAGGTAACATTTATGATTGATATTATTGGTTAACATTATTGGTCGATATTAGCATATTATTGATAGTGACAATGTCACAATGTTTCCTCAGATGTCGACGATGTGATGTTGATACTGATTTGGCTGGGAAATTACTTTAACTTAAAGCTGACATATGTCATTGTTGCCCCCCCCCCCCCCCCCCCCCCCCGCCGTTTTGATTAAAGGAGCTATATGTAACAAATGTACTGTAATAAATCGTAAAATGACAATGATATGTCATCAGAGATGAAGGAAACATGCTAAATCGAAATACTGCCTTCTCTGACAACAATGCTACTGCCAGTATGTTCTCCTTTGAAATCTCATCATTTCGAAACGTTTGTTCTTGTTTTGGCCAGTATGTTATGATTCTCATAAACAATAATAGAATAATTGCACTTTTCTAAAATGTAAATGCTGCACTTGGCTCGTCTCTGTGTCCGTTCAGTGTCCTCAACCTGGCAACCCGCGTGAGCTTCAAGTTTGGGGAGCAGGAGGGGGCGGGAGGAGACAACTCTCTCCAATATTGTGAATTTGGACTGCAGTACTCATTTTAAACGTTGGTGTCAATGTTACATACTGTACCTTTAAATTGTGGTTTGAGTCTCACGGTTCTCATTTTGTCTAGCTCTTACTATGGATCGGAACGCATGAGATTCCTGAGACTCAATCAAACACAATTAAATCAAAGCAAAGTGGGGTGAGGAAAAATCTCTAACATGACCAGAAAAAGCAGCACTCATTTTCACATCATGGTGCGTGTAACGCTGACAGAAAGAGCGAGAGAGATGTTTGTAAGATGTCTGAAGGAGCAGAGAGTTTGAGATGAAAAGGTTTAAAAGCGGGCAACAAAAAGCCTCAGATGGACACATTGTGGCGCCAGAGGAGAATTGGCTTGACCTTTCCTTTTCTGTCGTTAATCAACCTGAACAGCTTTTAGACCATTGTAAAGTGTCTTCTAATCAAACCTAACTGGCTGCCAAGGATAAAGGAGTTCCTCACTTTTTCTTCTGCTGTGATGGGACTCATTTTCTCCAAATTGATTTGCTAAATGTTAGACACAGACATCTCTTCGGTGCGGCGATGTAGGTGGAGACGATACAATTGGGACCTTTTTGTGAGAATTATCTGTTAAAAATGACACTTTCTAAGCAAACGCATTCTACAATTGGCAAATGTCTCTGGCCATGTTTGTCCATTCTACAAAATATTCAGATTTGAAAGGCCAAGGTTTAAGGTAGAAATACATTTTATGTGTGGACTTTTTGTCACTCTGTTCCCTCACTGTCCATTTATGAGCTTGTAGCAACAATAAATCAGAGTAGGTCCTACAACAAAGCTAAAATCGCTAAAGTAGTGATTTGTGTGATCAGTGAAGCAAATGCAATTCTTCCAGTTGCTCTGGTCTACTGCGAATACATCAATGTTTTACATAAGAGACGGATGGCTGAAGCTGATCAATAGTAATCAAACACAAGTAGCCATTTTATCAAGCGTAAATGTTTACAGCTGTATAGCGTTGTGTTTAATCCAAAATATTGTACCAATAAGATACACACTTTAAAGACAGCAATTTCTACAAATGAACCAACAACCGACCCTTCTAAAGAGTTTATAGTTTTTATATGGTATATATTTTGAAAAATGTCATATTGTGTTTGTTCTCTTCTCCAACATGTGAAGTTCCTTGTATGGCTAAACCTAGGTGCAAACCCTAAACATAGCAAGGAGTCGCATACTGACCTAATCAAAGTTATTACGTTATTAAGACATGTTTAGTAGCCATGCTAAATGAAATAAACACCAGAAATGTACCAGAAACGTAGGTGGATTCTGAACCTATCTAAGTAATCATGGCCTGAAGACAACTTGCAGTCGTCATACTGAATACGCTAACAAACAAATGACGTGTGTCGGCAAACCTACTCATCACTTAACCCGGTTCCGATTTTGAATTTATACTCTTTTCACAGAGGCATCTTCGTAGGATGAACACAGAGGTCGCTCATAACACTAAGTATGGGTCTGCTACCTCTATGTACCAGGGCAACGGGTAGTAGACTCGCTACATAAAAGAAGCAGACCAATAATCATTCGTATGAGTGACACCCTGTTTTTGTCCAACTGACACCTCCATGAAAAGGGGCTATTAAAAGACATCAAAGGACAGCTAGCAGTCATGAAAGAAAGAGGACGTAGTGAAAATACTGCGAGACGTACGGAGGCATCGGTTGCTGGTGAACAGGTCTGAGAACTTGTCGCACTCTGCCCGGTTGTTTCCGCTGCTGGAGCAGTCGCACCAGGGGGAGGGGCTGATGCCCAGGGACCGCTGGTAGTTGGGGGTCATCACCGTACCTGGGGGGGGGGGGGGGGGGGGGGGGGAGATTAAATAGTTTTCTCTTTGTTCTTTGAAAAAGAATGATGCTAATAATGAATTGCATTCGGTACTGTTTAGCTCAACAAGTCAGAGAGGGTCAGGGGTTTGATTCCCACTCGGGAACCCATGTTAAGAAATGTAAAGGTTTGAGTGCCTCTGCTAATAATATACGCCCTCATTGAAAGACACAGTGGATAAAAGCGCGATTGGCAACAGATTTCACATAGTAGCTTAATCCTATTATATATATTTTATGCAATATATATATATATATATATATATTAAAATTTATATTTTGATTGATTTATAAATATAAATCATTTACTCCACGTTGATCATAAAGCCTTGAATAAAAACGACTCGAACGACTTGAAATCGTTCAATATAAAAATATAAACGTTACTACTGCTTTATATCCAGAAAAACTGCATCTCCCGTTTAGTTGTATTGGTTTACAGGCCAGTCTTTGCCTCTCCAATATGGTGGCAACGATGACAAAGGATAATGCTGCGTCTATGTATGTTTATGGGTATGCCAGTGCCCATACTTCATGCTATGAGCTACACCCGTGTTCACCCCTACTATGACACCTCTGTGATAAAGGCCTATAGTCAAGTTACAGACACACCCCATTTCCCATGGTCCTTTGCTAGTTCCACAGCACCAACAGCGAGTCAAACATGGATAGAGAAACTCAGTGTGAGTCCAGTCTTACCGATGAGCCCAGAGTAGGACAGCAGACAGTCTGCGTAGTTCTCCCTCAGACACCCTGACACCGAGTGGGCCTCTGGCTGGCAGTTACTGATGAAGTCAGCCAGTCTGGACCTGGAGCGCGCACCAACACACACACACACACACACACACACACACACACACACACACACACACACACACACACACACACACACACACACACACACACACACACACACACACACACACACACACACACACACACACCTTTAACAATCTGGATGGTCTGAAATATATTGATATATGAACACTTTGTTCAAGTATAATGCCTAAGAGCCTGTGAAACACAAAATAAGAGCTGAATATTTATACACTCAGACTGTATTGATTACATGTTGGTTATTATTCAGGCCAATTAAAATGTAGTATTTTACTTTACATCTTCACTGCAGCAGTGCATAGTCTTATGTTGGATATGAGCAATATACTCTATTTTTTAAAAAGAAAAACTTTAAAAAAGAGTAATCAACCTAGTCTACCTACACAGATCGTGTGTGTGTGTGTGTGTGTGTGTGTGTGTGTGTGTGTGTGTGTGTGTGTGTGCACCTGCAGATGTAGTTGGTCTTGCAGGCGTTCTGCAGGGACATACAGTTGGGCTTATCGCGGTCCTCGTAGGAGCATATGGGGACGATGGTCTGGCGCCGGCGCTCCTCGCATGCTGATTGGTCGCCCTGCCGGGCATGAGCAGTACAACATGCCGTAGCTGTGCTTGGCCGGTACCTGGAGGGCAGCGGGGAAGGAAGAGGGGGGAGATACAGGGAGGATAAAGAGGGGGAAGGGGGAGATGGAGGGGGAGATAGGAGGCAGTAAGGGGAGGGGGAAGGAAGGATAGAGAAAGAGGGAGGGATGGAGGGATAAGGGGGAGGGGGAGGGAAGGATAGACAGGTAACCGAGGGGGAAGGAAATTTAGAGAAGGGAAAGGGGATGAGATTGTTGGAGGGAGAGAGGGACACGGAAGGGAATGGAGAGACAAAAAAAAGGATAGAGAGAGAGAGGACAAGGTGGGAGTGGGAAGGTGAGAAAGAGGAGTATAACGGGAGATTCTCGACAGGACATAAGTGAAGTGTTGGATTGGCGAGGTGTTAACGTATGTGTTCATTTTTCGTGTTACAGTACGTGTTACATATATATATATATATATATATATATATATATTAACCAGAACATACTGAACAAAATGGGATTTTAAACCTTCCGATCTACACCATGTATCATGTTAATCATGTCATGGGTGTTACTTGTGGTTTGGTCATGTGGTCTGTTTCAACCAATTGCAGGAGATCTCAGTGTGAACTGAAGAAATGTCAAGCTCTGTTCTAAATTCAGCCTTCATTTTATTTACTCTTCTGTCAAATGACTTAATGCAATATAATTCAGAAAACAAAATGCATGACCACCTCTTGCTTTGAAAAGTTTTGAATTGAGAGAAGACTGGGTCAAATAGAGAGTTTAAAGCCCCTTCAAGAAGTTATGATTTACTAATATTTACAAGCTATTTTTGTGCTTTGTCACTGAGCTGTCACACGGCAGTTTGTATTGAGGAGAAAATGAGACGTAGCGATCTCTGTGAAAATCTGTTAGCAAGACAAGCCATCAGTAGCCGGGAAAATTGTTACTCTTGTCACTTTCCGTCTTTCGGGCATAAATTGCTCTGTCAGTGGTGACAAGCGTTGGGATTATATAAAAAGAGTGTTTATTCACAACTTGGTCTTATTTGTTTACGTCACGTGAAATAAAATCCATCAGTGTGACATTGATGCATACGGGTGAACTGTCTTGAAACACTGAGGTTGCTTTAAGTGGCGGATAACAATTTATCACACAAAAAAGTTACAAAAACATAAATAATTTGTTTCCATATTTATCTATCGGAAAGTTTGACACCCAGCAAATCTGGGCCACACTTCTTAAAATCGGTCATATTTTTCAGCCTCTCAACATATTTCTCGAATGCGAAAGCATTTGGTGAATCTCATCTAACATATTTGTTAATGTCTTTCGAGATGGCTGTTCACATCGGCCTGAGCTGTTTCCGAGTTACACGATTCGTCAAGGAGTCACATCAACGGACAGGGGATATTATGGGATGGCTGCTTAAAGACTATGTGAGGTGACTTGCTTCTGTGATATGAGGCTATCCCAGTATAACAGGATGTTAAGGCGGGAATGATCAAAATGCCGTGTTTAATGACTAGAGCTACATCTGCGGCAACCAACAAATATTTAGTATATACATGGACACATACTTAGAATGGTGTATTCAGTAATTGTCAATCCTTTTTCGATAATGTGGTCTATGAAATATCGTAAAAAACGACAATCACAGTATACCAGAACCTAAACTATGTTTCACTATGTATAAACATTTGTGATATATTGTATGTTAGACTATTTGATTCAAAATGTTTGAGAGAGAGAGAGCGAGAGAGAGCCAGAGCGAGAGAGAGAGAGAGCCAGAGCGAGCGAGAGAGCGAGCCAGAGCGAGCGAGAGAGCGAGCGAGAGAGCGAGAGGCAGACGCAGCCATAAGTAGCAGCCCGTGAAACAGCCGCGGTGGCGGACGGTGATTACCTTGTCAAAGAACTGTCGGAGGGCCTTGTGGCACTTGCGCTTGTTGCAGACTTCGGACACGGAGACGCGGCTGGTGCAGGGGTTGATGTACGCTGAGCGGTATCGCTTGCACGTGTCGTTCAGATTGCAGGCCTTCGCCGCACTCAGGCAGCTGTTCTCCTTGGCCGAGGCCGGCTCGCCTGGAGGTGGAGGGAGGGAGGGGAGGGATGGAGGAGATGGAGAGAGGGGAGGGAGGAGGGGGGGGTGGAGAGATAGATGGATGGATGGATGGAGGAGAGGTGGAAAGGGGTGGGGAGAGAGAGGAGAGGATGGAGGGAGGGAAGGAGGGGAAAAAGGTGGAGGCAGTGAGGGGAGAAAGAGGAAGAATGAGGGATAGAGAGGGATGATGAGAGGGAGATAAGGAGGGAGCGAGAAAGGGAGGGTAATGGAGAGTAATTAGAGGAGAGAGAGGGGTGAAGAGATGGATGAGAGAGATATGTGAGAGATGTGGAGGGAAGAAAGAGAGGTGGTGAGGGGGATGGAAAGAGGGAGGGCGATGAGAATAGTAAAGTGACTTTTGAAGTGTCACTTCGAACAGCTGGTAAATACTGCTGTTTCTTCATATCTTCAAGGTACAAAGAGGATTGTTATTATGAACCGGCGTCCATACAACACGACCTAAAAGTATCGGCTGACAGACTGAAATGCTTGTTTACTTCGAAAAACATAACCATTGTCAGATATTTTTGTACTGCCTGTGGACACACACACACACACACACACACACACACACACACACACACACACACACACACACTCATTCAGTTTTCCATTCAGGAAGACAACCTGAATTTGTATTTTTCAGACCTTTCACACCCTTTCAGTTTTGTCTGGTTAGACTGGGGAGTTCTGTGAGGTATGTCTCGCGTTTAAATCAACGGGACACATTTTTTGTTTAAATTTTCCCCTAAAAGCCCCAGCTGTTCTTGAAAGACACAAAATCTAATTTCTGAGGTTTACTGATGTTTCTTGAGGCGACAAAATCGTGCCGCAAAAAAATAAATAAACAGCAGCTGTTCTCAGCGGCGTCAAAAGAATATACTCTCCACAAAATCCAAGCGTTTTTTTTATTTCTTATTCGTGTGTTTATTTAGTGACAAAACAGATGGGTGCTCAGAACAGCACTGGAAGGTGATTTAAGAAGTCATAGTGAGTCAATTCTTCAACCATATGTGAAGAATTTAGATAGAAGATTGCACCGGTATTCATAAGACTAGAGAACTCCTGTTGTGGGCAACGAGATCCCATCCTCTTTCTTCATTATAACATCGCATTTCATAGATTTTCCTCCCTCAAAAATGAATATTTAAATAGAAAATTGGGCACCTGAGTGCAGCCAGGTTTCTTGCTAATACTCGGTGATAAGTTGCCTGCTGGTTTATATTCAGCAGGGAAAACAGTGCTATCCTTTTATAATTGAAAGTCACCTGACATTGTAATGTGCATCCAAAACACTGCACCTGGACAGCTGAGCTCCAGGATGAGGAGAACAGTTGCTAGTAGTAATGAATTGCTGTGATCGAGATGTGAGGTTGTCGCTGCTAATGCTAATCATTGCTTACGCTAATCTATGCTTACTCTAAATGACACTATAATGTGAATGATTCTTATATAGTTATGTGTTACACATACAACAATCCTGTATCACAGCCCCATACGACGTAAGGTGTGGGCTTTGTAATCAAATATAAATTAAGTGTGTGCATGTCTGTGTTTTAATCTGTGTTGCTAGCTATTGTTTTCCTGCACACTGTTGTCTAATAAAAAATACCTTTAGCGATATCTAACAGTTTATGATTGTTATCTTCTCAACCCCTGGAGCTCGCTCTCATTGCCCTCATCACTCGTGTGGACAACCGGCCGAGAGAGCAAGGCAGAGAGAGAGAGACATCTTTAAGCTAACCCCGTTTCGTGAAAAGCTTCAAGCCTCTATAAGGTACCCTCGACAGCCTGTTGTGCCATTTCTTCTCTTGGAGGTTTTCCTTAAACTCTATCCACAGTCAAGCCTATGGACCTAGGGGGCAACAGCTTATCCGGGTCCGAGAGAGAGTGTCTACTGAGGAAGAGATGCTGTATGTACTGTGGTCAACCGGGTCATTTGCGTTCCTCCTGCCGTGAACTTCAGGGAAAAGACTCGGCTCATCAGTACTTGGGAGATTACTGATGAGTCCCATCGTTTCTCCCCCCCCTACTCATCCCACCACCACTCCATTAACGCTCTCATAGACTCTGGAGCTACTGGAAACTTTGTAGATTGTGCCCTAACTCGAGAATGGAAGGTCCCTTTTGTCTCTTTAGAACAGACCCTGACATTAACCCGTCCTTAGATGGTAGACCCCAGGGTTCAGGCAATGTCAGGCAAGCCATCATTGTCATGAGTCTGCAGGTATGTCAGAGTCACACAATGCAATCCAGTTTCCTATTGTAGAGTCTCCTGAAATCCTTTTTGTTCCTTTGTCACCCCTGGCTGACCGCCCATAACCCCCATATTGACTGGTCTTCAGGCAAAGTCCTGGGATGGGGATGCAATTGCGTTGCCTGGTGCCACACTCCCCAGGTAAGCCCCAGTAAACTATCTGTCCCTAGCTCTCCCAGTCTGCCGTTTTTTCTCAGGTTGAGGGCCCAAGTTAGACATCCCTCATGTTCCCCCGTGTATTGGGATCTGGGCAGTGTTTTTATCTAGGAATGAGCAAGGAGACTGCCTTCCCACAGATCCTTTGACTGTGCTATTTAACTGTTCCAGACCTTTTCCCTTTCTGGTCCTGAAACACCTATATTAAAGACTCCCTGGCTGCAGGCATCATTTGACCTTCCTGGTCTCCTGCTGGAGAGTAGGGAAGAAGGATGGAAGCCAGCGTCCTTGCATTGATGATCATGGACTTAATGAAATAACTGTAAAGAACCGCTAACCACTCCCCTATTAGTCATCAGCATTCGAGCGACTGCAGAAAGCACCTCTTTCTTCCTGGCTGGACTTGCGCAACGCCTCCCCTCATACGCATCAGGGAGGTGGATGAATGGAAGACGTGTTCAACACACCCAGTGGCCATTGCAAAAGCTCACCATGTCATTTGAATGAACAAACGCACCATCAGTGTTCCAGGCACTGGTCAATTACATTTCAAGAGAAATGTTAAACGGATGCGTTTTTGTCTACCTGGATGACATCCGGATTTTATCGAGGTCCCTTACAGAGCACGTGCAACACATTTGCCAGGTCCTCCAAAAGCTGCTGGACAATCACCTCTTTGTCAAGGCCGAGAGGGGTGTGGTTCATACGGACACTATCTCCTTCCTGGGCTTGATCGTGTCTCAGGGTCATCGACTCGTGGATCCCTTAAATGTCCTGGATTGTCCCCAACCATAGTGAAGGAGGTTCCTAGAAAGATGTTTCCTAGGATTTTCCAAGTTCGATCACAGTTTTATTTGGAACCTAAGCACCCTGGCAGCTCCACTAACTGCTCACACCAAAGGGGTAGCCTCCATTCCTCTTGGTCCTCTGAAGCAGAGAAGGCTTTCAGAGAACTCAGTATCATCTTTATCCAAGATGCCAAACACCTCAACTCTCACCAGGTCAGTGGCCAGTTCGCACTGGGTCCAAGAACCTCAAAGCACACTCCCGATAGTTTGACTCCTTTGAGAAAGAACAGAGTCCCGAACCAATCAATCCCAGCTCCCTCATTGCTGCCCCGGTCAGCTGGGCTATTGAGATAATGCTGAGAGAGGCTCTTGGCGGAGGAGGGCCCTGCAACCGGGTTAAGTTGTCCTGTAACAGGTCCTGTTCTTGGTAACCACTTGATGCCGCACTGTGTTATACACCAAGCAAGTTCTCTCAAGTTAACTCTCCAAGCAATCATTAAATAGATTTGTTATTTTGCCAGTTAATAGGTCGGTTTTTGGTATTATGCTCTTTGGTTTTTGTTTGGAAGAAAAGCTTATTAAATCAAGTCTGACAATCTTGAATCCTTCTCTGACCTTGGGTTCCCACTCTTGTTTATATCTAAGTCCTAAAAGCATGACTTCTGACTTGGATCAGCTGAGTGTGTGTGTGTGTGTGTGTGTGTGTGTGTGTGTGTGTGTGTGTGTGTGTGTGTGTGTGCGTGTGCGTGTGCGTGTGCATATGCGTGTGTGCGTGGGGTGGGGGGGGGCTAGGTAATGATACATTTACAGAAGCCATTACTTACGAGACACGAGTACTGGGTGGGCTTTGAACCCATTATTACTAGCTACGAACAACGCCATCGTTATGGGGAGCGCGCTCGAGCTGTCAGCTGCTCCGTCTGAATGTAGCAAATGGAATGTAGATTGGTTCGATAAACTGTGCGTTTGTGAATTTACGTATGTGTGTGTTTGTTCATGTCTGTGTGTGCATTATGTGTTTGTGTGTGTGCGTGTGCTATGTGTTTTCGCTTCTGTGTGTCTTTATGTACGTATGTATATGATTGTTATTGTTTGTGTGTGTATTATGTGTTTGTGTGTGTCTGCGTGTGCGTATGCTATGTGTTTTCACTTCTGTGTGTCTTTATGTATGTGTATGACTGTGTGTGTGCATTATGTGTGTGTGTGTGTGTGTTAATCAAGGCTGCATAACACATAGTGCATAACTAACTTCACCTTTTTATTTCCATATGCATCATTCCAAGGTAACATTTTGTGAAGAACTATAGATTCTATAGTGCAATTTAATCTACAACTTATTACACCAAATTATCAGAGAAAAGAATCCTTGTATGTGCAACCTTACCTGTTGATAAAACGTTGTGTTTCTTATTCTGACCTCATACTCTGAACTTCAAACATTTCCTAGTTTTTATATCACGCTAAAAGAATAAAGTCAACAATAGTAGTATCAAAATATACAAAGCCACCAGTCTATAAAAAAATACGTCAACCTATCATATGTTAACGTATCCTTTTAACTTAGAAAAGAAAGTGACAACAATGTTGTCTAAAGTTGCACACCCGAAGCTAGGCTAACAGCTAGCCACTGATATTGAGCCAGTGACGGGCCAACAGCGTAATCTATGGAATTTCACCCAATGACCTCTAATAGGTGCAGACAAAAGACGCCCACCATGTAGGAGTTTAACAGTTATTCCAAACGGGACCCTAAATATGCCTTGCTTGAGGTCCTCCAAAGCAGTGAAAATGACAATGTGTGTAAGGGGTCTCATGTTAGCCGCTAGCGTGTGATGTCATCTTAGATGTTTTGTCAGAGTTTGTTTTACTACACCTTACTTCGGGGGTTAAGATATATGCCTCACATTGGTTGAAATAGGTCACATTATCACACACACCTGTGTTGGAGAATGCGCTACACACAATACAGGTTGCGTAAACCAAATGCTATTTCCTGTTACTAATAAGTATATTGTAGACTGCTTCATTCCCCGTGCTTCATTTGGTTCCAAGAGCACCGAATATTACACACTTCAAACATGCCATGGGATCATCCTGTTATAAGACTTCAAATCAAGAACACAAACAACACTGATGTTAAAAAGGGTGTTTCAAACCCCAGCCAAAAGGTACTGGTTTCAATCCCCAATGTCCCCAGTGTGCCAGTAGGCGTCCCTGAGCAAGATATTTAACCTCTAACTGCTCCCTAATGATACATATCGACTAGTTCCATGTAAGGTGCATTGAATAAAAAAAAATATATATATATATTTTATTAGATGTTCTTTTCATGTTCTTAATTTAAGGATACAACCAGTTACTTGAATAAGAATAAAAATCAAACTAATTGTATCTCATAATTCACTCAGACAGTTGATCAGTAAGCCTAGAAGCCATCTGGCCTAATTCGTATTTTGCAGTTTTTTATTTTATATAAACCTAGTACATGCATGGAAGGGAGCATTTCCAGATGTTACTGTTGAAGCTCAACAGTCGATAGTGTGTTGAGGTTCCAGCAGGCGGTCTCACATGTGGCTTTGACACGCCGAGGTACTGCAGTTTCACTTTGGCAGACTGATCTCATGGAAACCTACTGTTCTTAAACCTCAATCCGCTCACAAACCCCCTGCTTCCAATCTTGTCTGAGCTCTGATTCATTCTGCTCACATTTTCCTCTACTTCTGTCACTTATTACATTTCCAACTGGTAGTTTTGTGGGTGGCCCTTTTATATTGACAATGGTAGCCTGCTTTGGCCAAACTGTAAAACACAATATAATATAAAGTGGTATTATAATACTTATTATTTGTTCATTTGTAATTCCAATTTAAAATTGGAACACCCTGCATGTATAAGTGTATAATAACTTCTGCAAGGCTAACTGCCACTATGCTAACTTCTGCTAGGCCAACTGCTGCTAAATATAGGCTAGTGAAGAGGCTTTTGTTGCTGACTTCATGTAGCCACCCTCAATCACAAATTCTCAACCCCCCCCCCCCCCCCTTGTTCAATTAGAAACGGAAAACCAACCTAAAATGGTGAAATAATTATGATTTTATAGTCTGTGTACAATCAGTGTTATGAATGGCATTTGCATACGCATAGGCTTTCTTCATAACCCTGCGGTACACCGTTTTGTTTCTAGGGTTTTCCACGGCTGCCATGACCCATCATTGCCAGCCGCTCCCACCTCCACGGCGCGACCTTGACAATGCACTCTACATTGTCGAGGTCGGAAGCTCCACTGAGCGGCTTCTCAAAAATGGAACTTGAGTGATTTGATTGGCTTGATCTTCCTCTCTGCCTGAACTCAGGGCTGGTTGACATCAAAGCACAAAAAACTAATCGGACATGCTTCTTAGATAATTCACTTCCACGATTGACGGTAAGCAAGCCATTTCTTGGAGTAAGAGTCTGCCACTTTTAACTTCCAACATTTTAAAGGCTCAGTCTCAGAGGACTGCATCTCTGCCTTGGTTTCGCTATCCTAACTCATTGTTCTTTTTCTATTGTTTCATGTATGTCCACCCTGGTCCTGTTACCCGCCTAGCCCTCTCTGGAAGGAGGGAGCTGTCCCATAGATTCCACCTCAGAGTTTCCCCTACCGCTCGGGAACCTCTTTAAACCTAAAACCCCCTGTTTACGAACGGGGAGGCCGTGACCGTTTGGAGTGGTGTTCGATCTCCAACGTCTGCAGTGATTTCGCTCCAGCCATCCCTAATGAGTGCATCTACTATTTCAATGTAAAGTGCTTTGGATAAAGGAGACGACTTAATGACTTTTGAATTATGAAGAGGACATTTTAATTGTAATTTCTTTTTGGGGGAGAGAAGGGGCGGGGCACCGTGAGGTTCAAAAGTTAGGCCGTGAGAGAGGCCATATAAAGTCCCCATGGAGGGTTTTCCCGGTATTTCACGTAACCAGAACCTGAGGAGGATTTCATCTCCCCAGAGAGCAGCAGCTTTATGGATCTATTCATCCGAGAGTCATCAGACCGAACCCCCTGTCTCTCTTCTTTTTCTTGCACACTCAAATATCTCCATTTCCCCCCCCCCCCCCCCCCACACACACACACACACACACACACACACACACACACCAGGAGCCATCCGGGGTTGACAGGAGTGACATCTCCTGGGACTGCGTAGTCAGAATGAGAAAGGGTACTAGAGTTACTGGCAGATGAGATGGGTGGGGGGTGGGGGGAGGTCGATTGTGTGTGGGTGGGGACTGCTTGGATCCGTTAATCCGAAACCGGAGACCCTAGGCATACAGAACGGGGAAGGTGCAGTGAGTTCGATGATGTGACATCCTTGTGACGTGAGGGGAGAGGGGTGTGTGTGTGTG
The DNA here is from genome assembly GCA_026745465.1 of Lota lota. Taxonomy (NCBI): domain Eukaryota; kingdom Metazoa; phylum Chordata; class Actinopteri; order Gadiformes; family Lotidae; genus Lota; species Lota lota. The sequence goes on from JACYXH010000047.1 coordinate 60,856, forward strand.
TGTGTGTGTGTGTATGTGTGTGTGTGTGTGGATGTGGTGGGGGTTTGATCCAGTTGCCTCACAATGGGTCTTCTAGTGATATTTGACGTAGGTCACACATGATGAGCCTTGATTTTGTGAAAACCGGCGTGCGATTGGTTAAACCCCCAACCTGTTCCTTAATGACCTGGCCAATCAGAATTGACTGAAAGGCACTTTGGATACGTGTATGATTAAATAGACTAATAGTTTGAGAAAAAGGAGCCAGCAGCCAGTAGTTTTCCCCTTCATAACAAACTGTGCCGATGTTGATTCAGTTTGACATGGCCAGAAAAACCTTTGGCAGGATGAGGGTGCCTGTTTAAATATTAGATGGGTGCTGCCCTACACCTTCTCAGTGGGTCTGTGTTTTAAATCAGCATGTGCTGCCTGACCTCCACCTGCTGAATCATCATATGCTGGTACTCCACGGCGTACCAGCGGGGTTGTTTGTTTTTGTGTGCTTTTGATAATCTGAGACGGGAGGAAGGAGTCGGCTCCCCAAGCCAGACCAAGTGTCATGTGCTTTGTGTGTTGGTTTTGGATGCAACAGCTGTCGGTGGTTTTGCCGCTTGCGGTCCCCTGACCCTCATCCTTTTCTTTTGAGGAGCCAAGCTTTATCTTCTCTCTTTTTGTTCTACCCGACACCGGTAGAAACCAGTTTTTCCAGCCACAAGGCTGCAAATCGACTGCAAATCGATTGCTATTGGCCGTTATTGACTTACAATATTCAAATCTCTTCCATGATTGTCAACAGACTGATTACATCCATCCTTCCTAGTATGAAGGTAGCATTCTCTACTTCTTAAAATAAAATAAAGCAACAACAATAACAATATATTAAGCGATACCTTAAAGCCATTTGCTTGTAAGCTAGGAAGAGTTTAAATATTTGATGTAGTGTCTTGATGACCTCTCCACGTGGCCCATAATAACCTTTAAAAATATTAAATCATCATCAAGTGAAATCGAAACCATGGCACATCTCTTGAAAAACAGAAGAATCTTGTTCTAAAATGCGCTTTGAATTGAATGCATTATGTTGCTACTAAAATATCAATCCATGCAACTATGATTAAATAATATGTTCATTAAACCACATCTGTGTGTTAGACACACAATTGGGTGACAGTAAGCATGGCATTCTAGTTTTACAGGAATGATATTCAAACAGCTTCTCAGATTTCCATTGGTTTATTGATACAGTATACATTGTAGACGCCTTATAAAGGCCCATTTCTAGCATTCCAGATCGATCCCATTCTTCTCAGGTTCTCCTAAACACTGATCGAATCTGCGGCGTGTTCTGCAAATACACACATCTCCATTTGGTAAGCTCTGTGACTGAACCCTGCTCGTGCACTAGCCACAAAGGTGAAACACCTTGTCGCGACCCCGGTTCGATTCCAACCTGTGGGCCTATGCAGCGTCATTCTCTCCCTTTCAACCCTGTCCTGTCTTTCTTCACTGTCCTGTCATTAAAACTCCAATGCTAAAAATACATCTAAATTGATGTCATTCAAGTTTTTTTATTTAACACTTTGTACAAACTTTACATAATATTCTGAACTGGCAGTTGATTAAGAGGCAAATGCCAGATACTTGATAATCTGCTACAGTGACACATATAGGACAGGGTAGTGTTTGTGTCCAAGGTGTAGACTCCCATCTGAAAGATACTGGTTTCCATCCATGTGGCAGCCATGATGGGAAGAGACTAGCATGTAGTTCCTCTAACGACCTGTAGGTGGCTCACCGTAGGTGGTATTTAATTCTCGTCATACAAAGCCTATCCATTTTCTTATGTTTGGTTAGGACCAGAGTGGCTAGTTCATCTTCATATAAATTATTTTACGAGGTCCCGTTAGCATTAGCCTTAGACTAGTGCAAGGCAGCCATTTAAGTCCCGCCGTCAATGGGCCAAATATGTATTGTTTTCGTTGCTGGTTGCAAAGAATGGTGACGCTCTGTAGAAGACACATCTACATCTTCATGACTCAATCCTAGAGCAAGACGCCTACCTGGAGCTAAATGCCATGTGTCAAAAAAAAAGTCACCTTGGATAAAAGCATTTGTGAATGCTGAACTGAACAGTGAAGTAAACAGGGGGTGGGGGGGGGGGGGGGGGGGGGGGGGGGGGGGGGGGGGGGGGGGGGGGGTGGGGGGGGGGGGGGGGGGGGAAACCTGGTTTATTGTTGTTGTTCTTTTATGTTTAACCCTCATGGATGGCCGTGACTTTGTGTGTTTTTAGTTCAGCAGAACGTTGAGTGCCTCTCGGTGCCCCAGTGTCTGACTTGATGTACGTGTTTAAAGGACAATCAGAAAGGCCAGAAGTAAATTAAATCGAATCACAGTTGCATATGCTAATGAATGCAAATTAGTGGGCGGGTTCAGCTCAAGCGGGAAGAGGTCAGGAACAAGGGGAGGGGGGGTTTGGATTCTGAGATCATGGGGTTGGCTCAAGGAGATGCCACTTCATTGTTTTTGTAGAAGAAATTGAAAGTATAATTTTATTAATTTATCTTTTAAGGGTTTAGAATATTTATTCAGTGGATCTTTCATAATTGCATCAGTGCATTTGGAATGTTAGGGCTGTGTTTAAAGCAGCGGAGAAGTCATTTAATTAAATGCTTTAACGATCTAAATTATAAATGACGTCTTTATTTACTCATTCTATATTTCTCCCCCCCCCCCCCATTATATTTCCATATTATTTTACCACTGCCTGTAATCGTGTGCTGTGACACCTAAACAATAAAGTGTCATCTAATATAAGGCAAAGTAGGCTCTTCGACATACTAAGACATATTTAGTGCTCAACCGTTTAATCAGACATTGCTAGAAAGAGGAGCGCACTGGAAATCTTCTTTGATTGGACCCACCAGGACATGAATTAAAAACAAACTAAAGCGCTAACACAAGGCTAAGATATCTGTGAACCGTATCTGGGCCTGCAGTTATATGGAAGTAGAAACGTGAATATCCATATCCATATCCAATATCACTGTAGAGAAACTGAGTTCAAGCATCGACTAGATTCACAAAACAATGATAGAGCTTTATATATAGCCCATGGCTGGCTTATAGAAACCATGGGAACAGATCAACGGCCATTGAAACGTAATGGTAAAATGGCCACGTATGTAAAACTACAAGTTAAACGGACAAACTGCAGGCTAAACTGTGAGGTTAAACTACAACCTAAACTGTAAGGTATACAAAACTACAAGCTAAACCGACACCTATATAGAACTACAGGCTAAACAGTTTTGAGGGTAAACGGCAAAAAGAGAGAATTCTTGATTCAAAACTAGATAACCTAATTTGCAGTGAAGTAAAGTTGGATCAACAAGCAAATCAATAAGCTTACCAAAATGAAAATGAAGTGTTTTTACAAAAGTCATCTTAAAAATCACTAAATTCCAAAACTCTAAGGAGAGCAGAGTTTTTTGTAAATTAAGAATACGAAAGGTAAATTGACCTTCCATGGTCATTTAAAATAATCCATGGCTAAATTAGGCTTTAACAGAGGGAAGAGGCAGTTTGAATGTCAAAACAGCACATCTTTATTTTGGAGACTTTGGTAGGACTGGGGTGCACTATTGGTTCATATGATCTGTACTTTGGGATTAAATAGAAAATGCATAATTTATGAACACCATTTAGCAGTAAACTGACTGGAGTACTTTAAATTGCAATGACTTTGCAAATTATGTTATCTGTCAGATACAGGGAGTTTGAAGAGTTCTTTGTTTGAGCAGACCAAGAAACAATTACTGCCAAACAAGGGCAGTTTTCATAGCTATAGCGAAAGGCTCTAATTTCTTTAACCAATTTCCACTGCTTCTAATCAGTGAAATCATACAATGTGAAAAATGTTATGTCACGAAAGTCAAATTTGGACTACAAAGAATGAGTTGACCGAATGCTCAGATAAAGTACCACACATTCTGGGTGTAGTGGGTCTCTGACTACTGGCCAAAAGTCTCTGGGTTTGATCCCCAATGGTTGCAGTCTACCTGGAGGTATCCTTGAGCAAGATGCCTTGACACCTTAGTGACCTGTATCTTGATTGACGGTTGGTCTTAATTACTTGGTAGTTAATCATAATAGTGCATTCTCCCTCTGTAGCCCCGGCTCTTATCATGCATGGTTTAACTCCATCTACCATTGACCTGAATGCTGTTGATTGACATATGAGGCTACTCATGCAGTTATAGCCATGGATATGTTGTGTTGGGACGTACTGTATCGATGTCTACCAAAAGACATCGATACAGTACGATGTAGACATCGATACAGTACGATGTCTACCAATCATAAAAAAAGTCATTTTATGATTTGGCAGTTTCCTTTTATTCTTTTTTTATTTTATTTTTTACAGTTGAGGCGAGGGGCAGGTGCTTGTTGGCGGGTTTTGTTTATGGATTTCTACGTGACATTTGTCATTTGGGCTGTTCCTGGATGAATGTATTCTGCCGGTTATTGGTCCGGCTGTCAGTCGCCTATCCACTTGGAGGAATGATGATTTCAACATATTGCCGAAGATCTTCCAGGAGACCAGATAGAAGTTCCTTCTATACGACTTTGTCTTACCTATCCTGCCGGTTTTTCCTCTTTTGTCCCATCAGTCCATTGATGTAGGAGACAGACTTTCGTTTTATTTTATTTTATTCAAACTAGATGAATCTGGTGTCATTTAATCCCCATTTGTCCACATATACTATTATAGAGGCAGGAAGGCATCGGACATGGGAAGGTAGGAAAAATGGGAGAGCATCGAAGGTTAACTGATATTTATGCTGAAAGGAGATTCATACGCCATCAAACATACGACTACTACTGAACTACTGCACTATAATTAACAGTTAGCTAACAGCCCCTGGCTAAAATGTGTTTTTGTAATAATAATAATAATAATAACACAATAATAATAATAATAATGATGATTGCCTGAGAGTATTAACCAGAAAACAACATGGCAGCCAGACTGACACACTCCCACACACATTCATTTCCAGCGCCAGCTAGCCTCGGGCTTGGCTAAGTTACAGTCCCTGAATGAGGTCACCTTATGGCGAATGGATCAGTGATATCCATCCCGTTAAGTGGATTTATATCTCTACAGTCACCCAGGGCTGTTTAGACCACTGTAACATAAATTGGCAACACCCCCCTCCCCTGCCATCCCCCCTCCCACCTCCCCCCCCCCTCCCCCCCATTGCTATCCACATCCCTCTCTCCCCCTTTACACTAGTTCTACGTTCAGCGGAAAGCTGATTGGTCTACCGATGGCTTCATTCTGAGGAGGTAGATCATCCATTTAGTGTCGGGGCGGGGGAGGAGTTGAGCGTATCACTGCCTGGACGGGGATGACTTTGATAGAATGGCGTGTTGCCGGGGAGCGGTGGCCCTCTGAATAATTGGCTTGATTATCGGGAGTTTGAACGTCTGCCACTGGGAGGGCGAGAGACGAACGGACGGTGATTTGGCGAAGCTTTAAGCACAGTCTGGGATCGTTGAGTCATGTCTGCCGTGCCAGCAAAGCATTTGGATTATTAAAGGACTGTGTTGGTTAACCTTGAGGAAGCACGTACGTAACGTACAGGAATGGTGCTGGACTATCATCCAATAACCTGGTCTTTGGCTCTCCTTCTGAAGGACACTGGGGTTGCCTTAGGGTTTTAAACAAGTTTTACCTTCTCAGACTCAATGTTTCTTCCAGAAAGATTTATTATTTTTTGGTTTTGTTATAGTTTTGTTTTCCAGCATTGCCATCTTGCTCAGTCTTGCTCAGGTATTGCCGTTTGAATAACAATAATCTCTAATCTTAATCCGATCTCTTTCCCCCAGAGACAGAATGTAGAGGCCTAAGATTAGGAGGGTTATCTGTGGTTTTTTTGTGGTCTGATTCGAGTAAACAGATTAAAGTTGTACTTTATTTTCTCTTTTAAAACATTGTAAAGGCCAGAGTGTGAAGAGGATTTTTAAATCAATCAATAATTTGTCACTTCATTAACTTTAAGTTTCCATCACTTTCTCTTTGGGTTAGACAGTGAATACAGAGACAGGTCATTAAGGAGCAGGTAGGGTTTAGATAGTGACTACTGAGACAGGTCATTAAGGAGCAGGTAGGGGTTAGATATCTCAAACGTCCCCAAAGTCCCTAGCTATGACGCTATCGTTATGGCTGTTTGGCTTGTATCAGTCTATAGAGAGAGAATGTCCGCTGAAAACCGTTAGCCACATTTGAACCAAAATGTCCAAAAAAAGGCCAAAGGAAATACAAATGTGTGCACTACATATGCAAATCTCAGGAGTTGGTTAATCGAGAAAGCAATAGGGGGTGCTAAATCTCCAGTCAGGTGCCATTATACCACTGCAGAAAAAGTGGGCGCATCGAGATGACGTAATTCAAAGAGCGCCAGTCAAATCTCAAATGAAGGAAACGAAAGTAGACTAGACAATGGAAAAGTTTTGAACAACTAATATTACAGCTATGTGCTCTTGGAAGAGTTCTGGTAGCAGCCCTGTTCCATACGAGCGGAGGATTAAGTGACATATAACAATAATGATGAACTAATCATTAACAAAACATTCATTTATAAGCCTTTAGTCAACCCTCTAGTGACATCACAAGTGGGAGTGTCCACCCAGATGCATGATGGATAATTCAGCGTAACAGTTGCGACAGTCCACTGGGTAGGCTGGTAGGCTGAGCACTTATTACACCTTTTTTGATTTGCAAATTGAAAAAGCGGATGGGAACACAATGTGTGTCAGCTGGTGATCTCAGCGTATCTGAACACAACAGATTGGCGATGATCATAATGATCACACGTTATTGATCTCCCATCTCCGAGGGGCAGAGATCTGAGACGGATAGAGGGTAGTCTTGTTTTCTCTCAATATGGCAAAGGTTGTATTTTACCATAGGACATCATATAAATATGATGTTCTACGGACAGATGGTATTAAAGGTTGGGGCCTTTTGTGAGCAGAATGAAGCTTCAGGGTACAGTTTTCTGAACTCCCATCCAGCTGCCTTATTATGGGGTCTGAGGTGTCGTCAGTTATTCCTAACATGTGTGTATTTTCAAATGCCATGGCTAACTTTCACTCTCAAAAACAAAACACAGTGAGGTATTAAGGCAAATATAGCAAGCACAAGCCCTGTTTCCAAAGAAGCCAATTCCACCACAAACACTTAAGAGAATGAACAAACCGTCAAAAGTAGAATGGTTTTAGAGCTCAGAGACGCCGTAGGTTACGACTGCGCTTTGTTTGTCTGTCAGCCGGGGCGTAGCGGCGGTTAAAAGCTGCTGTCGAGCTTTAATGGCCGTTTAAAAGCGAGGGCGTCAAAGCAAGATGGCGAAAGGGGAACATCTGTCGTCAAATGAAGATGGACACGCAGCAATGAGCCCGGTGACATTGTTGTCTAAATCACGTGTGAATTATACACACACGCATGCAGGCACACACACACACACACGCACACTTGCACACACGCACGCACGCACGCACGCCCGCACACACACACACACACACACACACACACACAGGAATGACAAGGTGTCCTTACCTGATATGATTGGAGCCAGACGAAAGATGTCTGACAAACGACTGTTAACTGGCTCGTATGGGGAGTCTTCCAGCAAATCATTGCCTGCATATAAATAAATCACAAACATAATGAGACCATTTTAGTGTGTGTGTGTGTGTGTGTGTGTGTGTGTGTGTGTGTGTGTGTGTGTGTGTGTGTGTGTGTGTGTGTTGACGAGCAGAGCTGGTGACGTGCATGCGCTTGCGTAATCATGCGTGCATTTTCTAATTAGTGTTTTAGCAACAAAAAAAAATGTTGTTGGCAAATATTTGTTCACCCTATAATTAGAATTGTAATGTATGAAATATGCGACTGCATGCCATTGGACAAGGTATATTGACCTTCGTAATGAAATTCTTTTTCCTGGTCATTCTCCTGGTCATTCTCCTAGCTGGATTGACATTGATTAGAGAAACACTTTTTCCTTTCCTTTCTGACCCCCTTGGCGGGTGGCAACGTCTAATATTGAAGTTGGTATGTAAGGGGCCAATATCAAGATCAGTTTTAGCCTAAATGTCATTAGTCGGTAGAATAACTATACATTGACAACCAAAGGAATGTTTATTTTTTATCCTCACGGTTGATGATCATGAGTGATGATCATACCCTGTAAACTCTCGAATATGCTCCAGAAGATCCGCAGGCAGTTTTTCTCCTTCTTCATGCCCCGTCTACACCGGCAGTTATACAGCGGGCTCTGCTTCATCGCGTCTATGGCGCTCCGGCACTCGCCCTGCGCCTCGGTGCCGGTGACCGCGCTGAAGTTGCTCTCCCTGCCCGCCACACACTGCCTCATGGTGCGGTACTTGGTGCTGCAGGTGTACTCCTTTAAACATTGCTCGCTGGCTTTTACGCAGTCCGGTCGGCTGGTGGGTCGGGACGGCGTGCCGTCGCCCTTTAGAGTTGATATCATATCTGGTTGGGGAGTTGAGTCAAAACATTCAACTTCAGTGTGGCTCATCATTAGCAAAGCATACGTTTGAGGTAATCGTTGTCACTGCATGGGATTAGATTAGAACATGTGCTTGGCCACAGACAACATTCCTCAACACCAAAAGCTTTTTTCTTTTCTTCTAAGTTTAGCTAACATGGGTAGCAGGAAAGAAAAATCCAGACAAACTCATAAACTCAACATTTCCACCTAACTATAAAAACATTTTCATAATTAATGTACCCCAGATGTGATACGCGCCTGCTGCGCCTGGTTCCTCTGGCACGGAGAGCGCCTGCGTTTGACGACGCGTAAATATTGTTTTACCCAAATGTAATATCCGTCCACATGTTGTACGCGTCAAGAAGCATGGATATGCAGGTGCATGATACAAAATAAGAGCTTTTCCACAGAGCGACGCACAGGACTTACCCAAGAAGGAAAATACAATCAGAAAAGTTGCCAAAATCATCGCGCCTTGAGGTACAAATCGCGTGCAGGCAGTTTAGAGTTGTCTCCGAGTGGTCCGCGTGCTGCGCTCACGTCTCACATCATCTGGGCGCAAGAGGTGAAGCATCCTTTTAGGTCCACACGCAACAATTAGGCGTCCTACTCCGGCGCTGGGATCCGGATCTGGACGCACGAGACCAACGCTTTTCCACTTTCACTGTGCACAGCGGAGAGTCAAAAGGGATGCGCACCAAAAAGCTCCTTTAGAAGGCGATGACCACAACTGACCAAATCCAGCACGTCAGGCAGGACATTTATCCTGCCTTTACTCCGGTTAGTTGTCCCGAGACTCCGGTAGCTTACCCAAACCGGACAGGGGAAAGTGTTTGCTCCGAAGGAGGAGGCGTCCCCTTGAATATTGTTCAATGACACGCGGGCTTTCACCACAGAAAAAAAAGACGGTCACTTGCCTGATTAATCATTTGATATTAATCCTCACTACTATTACGAGTTGTTGTTTTTGTTTTGATATGGCCTACGTCCATATCAGTCTAAATAAAAAAGAATATTCCTCATTTTGGAAGTTGGTCATGTGTTGCAACGTGGTGATGTAAATGCCGTTTGATCCTCAACTAGGTTGCGCTTCTTTCTGATGAAGTGAGCCTTTCGACGCGTGACGTCACGGGAGAGTATGACGCTACTGCCGGGGCGCAAAAAGAATGGCTGGGCATGGTTTGATGCCAAACGTCCAAACATTAATAACAAAAAGGATATTTATTAGTAACCGGCTGAGCCAGTGAAACCAGTCATTTCTTAAAATAGGTTGCAGTTGATTTATATTTTCATTTTCATTCATTTTGCATTTGTTTCCATAAATGATTAAAAAATGACAAAATAGTTAATAAAAAAATGATAATAGCCCATGTGTGATAGTCGAACCTGCACTTAGTTTTCTTTCATGTAAAGGCTTTATAGCCTTATAGACAGTGAGGCCTACTCATGAAAACAAATCCTAATGAATAGGTCAACTGTGCAATATAGGCTATATACTGTATGTCTGTTGGAAAGCAAATGAGTCTAATGTAAATTATCAGTAAAAAGTGGTGTGTACAATCCATATAGACCCATCTTCATATATATGCCCCATTAAGCTCCTCTAGGCCACCTGGACGGCCCATTCAGTGGCGTCCCAGAGGGGATATTCCGGAAGGCGTGTGGTCCCCATACACCCCCAGAGGACCAGGAGCACCCTTGGGGAAAGTCAAAGTAAGTCAAGTCGTTCTTGATCACAGTCACAATTCCCACGGGGCTTTACTTCTTCCACACAGGACGTTTAGGGAACACTTAAACACTGGCCAAGGAGCCGTTGTTTAAAACGCTTGAAAAGAAAAGTGCAGGATTTGAATGAGATTCCTTTGAGTTGCAGTCGCCAGAGACTCACTGTAAGGCCTATGGTCTCAATGGTACTTCAGAGATTAACCAGGACATTAATGCATACATAATCGATACCCAAGGAAAACTCAATAGAAAGCAGAGAGGAAGTTACGGATAGAAAAAAAACATGTTACAAATTGAGGGTGAATATAGAATAGGCCAAACCATTGTCAAAAATAGACGTTAGAAATGGAGAAGTTTATATATTAAGTTGGAGATAACGTCAAGGTAGGCCATAGGTTCAAGATAGTACGTTTCGGTACTATCAGGTTGATGGAGTGGTTTAGGTAATAGGTTAGAGAGGGCTGGGTTTATGGCCTGTAAGGTTGAAGGTATACGGGATGGTTGTATTGGGAAGGCTCATTCTGTTAGAGGTGGTTACGTTTAGGTGCGAGTTATATCCTTTACCTAAACGTTACCATCCTAAAACGACGAATCTAACCTGATACCTAAACTAGTTTCGTGAATGCCTATTGGTTAGGATCTTGGGGAAGGCCACTCATCATTGTAGGCCTAATTAGCCTACTGGAAATGTAGGGCTATGCGGTGGCGTCTTAGATTTGCACCACCAAACGCCTTGTGGTGTCGGTGTATCTGCTTCAATCATTTCCACCAGTCAAATAAACCCTAGAGGTGGTGGGGATGTTTAGCCAATGTTAACCGCCATATGGACCTACAGTAGGCGGGGCTTGGGAATTGTCGTTAATTGACATTGTTGAATTTGTCTGGACTTTGATTGGAACCTTTCCCCAAGTAATAAGGACATTTCTTTCTTTCTTTCTTTCTTTCTTTCTTTCTTTCTTTCTTTCTTTCTTTCTTTCTTTCTTTCTTTCTTTCTTTCTTTCTTTCTTTCTTTCTTTCTTTCTTTCTTTCTTCTTTCTTTTTCATATTTATTTCTTTTTACATGTTTTTGACATGCTAGTAAACCGTCAAGGATGCATAGGCTAAACGATGCTAACTCGAAATAAAAAATAATGGTTAGGTCGATCTTGGGTCACTCGCTGAGAGCACTTGTCTCGTTAGGCGTCTGCACGAAGAGCCACGTGACATCAAACGGGTTATACAGGCTATTATTAATTGTTTGTCAAGTGGGGACGACGACGACAATCTGGCTGAAAGTGAATCGTTGGAGGACGTGCCAACAAAGTGGATCAATTAGATGCCTAACTGCTCCGTCGATTTGAGAGTGCTCAGTGGATCAAATTGTTCTAGCGAAGAGACTCATCCAATCCAGCGGGGAAGAATAAATCATGCCGGCCGCGCCTCCGCGGAGCCGTGCGCCGCGCCGCGCCTCCGCGGAGCCGTGCGCCGCGCCGCCGCGGAGCCCCGCGCGTACCGTTGTGCAACACCCCGGCCGGAATCGCGGTACCCGGGGCTTACTTTTAGGAGCAGTTTGATTGTCGGTTTGTATTTAGTCGTTTAAGAGATGCGCGCTGGTCGTTTGTCATCCGCAATGAACTGTTTTGGGCCTAGAGTCGTCCCCCCCCCCCCCCCCCCCCCCCCAAACGCACCGCATCATTACACAAATAAGTCAATACTATATGAGGGCATCCGTAGGGAGAGGCAGAGCCCAGTGTTAACCATTAAGTATTCACATTCTAGTCCTGCATGCCTCTTAATTTGGCGTGCGCTAGCATATCTTAAGGAGAGGGAGGGAGCATTATTCACACTCGTAAAGAGAGTAGTGATTTATGACCTTTATTCCAGTGCGGGGAATAAGGCTGTGCTAGACGTTGGCTTTCACACCCGACGTCCCACGAAGCGTGCCGAGGGCCCCCGAAGCCCCCCTCACTTCATTAGGCAGATGTAAATCCATTACGTCGCTGTTACTTATTTATTTACTCACGGGATCACATAACCAAAACAGCTCAACTTATTATGTTGCATATGGCTGAGGGGGGGGGGGGGGGGGGGGGGGGGGGGGGGGGGGGGCACTGGGGGATATGGAATTGTATTGGCTATGTTTGAGTTAGTGTTTTTCTTCGGAAGCCAAGCCATTATCTTGTCCCTTGTTCCCCGGAGTTCCCTCGCGAAGGACTCTCGCATGATGAGATTCCCGGCTGAACAAATGGAAAATCCATAGAGAATTATGGACGGAATGGAGCCGGAGATCCCATCGTTGGCTGTGGATTGTATTCCCACCTCCGCGGATTCCTTTTCATTACCTTTGGAGGAATAAAACTCTGCTCTCAGCATTAGGCTATCTGTCTCCGTGCTTTTTATGAAGACCACTCACTTAATGACACCCCCCCCCCCCCCCCCCCAACCACCACCACCACCAGGGAGTGTGTGTGTGTGTGGGGGGGGGGGGGGGGGGGGGGGGGGGGGGGGGGGGGGCGTTTACCCAGTGAGATTTATCCCAGGGTGATCAATAGACTAGTTCCCCCGTGTGTCGTCATATCATCAACACTAAATAATTGCTTAGTCTATCTCAGCGATTCGCCCCGGTCTCTGCAGTCCCGGAACCGGACGCCGTAAATCACCGCCTGGAAGGAAAGACGCGGCCGGTGCGAAATCACGACCGCGTTACTGTGATCTGTTCGAGTCCATCACATCTGCCCGTCTTCAGCAGGTGTTGTTTCCCCCTCGTTTCTTCTCACGGTATAATTTGTTATGAATGACATAGCTGGCTTTAATAATACCCGGTCAAGACACGCCATTCGCAGTACATGGCCCTACACGGTTAAAGGTTGAGTAAATGTATCCAATGTAGGACACCAAAGAGAGGAAGATGTATCTTAAATGGATGCCACATCTATCCCTAGGGGGACATGGAAGACTGGATGAAAAATAGAAATAAATGAAGAGTAGGCCCATGTAACCCTCTGTTTGACAAACAAATGAAACACCATATCCCACGCCTCGTTTGTATTTGCAATCAACGTCAGAGAAAATACCAATGTGTCGTTTGTGTAGTTGGGAACAAAGTTGCATATTAAACACCAGCCTTTGCAAGCCAGAGCCACGTAGAATGATTTATCTGAGCGGAATGACGGCGCACCTGTGGGCCCTAAACGGAATATATAGGTAGACTGCCATCTAGAGGACGAGATGGTGCCATGCACTGTCTTACAAGAACCTCGGCCAGAACTCAGGGGCCACGTCTTGTAGGTTCTTGTGAAACGTGTGTTCAGTTGAATGTCGACTTAAAGGGCCAATATTTTACCACCAGGTGTGAGTGTGGATATCCATTACAAGCCAAAATAGACCCTGCCCTGTGACATAGTGACACCACAAGTGGGAGTGTCCGTTTGATGGATAAATCAGAATACCAGCCCACCCAGTGGACTGTACTGTACCCAACTGGTAGGCTTATCTATCCAGCATACATCTATGTGGACACTCCCACTTGTGATGTGACTATGCGCAGGGATCTTGAAATGGCTTGTTTTCTCTAATCACATTCACACCTGGTGATAAAATAGGGGCCCTTTAAATGCAAAAAACCCTGCAATCCTGGTCTTTGGATGTGGAAGTCAACGTTTTTAAGCACAACAATAAAATAAGGATAAACCATGAAATAAATAGCCTACATGTTTAACCTGTTCTTCACCAACCTATTCCCTATGCTTATCCAAGAAAAAGGCTCTTTTTTTTATATTCGCAGACAATTTAACTGTAGCTCCTGGATGTAAAAGTAAAAACTAATTATTGGTGGTAATAGCCAAAATTCCTTCTGATTGCCGTACTAGCATACATATTAACACATAAACTACTGACCACCAACTGACATAGTTAGCTTAGCTAGCTTTGCCAAGCCTGGAGTTGTAAATAATAGTTTAAGCAACCAGATTTAGATTTATCCCATATTAGTCACTAGTTAGACATCTTATTACCAGATTTATCTGAGCAGAAATTTGTGTTTTGTAGCAGACTTTGGTTATGACTTTGGGTCAGCTCTCATATCATTACAGAGGTACAGTAGTTACATGGCAGGGTTTATTGGTATACTAAAAATATTAGGCCAAAAAGTTTGATTTCAAGTTTCATACTTTTTTGGTGTGAGAAGCGTAGGTATATAATTCAGCTATAGTTCGCTACTTCCCTCATACAAGAACACACCGTAGGCAAATTTTCTCAAATTGAGCATTATTAAACCGCCCGTGGTGTGAAGACACGGTGACAGTAGTCATACTTGGATTAAGCAGCAGGGGGCAGCGTTGGCACGCGGCGCTGAACCCAGACGGAGTCATCTATTTGACTTGAACGCCACGCAGCAGTTCCAGTCAATGCAATCCCGCGGAGAGAGGTTTAAAATGGCAGTTTGTTACATTGCCATTGTCTCATACTTCTGAGTGATCTGGAAGAAATGGCCTCATCCTCTCGAAAGATTTAAGATGTGCCATTTTTCAAGCCCAAATAGGTCTGATCATATCGACAGTTGAAAGAGACACCAGTGTTTGAGCAATTATTGATGTGTGTACACTTGTTTATTTATTCCAGGGCTATAGCGATTGCTGCTGCTGGCGAACTAACAAGAATAAAGTGGTAGCCTTACTAAGAGGTAAGACCATCCTGTATATTTATAGCCTGTCATATACCTGTGTAGGCTTTATGCTCTACTATGCGATCACACAATGTTTCACAAACGTGTGTGTGTGTGTGTGTGTGTGTGTGTGTGTGTGTGTGTGTGTGTGTGTGTGTGTGTGTGTGTGAAAGCGCATACTAAACTGGTTCTTCATGGCCGCCGTGGCCCATCTATACTGCATCACAGTCTCTGAGTGGTACTTCACGACCTGGAGTCTATGCTTTGCAAGATGACCGCACGCACACACGCACGCACGCACGTATGCATGCATGCAAGCACACACAAACACACAAACACGCACACACACACACACACACACACACACACACACACACACACACACACACACACACACACACACACACACACACACACACACACACACACACACACACACACACCTCATCTACCCCTAAACATCTTTTGATGGCGTCATCACTTGCACTTAGCAGTCCTCTGTGTATTACCTGTGTATGTGTGTCACTAGGGGGACTTCAGTCCTTCACTCTGGTTCGTGGACACTAAAATCTGCGTTCAGTTAGCGTCGTAAAATGACATAATATTCAAGATATTCTCTGCCCATCAATAAATAAACACTATTTTCCTACCAAGATGTAAATTATTCGAAAAGGCGATCATTATCGTAATTTATCTTCCAGTATACATAAATATGTGAGTCAATGTTGCATTTTAAATGTGTTAAATATAAAAGTGAGAAATAGCTTTCTTATTTTCAATGGTGTTAAGACAATAACGCGGCGCATTTACTGTGAAAGAAAAAAAGATTTGTGACTGAAATGTCAGCATCGTTTTTATCAGATTCTTTGCTGTTGATTATTCATGAAGGAAACAAACCAATCACAATCACCCATTGAGCACTGACACCCAATCAAACAGGGGGTACTATAAGGCAAAACAAGATAATAGAGCACGTGGGGGAATAGGGAGGGAGAAAGAGAGAGAAGAGAGTGGGGGAGGGAGGGAGAGAGGGAGGAAAGGAGAGGGAAGGAAAGAGTGGGGTAGGGAGAAAGACAAATAGAGAGAGATACAGATGGATGGAGGAGAACCCAGCTCTTTAATCAGTCAGTTGATAGATGCATTTATCTCATAGCTCTGCAGTGAGTGCGCGGGTGGGCCTTTGCTGACGACGGTCTCGCTAATATACCATAACAATATAGGGGAATGGCAGCGGCAATGACTTAGTGAGCTACTTGCTATCGTGACGGTAGCGTATTGTATCTTCTCGTTTTCCTCTCCTCTCCCCTTGTCTTTTGTAGCTCGGCATTCCCCCCCCCCCCCCCCCCCCCCCCCCCACTTCCAATTATCCCTGACGCGATAACACACACATAATGTGACACCCAAGGGCAGAGAGCCGCTCGGTCTCGCAGATCTGCTTGTGGCCGGCTCCTCCTCTTTCCTCCACCTCTGCTCTGTGTAGGGGGCTTCTATAATGTCATGGAAAAAAAACTCCCAAATGAGAGGCAACTGGAGCAAAGTTGGCACAAAATACAGAGTTTTAGAGTTTGGAACGCTGACTATACAATACAGAGCCTCTCCTGCTAATTACTGAGGGTTTTAAATGAAGATGACAAAAGTTCTTTTATTTTTTTATTTTTTTTACCTGTACAGTTATTGTTTGACTGACAATACGCCTCAGGTCGTCCCTTGGCTGGTAAACAGTAGCAACGTTAGCCTAAACATGTTGGATGTTACATCCATCATCATGGCCTTGCAATGCATTCCCCTTGGCGCAGTCGTAGGCCTGGCATTGATTACTTGAGAATTGAACGTACACACCCACTTAACATTCACAAGCGGTAAGTCTGTACACAGCGCCTCTCTCTCTCTCTCTCTCTCTCTCTCTCTCTCTCTCTCTCTCTCTCTCTCTCTCTCTCTCTCTCTCTCTCTCTCTCTCTCTCTCTCTCTCTCTCTCTCTCTCTCTCTCTCTCTCTCTCTCTCTCTCTCTCTCTGGGTGCTACCGATGGAAAGGGTTGATTCTTTTTATTTATTTTCGAATCTATAGAAAATAGTTGCATTGAGGTTCAATTAAACAAAACACGTGTTCCACTTTAGTGCAACATACAAGAAGGACATCAACAAAGGTTTTAGCGGTTTTTCATAACAATGAATGGCAGGGAATGTTAGACGCTACTAGGTTCTAGAAAGTCAACAACAGAGAGTCAGTATTGGAAATGCTGTTGTGCTAAATTACGAATAATCATCTCTAATGTTCGTATTGGTTAGGTTAGTGGTCACCTACATCAAAATGTGAATCAGGGAACAAAAAAGTCAATGGCTAAAAGGAAATACAGAATGAGACTTTGGGTAGACACCATAGGCAGCGGCGTCCCATTCAACCATTTCCTCTGCTTTGCAACCGGACCCTTTTCACAGAGGCGTCATCGCCAGACAAACACAGGCGTCGCTCATAACACTAATTATGGGTCTGCTTCTTGTATGTACCAGGGCACAGGCACTACACTAGTGAAGATAACAAACATCGAAACATGGACCATGTTCCCTGGCACATAGAAGTAGCAGAATATTAATAAGTGTTACGAGAGACACCCGTGTCTGTCCTCCGATAACACCTCTGGGAAAATGGTCTTTACCTAAACATTCACAATTTCGGAAGCAAGGCTGAACAGATTTGAGGTTGAATCCATCCAATTTCCGTCGTACTTCTCACCAATTACACGAAATCCGGTTAAGTCTATTTCTATATTCCTTTTATCACAGTTAGTCTCCAAGGGCTTCACAGCCCCACATTATACGATTCACCCATTAGCTCCAAGACCTCTAAAGGGCAAGGAAAACCCAGTGGGTAGAACCCTTCAGAAAGAGCTCAGCAGAGGGATCCCTTCATCCAGGGGACGGCTGGGAGTGGGCAGACACGAAATAACAACTAAATAAAAACAATGAGTTAAAATGTCAATCATCAAATTAACCCACAGGCACAAATGAAAACGGTTCAGGATAAGTTCAAGATGATATCATAGTAATAATAAAACAATGACGTCAAATTGTTATAATAATAGAGCCCTAGATTGTGGTTTGCTGCTGAATACGGTCTCTATATTCGAGGCGTAGCGAACCAGGTGACTGAGAAGAGTGAAGTTCTCTAGATAAGTTGCCTACCAGCTTAATAACTATTATGTTGGCCCGTTATCGCACCATTTCAATCCTAACCATCACTGGAAGGAGATATCCCCCTTCTTCTGTTCCTTCTCAAGGTTTCTTCCTTGATATTGTTGAAATTTTTAATTTTTCAACGCCCTTTAGAGGGATAACGGTTAGGTGGGTGTCATATAATGTGGCCTGTGAAGCCATTGGAGACTGTAACTATGATTAAGGGCTAGACAAATGCATTTAACTGGACGCTAGCCCGGTTTGAGTTGTTCTTCCCCTTGAAACTCCAGAGAGGATGATACAGAGGGCAATCGGAGTCAATCCATGACTAACTAAGATATATATACTTGAGCTAGTTTGGCTCTAACACACAGTGCTCAGCACCAGGCCTCATTAGCCCTACGGCACACAACGTATCCTTGGAGCGCTGCCATTAACGCCAACAAATGGTTTTGAACGACTCTTCAACCCCCACCCACCCCCACCCCCACCACCACCACCACCACCACCACCACCACCACCACCACCACCACCACCACTACTACCACTACTACCACCAGTAAACCAAACCAAAGGCTTTACTAATTCACCGCTCCATGCTTAATTGTGTACGTCGTTTGTGTAGCAATGTTTCAGTATTGGTTTGGTGAGCGGGAAACGTTGTGCGATACGATACTTCTTGGTGGCGCCGACTCACAAAGACATTCATTTTCTCCCAAAACGGTGAGTGAGCCGAGTAGACAGAAGCTCTGGGCCGATGTTTAATTGGGAAAGGAATTCAACTATGCAAAACAACAAACAAACAACAATCAACAGCAATAAATTAACTCACAATTAAAATGGCGCAAAGCGTTTTCACTCTGGTGCCAAAGACATCGTTAATGAGGCTCGCTTTAATGACTAGCTACCTTTTGTCGGTCCACTTCAGATGACTTTTTCCTTGTTCACAGTCCGCCTCGAGGGTCTAAATATAGACTCCTGGTAATTGGGTGCAGCGGCGTTCGGTTGATTTGATTGGTCATCTCCCATCCCAGTTCATTCAATAGGTCAAAGCCTGACCCTGCCCACTTTTAGTCCACTTATTCATCTCAAATGATCCATAGGAGGCTTAGAAGAAAATCCCTCTCGTTGTGTGACAATGCTGGTTTAAAATAGCCAACATATGAAACCATGACGAGATATGACTGGATTTAATCTAAACACAATATGTAAAATAAGTGCAAGTACATTTAGACCAAAATAGGCTATTATGATTTAGGTTAAGTAACCGAAACCCTCTCTCATTGTCAAATCATTCTGACTGTACTTGTAAAACATGACTGCATTTTATATCACACAATATGAACAAGTTGTTTTTGGAAGTCAATAAAGACCAAAATACATATGATTTAGGTTTAGTTATCAAAAGAAAAACTAAACACACACACACACACGCACACGCACACGCACGCACGCACGCACACACACACACACACACACACACACACACACACACACACACACACACACACACACACACACACACACACACACACACACACACACACACACAAAAAGCATCCCGTTGGGAACAGACAGTCTTTAGCTAACTTACGGCATCTGGGACAGCATCTCGATGAATTGATGGGCTTTCGCGCACGAGATAAGGCCTTATGGATGTACTACAACGTCTGAATCATTTCAGTGGGAGTGATAAAATACGCCTCACCATCTCGGATTACAAGGCGAAACCTCTCACAGACGTCCTAATGGACACATCCGTCTGGCCGACTAGGAACTCCTTCCGTCCATTCCCTTCCCTCCTCGGCTACGAGTACAAAACGGCAAAACCAGATCGCAGGTGTCGTTCACTTGCTGACGTGATTGTGTGAGATAGCACAAACACTCGAATGAGAAACGACTTTTTTTCAGTTTGTTTGCGTAATCGATGGCTTGGTTTATTTTTTTTTATCATCAAAAGTTAGTTCTTTGAAATGGCTTTGGAGTGTAATGGATTCGGAACGGATGAATGGAAGTAGTCTGCAGTTTCCTGCAAATGATGCAAATGACAGCGCAGCTAACTTGTGGCTATGCTAACGGAAAGGAAACCTTGAAATGGTTCGCTATTTTGGACAATCTGTGTATTCCAGCTATTTGTAAATCGCTTTGGATTAAAAAAGTCCGTTATATACTGAATAGAAATAACTGCAATTTAAGGAGTGTGTGTAGTATATACTCCAAATACAGAATAATAACTTTAAACTAATTCCTGGTAGTTACATCCTGGTAGTTATTAAAAAAAAAGGTGAGGAACATAATAAAATACTATATATTTATACTAAACATAAAAAAGCTAACATTTAAACCATTTACTTAATAATCTTCATACAAGGCAGAAATATACTTTGAAATAAATTGTTCAGTTAAGTGTGCAACAGTGTTGGAATGTTGTTTTGCCGTATTTCCTTCAAATGTTTTCTGATTAGTCTTCATAAATGATCATGAATTAAACTTTTATTTAATGGCATTCAGTGAACATTTCCATAAGACATTTCATTCAAACTCAAGGAAATTTAATTTACACCATGTCACTGCAATTGCTGTGTATTGTGTATGATAGAATGAAGCCAGGAAGGTGATGATTTGAATTGGCATGGTCAATATAACCCTTCCCACCTAGATATTAAACACGTGGAACATTCTTTTTAATATAAGACTCATCCATTCCTTTGCTGCCCGACATGTGAAAATTGGATATTTTCATATATTCATAGAGCGCAGACACATTGAACCCTGGCTGAAAACGATGTGTGTGTATGTGTGAGAGAGAGACTGGCACTGAATAGCAGATGTTAGCCTGTTGCTAACATTCCTGGCATTAAGGATGCACGGATGCTAATTACATTAAGTGCAGAGCGCTGCCAACCGAACGTCCCCGTGTCCGCTTCACCTGTTCGTTTTGGACCGAAAGCTCTGGTTCGCTTGGAGCCATTTGGCGAAATTTCATAGTTTTTATGCAGATTTAGTATTTATTCTGAATGTATGGAGGTATTCAACCGCGCAGTAGCCAGGTTTGCCAGCACTCTGTGTACGTATAAACATATGTAAATAAAATGTACCTGCATTTAAGCAAAATAAAAACATATATATAAAATACACTTATGTTTTCCTTTTGCTTAAATGCTGGTTCATTTTCTAAGCGTACAGGTTCATTCGGGTGTTGTTTCCATGGATTAATTGAACCATATACGTCATTGGTATGGGATTTGCGTTCTTGCAACATCAGTGGTCCAAATGGGACCATGATGTCAACAGACCCTTTTCACAGAGGCATCATCGTAGGACAAACACAGATGTCGCCCATAACACTAATTATGGGTCAGCTACTTTTGTTTTCCAGGGCACGGGTAGCAGACTACACTAGTGAAGATCAATATTTGTGAAGGTCCCCAATCACTTTCTACAGTAAGCCATTTCCTGAAACCCTAAAAAGTTTCACACTGAAACCACTGAAATGCAGTTCAACTTCATCTTAAACATCAGCAATGTGAAACGTTGCTGTTACGGCTATGATGGCCCTTGAATTGAGAGATAGAGCTAGTAATTGTGCTATGACTGAATCTGAAGCGTCAGTGTCATGCTGGTCATGCTAGAAGTGTGTATTAGAACAGTAACAGGGCCATCGTGGTTCTATTTGTCAGTTATTTCCCTGTGCACCGAGACAGCTCAACTGTAGGAGTGTGCTGTTCTCAACAGGGCTTCAACAATGGAAGCCACTCAGTTGGAATGAATGGAAAAAAGATGAATTGATATTTCATTCATGAACCAAACTGTATGTCTGTGTGCGTGAGTGTGTGTGAGGTTGTGTGGCATCTGCATATTGACAGTACTTTGTCAGTGTTTTTACTCAATTCAATTGACTTCAACACTGTTTGGGCCCCACTAGTGTTGGCCCCACCCAGCCAAAAACATTTATTCAAGATTAAGTAGAATTTGCCTAGTCATATTTAAGATATTCCTTATATGGTCGTGTGACGTCAGCTGAAAGGGCTTCTCTGATTGGATGAGAATTTGAGTGCCCAGACCCAGAGTCACAGTGGTGGCGGGGGAAGTCTGACTGCATCTAGTTATGTATTATTTATTAGTATTGATGGAGGAACCTGTGGGTATATTTTATTCATACGTCCTGCACTATTGTAAATAACTTATTTCTGTTTGCATGGGGGGGGGGGGGGGGGGGGGGGGGTGGATGAGCGTGTGTGTGTAATCTGTGTGTGTGTGTGATCTATGTATTTGTCTTGTCTATGTGCATGGCCAGTGTGCGTGTGTGCGGCTGTATATAATGTATGTGTTTGTCGTTTTATGCTCGTGCGTGTGGCTGGGCGTGGGTGTACTATTTGCAACAGCTGCTTATTACAAGTATTTTTCAGTGTTTGTGAGATAACATGACTTCCTTTTTCAACACCCTTTGGGGACTAAGTCCAATGTAGTATCCCATCTCATAAACAAGTGAACCCCCAGCCCCCATATCAACCACTACACCCCCCCCCCCCCCCCCTCCCCCTCCCCACTTCCCCTGGGTTTGAACCCTAATACCTGCAGCCTACTTGTCGGCATCCACGGGCAAGACACAATAACGGTTAGGGCATAGTTTAAACAGATCAACCGCAACCGGAAGGGAGATCCATGTCGTTCCGGAGCCAGCAGGTGCTACCTTGATGACAATTCCTCAATTCCCTGTCAGTCGCTTTGCAGAAATGTGATGGATCAGCTAATTCCCATTTAGGGGTATGTGGGAAGAATATGATAACATATGTTGATTGTTACTGATCAGAAAAGGTAATATCACAAACAGAAGGAAGCCTCAGCTTCTTCCATTCAAAACGCCTAAGCCACGACTATATTATTAACGATGCTTAATGGTAAGTGTAATATCAGTTAAAATAAAAACATTTGTGGTTTGGTGTCGATGACTGGGTACTTAGGCTGTACTCAAAGTGCTGTGGCGTACATCAAATGAAAGGCTGGGAAACACTGTTAAAAGATAGTCATATAAAATGATCCAAATCCCAATGCTGGCTACAACATGCACTACATTCATGCGTGTGTACATGCGTGTGTATGCGCAGACTCCTACCTACCTGCTCCTTAATGAACCATACCCAAAACCCATTGCACATTGCTTTGGATAAAGCTGCTTTGCTAAACAACGAAATAGCGAATCCTTTAATGATCAAGACTACATCACAATAAGCATTCACAGGTTATTGTTGTTTATTGAGGGTTGTTATTATTTTCAAATCCTAAATGGATCATTCCCACTTTAGCTCATCAATAACTAAATGTTTCATTGCTGGCTGGGTGATCTTGCCCGAGCTTGTGGCGTCGGAAAGGTTTGGGGGGAGGGTATGGCAGGTGGTGGGCCGATACATGCTCAGCAGACCTTGGAGTAATGCCCTGGAGGTTAATTGCCCCCGATAATCTGAGCAGAAATGGTAAAACGCCAGCGTGGCTGCACACATGTACAGCCTGGGGAGCAAATTAACATTTGAAAAAGGAGTCATCACTGTCCCAGAATTTAAGATAAAATTGTATTTTATTCATCCCAGGCAGCATATTTGGGTGTCACAGCAGATAGTACTAAACAGTGGTATAAATAAAATGTGTGTGTGTGTGTGTGTGTGTGTGTGTGTGTGTGCGTGTGTGTGTGTGTGTGTGTGTGCGTGTGCGCGTGTGTGTGTGTGGTTCACACGCGCATTTATGCAAGTTCCCTGTTTACCCAAATCTCCATTGTAATCCCAGCATGTTATTTCATGCTGGTTAACCAAACCTCTGAAAACAAGCCCTCTTGAGATTCTGTGTTTTGCATTCGTGGCCAAGCAGGAAGTGAAAAGGCCCCTTCGTCACCACCAGGTGTGATGTTGATTAGCCATTACATACAAGCCATTTAAAAAACACACCTGGGTGTGTCCGCCCCAGATGTATATATGATGGATAGATCAGCCAACCAGCCTACCCAGTGGACTGCACCAACTGGGACAGGCTGATATATCCATCTGAGTGGGCTCTCCCAGTTTAGTGATGTCACTAAAGGGTGTCGATTTTGAAATGGTTTGTCATGGCTAATGGGTAATCAGCAGCACACTTGGTGGTCAAAAAGGGGCCGTTTGAATGATCCAGAGGGAAACACATGTTTAATTTCAGAAGACCATTGGCAAAAAAATATGTTTTACACCAATATTGCTGATTCCACACTAAGTGACGTTACCACAAGAGTGTCGAGTATTGATCTCCAGATTATAACATTAACATACATCAATCAATATGTTTACTTGCGGTAAATCCTCGCGCCATTATCAATTTACTGTAGTGGGTTAAAGGGAGGACCTATAGGAAGCCAGGCAGTCAGGCCGGCCGACGGATGGATTGATCGTAACCCCTCAATTGCACCATCTGGTTGTTGAGGGCAATGAGGTCCACATGCTGTCAACAGAGCCGCACATACCATGGAGAAAGGGTTCTAATGCTTCACATAGAGTTGAAACTCATGTTGAAGACCAAACTATGAACACAAAGCGCAGGACAGCGAATGGGAAAAGATGGTTAGTAATAAACCATTTGTTAAGAAATTTGTTCACATATTTTGGTCTTGATATTTTGGATTTTATTTTTCCACGTTAGCGTTTGTTTATGATGAACTGACTTCAGTGATCAAATCTGCACTCTTCATTTTCTAATGAATTACATGCATTATGGAAATGAACCCTTAGATAAGTTGCCTTCCATATACATGACCAGTTCCCCTCTCCCTGATTTACTACCTTCTGCTAATCGACTCTCAGTCTGTGTATTTTTGGTCAACTGAGCACCCAGTTTAGACCCTGAGACCCTTTTGGTTTGACCTTTTTTGCTTAATCTCACACCTTAATCCTTTGATATTTGTTCATGTTGTTCATTAAAGATGCTTGGTATATGCTGCCAGTGGCTCAAACGCAGTGTGTGTGTGTGTGTGTGTGTGTGTGTGTGTGTGTGTGTGTGTGTGTGTGTGTGTGTGTGTGTGATTTTTAAAGAAGCACATAACCATTTTATATCCTTGCCTTGTGTCCTCGTATTCAGTAATGTGACGCTAGCAACAGTGACAATGGTATCATGGTGTTTAATACAGCAGTGTTAATGTCCTGCTGTCGTGTACATCCCTGGCCTTTGGGGTCACTCCGGACAATCTCCTGCTTGCTTTGTCAAATTATATATACTGTATATATATATATATATATATATATATATACTTTCCCTCCAACAGCACTCTGACAAAACTCTGCAGCTGTTGCTGTTCATAGCACGTGCACGTGTGTTCATGCGCACGTGAACCGCTGTGGAGAAAGGTAACGGGGTGTTTGTAGTACTGCACACGTTTGTGTATGTGTCATCAATTAGTTGAGTTTGTGTTGACGTGATGTTATTTTTACGTTTCGCTTTTTTCTCCAGAACTCCATCTGTACTTTCTTCCATCCGATGGCGTTTTGAGGGACTAGGCGGGGTCAGAAATTGGGTGGTTGTGATTTGACCCTCTTGCTTCCCACCCTTAACCAATCACTGAGCGGATAACGATACCGCAAGTGATGTTGCTCTCTGCTGTGGGCTTTAGAGCTGATATTTCTGATGTCTGCTGTTTCTCACTATGGTATCACCGATTCCATCATCATCTTTTTCAAGTAAGTAAGTAAGTCCTGTCTTCAAGACGTCGAGTGGCTCAGTGAAAACTCAGAACCGGCTGAGCACCACTCCAGCCCCCGACACCAGACCCTGAGTCACAGGGGGACTTTTGAAAGGTGTGCAGGGATTCAGTGGCTGGAAACAGGCATCCCCTTTATTAGCTCTGCAGGCTTTGTAGTCGTCTTGCGTCTCATCTTTGAGTTCACCACCTGTGTGTTTTTCCATCACGGATATGTTGCTCGCGCTGGGGTGATGACGCGTTGGGCTCTCTCTGGTGAACTCAAGTGGAAAGCGGTGATGTTTGACCGCAGAGGTATTTGCAGTTTGCTGAAACGTTGCAAGCTGGAGCTCCTGATAGCTGAGCACTGTTACTAATGATGGTGGCCAACGGGAAGATCAATGCGATTGATTCAATATTTAATAAGACAAGACAATGTTTTGTACTCTATTGATCCTAGACGGGAAATTAAGCCATAGCGATGGACTTTTTGTTGTTAACATTTCTCCAAGTGCCGTTTCGTCCATTGTCAATGGTTCCCTAAATATGCGTGTTCTTTGCTTCGCGCAAGTCCCTGTGAATGAATGGCCTTGAAAGACAAACAAAGTGCACGACCACCTAACTAAATAACCGTGTTCGAGGCCACAGCAGCCGGTACCTATGCGTTTGACTCCGCTGGTGTAGAATGAACGTGGTATCAGGACAATATATGTGCGCCGCGGTGAGCAGATCCAATCTGCAGGCCACTGATTGGGCAATTTACTCCACAATTGAACACAATGGGGACATCTTTTCGAGGAATACTAATCTGAACGAGAAGGACCAGAGGTCAAGCAGTGTTGAGGGTGGGAGAGAGTTTCGGGGGGTGGGAGTGGGGGTGGGTGTATGTGTGTGATTTAGTTGACGGTACTTTGCGAGTGTTAGTGATGGGAATTTGAGGAATTAATTACCTCTAACACTGTTTTGATCCGCTGAGGTAGTGCTTTGCCTCCCATACAGTAGCTTTCACAGTGGAACATGCCTTTTGTTTTTAGATTTGCATTTCTATTTATTTAATTCACAAGTCAATCGCCATTGTAATTGCAACACTAACGGACAAAAAACGAACCGTGGGCTACAGATTGTCTATCGTGAATAATTCAAATAAATATTCCAACGGAATTTTGTACACCTTCAACAACAATAACAACAACAATGAGGGGCACGCAGGAATGAATATTTAAATAAAGTTGTATGAATATTGCATCAGCTCGGTAGTGAAGCTTAATAACAATCCAAGCTACTGTCTTCTGAGGGGGAAATCAAGCTCGAACCACAAATAAAGCAAGCAGTGGCCGAGCGGGAAGGACGACTGGGAGGCTAAAGCTTCTCCTATGAGTAGTGAGTGAATAAACAAGTAACCCAGACGTCCAGGAATCAAACCCTGCCCGTTTAAATGGGTTACCGGACACGCGCGTCCTCCTTTTGTGAATCCTCCACAGGATACGAATGTAAATATGCGCTCCTCGTAGATTTGCCGGTGACCTTCAGTGAACGCTTTACGATGCAGACCAGCTGCTTTGCCGCGTCATTAACACCCCAAACCATTGGGATTGTTCTCAAATGCTAATCGCTGCTACTCTTTGATCCTTTCTTAAAAAAAATAAAAAAATAAATGCCATTCCTTTTCTAATCCCAGGAGAAGAAAATGAAAGTCAACAACTGCTGCATGGGAATTTATTATTTGTTAGCAATGGTCCAACATTGTGGATACAACACTTTGTTACTGTGGTGTAGGCTTGGCAGACATATAGTCTCTTTAATGAACTTAAAAGGGGCTTTCACATTATGGCCCAGGGCTAACTCCTTACTTAGCCCAGGGCTAAACCCCCTCTTAGACCAGGGCTAAGTAGGAAAGCGTTCACTACGTTCTTTTTAAGCTAGTTGTTCCGAGGCTTGATGGCCCTACTCCAGAGCAGGGTTTCAACGATTTTCCAGGGTTCCAGAAATCCCCCCAAAACCGTGATGAAATAGCCAGTATGAATCAGGGCCAGGAGTTGGAGGTTGGAGGCTAGACTTCTAATAGCCAACAACAGTTTAGCTGAATGTGTTTGCATGATGAGTTACAATGTTGACTGCCTGGGGCTTGAGAACTAATGTGTGAGCACTTAGCCCAACGTGTGGTCAAGTTAGCCCTGCGCTAGCCTAGCCTGGGGATAACTTTAGCCTGCAGATAAGCGGAGAACAGTGTGATACCCTCTTCTGAGGCCCTGTCCCTGTGGCATGGTCAGCCTTCATTCATGAGTGAGAGAATTATATTCAGCCGCCTTTCTGACTCCTCCCCTGAACCCATCCATTACATACCGCCAAAAAAACCATCAAGAGGGTCACTAAAGGTTTCCCCCTCACACAGCTTTTGCTGCCAAAGCTTAACACGTCGATTACTGGGGTTTATTGTTATTGTATGACATTTAAACCAGTGGCCCCGCTATTAGCATAAACTCACGACCGGCTTGGTTAACCACTTCTCATCGTTCATTGGTCGGGTCATCTTTAACACACGTATTTTGGTTTTTATTATTCTCCATAAGTCCTCTGGGAATATCATGTTGGACACAAATGTCAGTTGGTCGACGAATAACACAAATGACCTATTATTGTTGTTGACCTCTAAAGGGAGAATTACAGTTCTGTGTTTCTGCCGCTGTTTGCAGTCATTATTCTGAGCAGGTGATTCTGGTTTGGAGACGGATTTCTTGCCACAAATTTGCATCTGGTTCGCCATCACCAAGTCACATCTTCTCACAATCTGGTAGTTCTCTTTATCATGGGCAAACACTTGGTATATCTTCAAGTACAAGTTCAACATTGTGTTGTGTTTTAACTCTGGTGGAAATTACCCAGAGAACGTAGCGCGGGGAACCACAGTCCCTCCCCGGCCTTCTGCTGCCCGTCGTCATGGCGTTGCGGTTTTGGGTGAGCTACGGTGACAGTGGCCTCTGTCGGCAACCAGGCGACCTTGAGAGACCATCACTGCGCATGGCTACCTGCGTTCACAGCAGATGGTTAGGGCCTCACACATCGCTTCAGACACAACACGCATTCTGCCTCCCCATCACCACCACCTTCCCTCACGACACGGATTCAAGTCACTCCTATTCAAAACCAAGTTTTGTCCCCACCCTCCCGTCAGACAACCTCCATCACGCTTGAACTTGTGCGTTCTGGGTCTCACGTGTCATAAATGCACTGTAACCGCCGTACCATGCCAACAACAGTTCCTAACGGCAAAATAAAGAATGGTTGAATTGAATTGAACAGTAGCCTCCCTCGAAACGCTGCCCTGATGCAGCACCTTGTATCAGTGCAAGGCGTCTGGCAATATACTTGCAAGTGTAAACAGGTCACACACACACCCCCCCTCCCGCCCTCCGCCCCCCCCACCCCCCACCCTGCCCGAGGAACAGATGTACGAATGTGTGCGTGTGGCTTTGTCACTGCTCCACACTATGTGTTTGATGTGCTTGACATGCTTTGCGCCGAGGTGTTTCAGGATGCATTTGGCAGCCAACCCATCTCACGGCCACAGAGCAACACGACCGCAGGTTCCTGGAGAGAGAGAGAGAGAGAGAGAGAGAGAGAGAGAGAGAGAGAGAGAGAGAGAGAGAGAGAGAGAGAGAGAGAGAGAGAGAGAGAGAGAGAGAGAGAGAGAGAGAGAGAGAGAGAGAGAGAGAGAGAGAGAGAGAGAGAGAGAGAGAGAGAGAGAGAGAGAGAGAGAGAGAGAGAGAGAGAGAGAGAGAGAGAGAGAGAGAGTCAGAATTCCTTGAAGAATTCCTCCAGTCAGGGCCTTGGATCACACTTATTTAGTCGATTAAATATTTACCGCGAAGTGCAGATGAGGAATCCCGAGGCTACGTGGGATGGGTTCACAGTCAGTCGGGGGTTGCTTCATCGTCAGGGGCACTGAATGCTAACGTGCTAGCTTCCCCGCAGGCGGTGGGTGAGCCGCAGGTCAATCGTGTCAGGTTCTTTAGGGCGGACCTCGACCTGCTGCATCAAAGTTTATAGAACGCTGTGCATCATTTATTTCCTGAGCGTGTTCACACATTTCAATGCAGCCAAAGTGTGTAGCAGAATGGGGAATCACAGAGAGCAAGCTGAAAACGTTTCACTTGTTTGGGTTTTGGCTGTTCCTTTCCGCTTTTTAGCTCTACATTTGACAGAAACCGAATCAAATATCCCAGAGCCTCGCTCTTTAGTCGTGACATCGTTTGCATCAGGAGAGACAGATTTATACATTTTCCACAACAAAGTGAGATTTATTTCAAATACGCTGTGATGTGAAATAGTGATAATCTTCATGAATGTAAGATGAGGGGGTAGGTGATCTCTGCAGGGGGCTAGGAACCAGTGGAGTCCCTCCTGCAGTGTCTGGGGTAGGCTTGATACTGCTGGAGGCCGGGTGGAGGCGGGTACGAACGTGTACAATGCATAATGAACGTAGGCAGCAAAATGATTGGTTCTTGGAGGCCTTGACCACCTCCGATTGGCTGCGTGAGATAAGGAAGGGCCATTTAGGAATGCTTTGAAGACAACCAGAAAGGGCATGCAGAGGGCAGCTGATTTTTGTTATATGAGGATGTTGGAAGTCAAAGCAATAATTAGTCGGGGGTGGCAAAACGTAGGCACAAAGCTAATTTACTATTCAGAGTTCGAATTGTAGTTAAAAGTTAAGCTTGACAGAGCAGATCGGTTTTATTTGTATTTGCACATTCTGTTGAATAGGTGAATGCTGTGACTGTAGCAATTTGCTAGGAAAGTGAAAAAGTAGAAATTTTCACTTCATGGTATGCTACGGCAGCTAGGTCACAACGAAACACTGCTAAACACTGCTAATTGGCACATCTTCACTGAATTAAATAATACATTCAAGTATGCTTGCAGTTTTTTTTTCCAATTCATTCTAAATCCATTCCAATAAGCACATCTAATAGTAGAAACCAAATGGCTGCAAGCAGAACATTAAGCTTTCCAACTGTTGTTGTTTTAATTTAATTGCTATAAGCTAACCATTAAAACAATGGTTTGGTTTCTAAAGATAGCAATTATGTGTATATCCTGTCTAAAGTGTGATGGAGGCTGTTCAGCTTTCTCTACATAGGAACTATTATCTGTCTTCTGGCCCTCAAAAGGCAAATAAAGCAAGAAAAAGGGAAGGAAAGAAAGAAATTTATTAAAAGTGTTGTAGTTGAGATTTACGAACTATAATTTGAGTGTAATTAGTTAGAAAGGTCACAGCCATTCGTCAGCTATTACTGAGTGAAATGCTCTGTGAGAATATCTGTTCTGGTTGACTACACGCCTGCCTCTTTATGAGACCATTTTGATTTTAGATCGCTCCCAGCTCTCATTATTGGTTTGGGGACTTCATTTTACCTGTCAATCACAGGTGCGTGAATGCAAAACTTCTCAATGGTGGAGAAACATAGGGAGGGAGGGAGCAGTGAGGGAGGGGACGTTTTTGTTTTCAAAATCCCCAGCTCTTTTCTGCTCTTTACAACTCTCAATTTATACCTACGGCAGCTTCAAAGTGTTCAAATGGGACCTTTGGGTCGCCATACAACCAGCTAAAACACCTAAATTGGGTGTTTTAAAAAAACTGTGTGAAGAGACGTGCGGCCCCTCATAAGTAAAACGCTCTAGGTGTATATAATGGCTTTTCCCTCTGTCTCTCCCCTTGTTAAATTAGCCTCAGGTCAGGTAGCGATAACATGGACGGATTATTAACATTGAAACGCCGGTCAAAGCAGACACTGTTCTTAAACGTGCTTCAGGAGTCAAACGTTTGGCGCCTTTGATCCCATGACTTGACTCATCTTAGAGATGACTGCCGGTCCCCATGACGGAGCTGAGTTTGAAATGTGTGGGTATGTGTGTTTGAATATATATGTGTGTGGGTGTGTGTGTGTGTGTGTGTGTGCGTGCGCTATAGCCTCGGGCGATTTGAAGGGCTACAGGGCAAGCCCGCTGAGATCCCCCCCCCACCCCCACCCCCCCACCCCCACCCCCTTCCCATAGGACACGTGCAAAGCATGCGATGGATGTGCCCGGAACTCACTTTGACTGTTCACAGTCAAAGTGAACAGTGCACATCCGCCTCAATCGCTTTAGTATTTCTTTGTGCGCGCCAGGCTCATCTTTAATTCCCTTATTGCCCTTGAGACGCCAGCATGCAATATTGATTCGGTTATTCTGCATATAGATCCGCACATCAATAGGAAATCACTCACCGCGTCTTGCAATTATGATGGCGCGATCAGGGGCACGTGGGCAGCTGTAGGTGGAATGCTGCGATGTTTCAATCTTCATCTGTGTCTGAAACTAAAATAACTAATGTGGGACTGTGCGTGGTTACTGTACGTCTGCCAAGCCTGTCAGCGGCGTGAAGTGATTCATCGTTTCTCTATGCAGGAACGATTCCAACTACGGTGGAAGACAGCCACTCTGGAACAGCAGAGCGGAACTTGACCCACGACTATCACTACAGACCCATGTAGTCCTCCTAATTATTCCACTAATACGATGATCGAATGTGATTGCGCTTGGTGATAAATGTCAAGCATTGCGATGTTTCATTAGCCCTTTGAAGTCCTCTGGCATATTAAATTAAACCGCCATCAGATAGCAAGTCTCTGCAGCCAGCGATGGCTTGCGATAAACCAAAATGAAACTCCAACACGCACGCACGCACGCACGCACGCACGCACGCACGCACACACACACACACACACACACACACACACACACACACACACACACACACACACATACACACCCTCTTTAATCGGATTGCTAGAGAGTTTGACTGTGGACTCTCAGATGAAGATCTCCCCAACCCCCAAAATGAACCATTCAGTAAAGCAGATAATCCTGTCGCACGCTGAAGTCGGAGATCAAGGCACACACCCGTTGGCACGGCGCCAACGCTCGTTGGATGTGCATTGTCATGCCCTGAGCCTGCAATACTGTCGTCATAGGTCCCACATTAACCAATGTCCGTCTTTGTAGGATCTGTGTGTTTCTGTAAAGGAGTCTTACACCTCAGACTCTAGTTCTCTCTGGCGTTGAGCCAAATCTGAGCACCTACATTCCCGGGTTGTGTGTGTGTGTGTGTGTGTGTGTTTGTGTGTGTAATACCACCATAGACTGGAAGTCCATTCAGGGTGTCTTGTATGAAATCTGGGACAGCCTCCAAC
This sequence comes from Lota lota, assembly GCA_026745465.1. Lineage (NCBI taxonomy): Eukaryota > Metazoa > Chordata > Actinopteri > Gadiformes > Lotidae > Lota > Lota lota. The sequence goes on from JACYXH010000047.1 coordinate 93,874, forward strand.
GACACTGAACAGGCCTGAGCAGACGCCCGGAAAAAGAGAACCAAAGAAATGCATAAATGAATGACTGTATGTGCCATAACTGGGACACTATTTAACTTGCTATTTTGATGTCCGTCGTGAATAAGACATGGAATACAAAGCTTCAAATTCATGTCGGAGATAATTTTGGAGCAAAAAGAAAAGAGTGTATTCTATTCAAGACGGCTGACCTTGGAACAGACAGAAGTGTCAGTGACTCAGTCTCTCTCTCTCTGTGTGAGGGATTTGCTGTTTCTTTCAAATGCACACAGGAAAACCAGCGTCCTGTTGCTTTGCATATTTCGGGGAGGGTGGGGGGGGGGGGATGTATCCCTGAATGGGCCTTGTGTTCTCAAATCTTGTCCGTTTAGGTTGGTGAGTGGGAAAGAGAAGTCACAGATATCTTAATTCCTGGCACAATCCTCCAAAATCCAAAATCACACCCACTGAGTTGAGTCATTTCAAATGGCTTCTGTTAGCTCTGGATGTTTTTGAGACCTAGTAATTAAAATGCAGCAGATATATCCTTGAGAAGCTTACACGACTAGTTTGTCAACAAGTTATTTGTTGAAAAGTGTTAGGAGTGTCTAGTAATGGTTTGTGTTAAAGTTGTTCTAGTTAAAGACCAATACGCTAAAATGTTCAAAGTTCAAAAGTTATATTATCTATTAGGTCCAGTGCATAGTTAGTTTATGTGGGAGGGGCCCAAAGTATCTTTCAACAATGGCAGCCAATCAGAGGTGAAGGGCCAGGGATGTTGGGTGGAGCTTGGATACGACTTTATTTAGGTCACATCAAGATTCAAGATTATTTATTGTTACACGTCGTATACAAGTATAGGCAGTCAAATTATTTTGTTCCGGATCCTCGGCCTAGCAGCATCAAACAAGTTATAAATATCGATAAAAACATAATATAATTTAAACAATAAAAATCTAAAATATAGAATAGTAGCAATGATAATATAATATATCTATAATCATAATAAGAGGAATAGTGCAATGGTGCAATGGAATAGGGACAGGCAGCAGGCCACAGGCCACTAGAGTCCACTGTTGGTGAGCATGGCTGCCTGGTGGAAAAAGTGGTCCCCCAGCCTGCTGGTCCGGGCCTTGAGGCTGCGGTACCGCCTGCCAGACGCTAGCAGCTGAACCAGTTTGTGGTCGGGGTGGTGGTGGTCCTTGATGATCCTACGGGCTTCCTTGACACACCATCCGTTTGTACATGTCCTGGATGGAGGGGAGGCTCACATCCACTGATGCGCTGGGCTGACCCACACGGTCCTCTGCAGGGCTTTGCGGTCGAGGGCAGAGCAGTTCCCATGCCAGGCGGTGATGCATCCTGTCAGCAGGCTCTCTGTAGGGCCTCTGCAGAAGGCCCATAGGGTCTTGTCTTATGCCAAACTTCTGAACAAGCCGTCTGAGGTGGAAGAGGCGTTGTTGTTCCTGTTATTTCACCACATGGCCGGTGTGTTTGTCCCATCAAGGGGAGCTTCTCGGTGAGGTGGACCCTCGAGGACCCTGAAGCTGCTGACGTTCTCCACAGCAGACCTGTTGATGGCGACGGGGGTCCGTCCTCACTCCTCTCTTCCTGTAGTCCACCGTCAGCTCCTTGGTCGGTGGACGTTGCGAGAGAGGTGGATCTCCTGGCACCACCGTGTCGCTGTGACCGTGGTCAGCCCTGTCACTGTGGCGTCGTCCGGCGAACTCAATCACCAAGCTGAAGCTGTGCGTGGCCACGCAGTCGTGGGTGTACAGGGAGTAGAGGAGGGGGGCTCAGTACACAGTCCCAAGGGGCTCCTGTGTTGAGGGTCAGAGGGGCCCCATCCTCACCACCTGGCTGGAGGAAATATCAACAAACTGCGTCAGAAATCCATGTACAGTAGAATTTGATTCTGTTTTTGTACAATTGCATTTTCATTATCATCGGCATATAGGTATATCCTATGTCAGCATTGTTGCAGTAATACTAATGTGGATGTGTATAATTATTGAAAGATCTGTTACAAATGCATTAAAACCAACTGGATCCTACATATATGATGGCAGTCGATAGCATAAGGCCCAAAGATGAGCCGACGGCGTGTGTAAACAGTGCATGAGATATTGCAGAACCACATGCATTTATATGAATGTAACGCATGGGTGCCTCAGGAAATTGAACTATTGGACGGTGATGTACGCGCAGATTGAAATATAAAGGGCTCCTTCTCCAATCTCTATTTATTTATGAGTCACGGTGTCCACAAAGGGAAATTCAAATCGCAGCTCCATAAGGGGGATTCGGTAGTTTATGTACTCGGTTAGGAAGTCAGTGAAGATCAGTGGAAAGACGTCTCATCTGCGATCTTCACGTGGGATTGTGGTGCGTTTGAAGTGCGTTTTTTTTCTCCCCGTAAGGTGTAATGTCAGCCACACGGAGGCGATCTGTTGGCCACCGCCACGACACCGCACACGCTATCCCGCTCGCCGATGGGCACGCAACACCGTAGTGAGTTCAGAATGACGTTGAGGAACCTGTGTGGTTCTCGGTACATTTGCACGTGCGCTGGACGTCATCCGCCCGTTCGTCAATCCGTCACCCGTCCATCCACATGTCATCCTTCCATCTTCCTCGTATGTCCGTGTGTTGATCGGCTCATCATCCATTCATCCGTCCACATATCCACCGCTCCATCCATCATCTAACATCATCGTCCTTCATCCATCCATCCATCCATCATCCATCCGTTCAGCATTTCCATCAATCCATCCACCTAACTTCATTCAGCCCTTCATCCTCATTCATCCTGTCGATCCAGCACCCATCCTCCCAATCATCATCTAACATCATCCCTTCATCCAGCTGTTTGTCCATTCATCCACCCATGCAGCATCTAATCAGTCATGCCTCCATCCATCCATCATCCGTCCAGCAATCACCTACATCATCCATCCATCCATAAGTCTTTCCATTCATCCATCATTCTTCCATCCATGCCCATCGTCCTTCTATCACACCTGCTCTCACCTGTCCACCATGGTATTCCAACAGCAGCTCTGCATTCTCCTCCGCAACAATGTTACCATAATGCTAATGGAGAGCAGCACCGAGCCCGGCTGCAGATGCAGATCAGGCTATTATTTATTTCCCTGGACGTCATCCCGTCTCCAGAGGCTAGTGACTAACGCTCACTAGACCATGATGGAACCACCAATGTGTAGATCAGAAATTGAGATATAACATATTCAGTTATCTCTCTCGGCCTCCCTCCCTGTTTGGGAAAAAGAGGGATCATGAAAGGTGAATGTGTAATGTGAGAGTATAAACAGATGGCTATATAAACACATCATGAACTGCGGGGGGGGGGGGGGGGGGGGTGGGGAGGAGGACAGGAGATTACTGTTCCATCATGGGATAATGGAAGCACAAAGGAAACGGAGACAAAGTGTGTGTGTGTGTGTGTGTGTGTGTGTGTGTGTGTGTTTTGTGTGCGTGCGGCGCGTGCTGTTTGTGTGTGGGTGTTTGTGCGCGTGCTGTTTGTGTGACTGCTCTCAGAACTAGAATGGTTGATGAAATATATATATATAGCTCTACTGGCTGTCGGGCAGGTCTGCTCCAAGAACCTCCCCACTCATATTAGCGACTGGTGAAGATTTAAGCAGGGAACTGCTGCACTCATCCCGTCATGCTAACTAGGTCAATAAGCAACATTTATGGAAATGCCAATCCTCATTTTCACTGCAAACTCTTTCCGAAATTCAACCCCTGGCTGTCATTCGCAGACGACCCCCAAACCAGCTCTGAGGTTCGGGGATATTTTCTTAATGTCTGCCGTGAAGAGATGGTGGTGGTGGTTTCTCGCTTCTACCTCAACCTGTTAATGAAAGATGTCAAATACACATGACACAGATGTTATTGTTGATGTGTTGCTACATTTTGCTACATTGCTACAGATCTACATTTTGCCTGATGACTTGAGAAATACAGACCTGTTTGTTTGTTTGAAGAGACATATTTGCATTTGTTTTATGTTACAGTGGAACTGTGTGATCTGTTGTCAGGGCCCTATTGCCTATTGCGAGGTGAGGGGCCCTTACTTGGGTGCCCCTTGGGATGAGCAAAGTTTGTCCTCTACCCTTGGCAGAGGAGACATCATTCTTTATGGCGTCGTTGTTGTTTATTGTTATTGACATAAGAATATGGAATCATATATATATATATATAAGTGTATTATTGGGTGATAGAGAAGGTAAATGGGGATGTTTAACTTTACTTTGTGTATTTGGATTGTCGATATTTGGGCATAATGCAGCCCTTATAAAGCAACAGGTGCTTAACTTCATTGATTTCGTTTTTTTAAAGGATGGAATGCGTTATTTTTCGTTTAAATGACCGCAGGGTTGTGTCTCCCCAAAACTCGATAGAAATCCATCACAAACGCAGCCTGGTCTGTTTTACCCCCTCTCTAAAAACCTTTGAAAAAAAAAAAAAGAACAGGAATAATTGCTTGCTCTTTCACCGGGCAGCCGTCCAGTTGTACAGCAGATGGAGCAATGAATTCAAATTTAAAGAGGCTTCACTACAACAAAAAGCACCTTGAAGATGCGTGGCGGCATTTTACGCGCTTGTCACTTCCAACTTTCCCATTCACGCTGAAGAAGCTGTAATCCTGAATTAATATTTCCTTTTTGTTCATTTGCATATAAAGCTAATTCAAAGCGGGGCGAAACAGCACTATCTCAGGCCACTATATACCACAATGACTTCCAGTCTAGCGTAGAAATGCATGGGAAAATCAGTAAATGGGCTGGGAATGGATCGTTTCAAAGCTATACTATTATTTCCCCTGTTACGTTTTGCTTTAACAAGGTCTAAGGTAAAGTGTGGATCATTTGGTTCATACATATAAACGATGTATTTATGGTTTATATGTTTTTGGATGATGTAACGTATTTTTCTCGATTAATCAAATGTAAGGTTTATGTAAAACTGTTGGGGGGAAAAAAGTACACATGCAGTTGTAGGACGTTAGCATAGCAGTGTGACGTTAGCAGAGCGGTATAACATTAAGATGCCTAGAGCAAGGAACCCCAGCCACTTCAAAGTGCAGAGACAGCTTCAGTACATGAATACGTTGGTGGAAGCACACGTCTGCTAATGCCTTAGATAACTACAGCTGTCAGTCGGGGACTTCTAGTCCTGTCAGCTATTATTATTCAAACGTATTATTCAAATAGTTTTAAAGTTGCATTTTTTGGGGGGGCTGATTAACACTCGGATGGAGAGGAGAGGAAAAGTTCTAACCGTGTGGGATGAATTACGCACAAATACACTTATTTCCCTTTCGCTTTGCACTGAGTCATTGGCTAATTAACACATTGAAAAGCAGCCGCTGATTTAAGGCCTACACAAAACAACAAGAGCAACAGCCTGCGAATAAGCAGCGCTAGCGCTATTTCAATAACTGCGGCACAAGCACTGTAGAGAGAAAAAAGAGTTAAGTCAAATAGAAGTCTAAAAATAAAACAGGCTAATTTGAAAATACTACTAAGAAATGATTTACTTCTTCTAAAGCATTTCAGCCTCTGTTGTAATGGTGGCGTACGTGTGTGTGTGTGTGTGTGTGTGTGTGTGTGTGTGTGTGTGTGTGTGTGTGTGTGTGTGTGTGTGTGTGTGTAATTGATTAGTGGACAAATTGATTCTAATTGGAGTGGCTAAGCCCATCAATCTTGTAGATCCAAGAGCAAAACATCTAAAATATCTTTGGTCAGTGGATGCTGGACTAAATGATGACCACACACAAAAACACATGGGCCTACCAATTGTTTAACTTAAGCTTACTGAAGTGGTGTAAGCTGCATATTATCGTCCTCAGCTTTGAAGCTCATCAATAGGTTTCTTTAGCAGAGTCCTCTGCTAGGACCTGGTCTGGTGGGTGATGAGCATGACCTGTCATTAAAACCCACAAGGGGTCAGCGGCATCTGACGGGTACCAGCCGTTTGAGGACTTCATTAATTGTGCACTTAAAACACGCAGTAAATGATGGTGGAGTGTATTGGCTGGAGTCGAGGAGGAAAGTGGACAAAGCCATTGATTCGATTTAAGAGGATCTAAAAATCCATGCGGTTACTGTCTGTTTTCTGTATCGCTGCGGTATGTTTTCCCACTTTGATGCTCAGACACAAGGAAATGCTAAGCTAGCTTTTACATATTCATTAGCTTTGGTCGCAGGCCTTATTAACGTCACTGCTAGAGTTTCTCCTTCTATCGCTTAAACAAAGTGTAAAGTGAAAAATAGACCATATTTTCTTCGAGTTGTACTTAATGCTGCTGCAGATGCTCTCTGTGTCAGGGCCTGTGCCTTTTTAGTCCACTTTAGCTTTGTGTAGTGAGAGAGAGGAATAGTTGGATAAAAGTGGCATACTGCACCAGACAGACAATCGTCCTCGCTATAGACAGCTCAACCGAAGCCTTGCTCAGACACATAAAGAACGTATAGACCAGGGGTGGGCAATAATTCTTCATTGGGGGCCACATGAGAAATTCAGAATGCCTTTGAGGGCCGAGGAAATTCTGTCATGTCCTAACCAATAGTTTGGATATATGGAAATATATTGCTGTAACTTTAGCATTTGTAATTAAGTAACTACAAATGCTATGTGAATAAAATATTTCTATTTAATTCACAATGTACACAATATAAATACAGATTCTACAGTTGGTTTTCAATAAAAATAAGTTAAAGCCATTTTTTAAACCTATCTGTATCTGGACCGATGTATTGATACAGGTGTATTGATAAAAAAATGAATCTCATTTTAATCCAGTAAACTCGAAACCTTTATAGATATCTTGCTTTTGAAAAAGTATTTATAAACTCTCCGATGTTGGTGTGTTTAGAACCAATGGAAGCAGAAAACGCGGATCGGATTTGTAGACATTACATTTAGTTTAGTCAGAAAACAAGCCGGCCGGATTATCTCCCTAGGCGGCTGTTTAGCTGGCAGCTGGGGTTAATGGGGAACTCAGATACAGCACATTTGCAAAGAACAGGACTAGATACGATGTTGGACCATGAGTGAAGGAGGATGACTGTCCCCTGTGTACGAAATACCCGGTGGGATTCGGGGGGGGGGGCGGGGGGGGGGTGTTAGGCTAGTGCTGAAGTCTTACACAGACTCAATCAAAGATTTCATGGATGCAAGTTTTCAGAGTTACTATTATTTTGCTTTTTAGAAGTGAATCCAAAATGATCTAATAATGAACCTTGTTTTCTTTTTGACACGTTTGCAACTAACGACTAACCAAACTGAAAAACCTCCGCAGCCATGTTCCGCAGTGCAGGTTATACCGATTCTGTTCTGTGATGTTGGCTTATTCAGACCAACAGTAAACTATGCTATTTCATCACTAAATTCACTTCTGATTAGTTTTTCAGGCGAATATTGGCAGTTTTACGGGAATTGGTGAATGGTGAATCTAAAACGTGTGTCAACGTTTTCGGAGTCGAGAAGCTTCGTAAGTGCCTGCGGGGCAAGCTAGCTAGCAGACCCCTCACCTCACAGACCCCCTCGCCCCACAGACCCCCTCACCCCACAGACCCCTCGCCCCACAGACCCCTCACCCCACAGACCCCTCGCCCCACAGACCCCTCACCCCACAGACCCCCTCACCCCACAGCCCCCTCACCCCACAGACCCCCTCACCCCACAGACCCCCTCACCCCACAGACCCCTCGCCCCACAGACCCCTCACCCCACAGACCCCCTCGCCCCACAGACCCCCTCACCCCACAGACCCCTCGCCCCACAGACCCCTCACCCCACAGACCCCCTCACCCCACAGACCCCTCACCCCACAGACCCCCTCACCCCACAGACCCCTCACCCCACAGACCCCTCACCCCACAGACCCCCTCACCCCACGCCCCACAGACCCCCTCACCCCACAGACCCCTCGCCCCACAGACCCCTCACCCCACACACCCCCTCACCCCACAGACCCCTCGCCTCACAGACCCCTCACCCCTCACCCCACAGACCCCCTCACACCACAGACCCCCTCACGCCACAGACCCCTCACCCCACAGACCCCCTCACCCCAGAGACCCCCTCATCCCAGAGACCCCCTCACCCCACAGACCCCTCGCCCCACGCCTCACAGACCCCTCGCTCCACAGACCCCCTCACCCCACAGACCCCTCACCCCTCACCCCACAGACCCCCTCACCCCACAGCCCCCTCACCCCACAGACCCCCTCACCCCACAGACCCCCTCACCCCACAGACCCCTCACCCCACAGACCCCCTCACCCCACAGACCCCCTCACCCCACAGACCCCTCACCCCACAGACCCCCTCACCCCACAGACCCCTCGCCCCACAGACCCCTCACCCCACAGACCCCCTCGCCCCACAGACCCCCTCACCCCACAGACCCCTCACCCCACAGACCCCTCGCCCTACAGACCCCCTCACCCCACAGACCCCCTCGCCCCACAGACCCCCTCACCCCACAGACCCCCTCACCCCACAGACCCCTCACCCCTCACCCCACAGACCCCCTCACCCCACAGCCCCCTCACCCCACAGACCCCCTCACCCCACAGACCCCCTCACCCCACAGACCCCCTCACCCCACAGCCCCCTCACCCCACAGACCCCCTCACCCCATAGACCCCTCACCTCGTTATTTCGTATTTCGTCGTTATTTTTTTTATTAGAAATAGACATTTTTGTGTACAGTTGAGGGGTAATCAGCCGAGCTTCAATGGTTTCGGATGATAAAGCCTGGTTTTTAATTTGGAGGGCTGCAGGCGGCCTCTGTGCTGTACGCAATGCCAGCAAGAACGTTCTCCCCAAGAACACAAGTCCGTTCTTTGCATTCTTGGTATTGAGAAAGGCCCAGTGTATGCTGATACATACATACTGCTTATCGTTCGCAGTAAACATCGTTTTCTTCTTGCTGTCGTCATTTGAAGACACTACGACACCACAAAAATCCTTGTTGCCAATTTATGACTTTCTTCTTCTACCCGTCTTTATAGATTTTTCCAGAGCCCCCCCCAAAGTGTTGCTGTTGAGGCTTTCAGGGGGTGTCACTGAGGTGGGACGAGACCCCCCCCCCCCCCCATATTTCGCACACTGACTGTCCCGCAACGGCAGCCGTAGTTGGTGGTGTTCCGACTCAAAGTCAGTCGAAGGTACTGCGTTTTGGTTCGAACCGATCCGCAACGTTGAGGTGCTAAAGCATTGGCGCTGGGTTCAAGAAATGAACTTCGAGCATTAACTGCATTTTGCTTCCTCCTTATCTTTGGCTTTACTGTAAATGGAGCTAAGCCTTTGACCGCTTCGCACCGTCAGCCATCCTATCAGTCAACCAACTGACCAAAGGAGACATGAAGCCAACGAGGGCGCGAGGCAATTCAATTCTTCTTCGTTTAGTTCAACGGCGATTGGAAGGAAAATCAATTGAATTCAACAACTTTATTAGGCAATCGATTTGTGTATGTTTGTGCATCAGTGATTTTATTTAAATGACATGACTCTCGTCTCTCGAGATATAATGTTACGTTATGGGACCCGCTAGACTCGAATGCAGTAGCGATAAGCTGGGGCCTCATTGATTTTCGTGCTTGGAACCGGGTCCTTATAGAGCCGAGTCTCGATCCCCATCCCCGGCACTGAAGTGCTCTCCTTTTCCACTTCCGACAGGTTTTTGTATTTTCCCCAAGTGTTTTGTCTGAAAGTGAAGATTGAGGTTGAAATCCTTACATACAGCGATACGTTCATTACACACTTAACACACAGCTTTATCGGCGATTTCTGTGAAAAATACATATTATAGTCCATATTTGATTGAACACCCGACACCGTCATTTTAGCTGGCTACCTGCTCCAATTGATTTGGCTTTGATGATGCATTCGTTCATGCTGAGCAACACTTGCCAAACAAACACATGCATCTACAGTACGCGCTCATGCACACACAAGCAGTTTTCACAATAAAAGCCCTTTTAACGTGTTTTTGAGATATTTAACTGCTTACATCAGGAAAGGTTTGTTGAGTTTGTTTTGGAACTTGCGGGCCACAGAACACGATGTCCAGGTCTGGCATAGACTCTCATCTTCACCGCCAACAGACAACTCCCTCTAGTTTTGAGTACATATAAGATTTTAAGGCGGTAGTAAAACCTCTGCATGTGTCAAAGGGAAATCGACTGCTGTTGAATTCCGCGGTGAAGCAAATATTAAACTCATTAAACAGAGAGAGGTATGGGACATTTTCTTTTCAACTCCCCCTCCCAGAGAGGAAGGCGATTATGCCGTGCCTAGTAGCTGAGGTGAGCACAGCTTTGCAGGAGGGATGTGATGCAGACCCCACTGCCAAGTCACTGTGGAGGTGGAAAGCTGTACATTCACTGGATTCACTACATTCACATCCGTCCATCCACCTAACTCACTGGATCTCTACCTAACTATCCACTATCCATTCATCCGTCCCACTACCTAACCACCTGTCTGTCCCTCCTAACATCTGTATGTCCATCCGTCTATACATTTATACATCCAACGTTCGACATATCAATCCATCGTCCAACCAGCTCTCTGTCCATCCGTCCCAGTTGTCCATCCATCTACCTATCCTTCCATCAATCTATATATCTGCAACGGCATCCTCTGCGGTTCTCCTTACCAAATCCCCAATAAACGTCAGTACGTCCAGAACTCAGATTCACCTGCAGAGACCACATCACCGCTGTTCTTCCAAACCTTCACTGGCTCCAGGTTAAGCACAGGAGTCCCTTCAAAATACTGCACCGCCTACAAAGTCATAAATAACCTGGCCCATCCCCACCACCTCCGACCAACTCCCCCCACCACGCCCCCCCCACCCGATGCCTCAGGTCCGCGGACGCCCCCACACTAAAACCCATCAGGAACGAGCTCCGGACCTGGGGCGAAGTAGAGGGTTTAACTACCAACTGGTCTTTTATTCCTACAAGTCCCCTTTTATATGGTTTTACCCTGTGAGCTTTCTGTGAAGCGCCTTTGAGTACCTAGAAAAGCACTAAACAAGTTGAATGTATTATTATCATTAATTTCTACCTATCCACCCTTCCCATCTGCCCATCCATCTATCTAACCATCTATCTACCTTTCCATCCATCTCATCCATCCATCCATCCATCCATCCATCCCTCCCCCACTCCCTCCCACCCTCTTCGAGACGTGCTCTTCTTGGAGTCAGGGTGGTGCTGACATGTGGAAGAGGAGCAGCAGTTTCCCAGCATCCCTCCCCAGCTGGTCCTTAGCGTATGCACCCCCCGGCTCACCTCCACCTTATCTTACTCCTCCCTCCCCTTCCTCCTCCTCCTCAGCCCCTCTTTCTCCTCTTCCTCATCTCTCCTCTTCCTCTTCATCCTCAGTGCTCAACCTCCTCCTCCCTCTACCTCCTCCTCACCCCTCTTCTCCCCTCCTCCTCCCTCTTTCGCCATCTCTGCCATCCACCTCCTTCTTAGACCTCCTCCACTTACACCTCAGCCCTCCACCACATCCTCCTCAGCCCTACACCTCCTCCTCACCCCTCCTCCACCCTCCACCTTCTCCTCCTCCATTTTCCTCCTCTTCCTCCTTCTCCTTCTCCTCCTCCTCACCCCTCCACCTCCTCAGCCCTCCTCTTCCTCCTCCTCTCCTCCTACGTGGCCCTTCACATCCACAACTCCGCTATCAAACAAGCGAGCGATTCCTTCTCGGTCTAGAACTCTATTAAGAAAAAAGAGGCCCGGTTCAGGGGCATTGCGAATACAAGATATGGTCGATTTTATTTATGTTAAAAAGACAAAGTACTTTCTTCTGGCTTCCTTTTGCAAATAACATATTGATGACGGCACGATTAGGACGGTGGGAAGCTATTGCGATGTTCGTTAAGAGTGCAGTTTTTAACCTCGCTGTCGCGTTGCCTGGTGGCTAGGTGGAATCTGAAGAAACAAACCCTGTTGATTGCATTGAATGTTTCACTGAATCCGGCTCCCAGGTAACCGTTGGTTAACGGCCGCATACGCCAAGAGATGGATGTTCCTTTTCTTTAGACGACGTGTGTGTCCATATTTCATTTTACGAGGTCATTGCCTACCTCACCTCCTCAAGGCCTGGGATTTTCTTTACCCGTGAAATCAATTCAAATTGATTTTGCATCAGTACGATTGGCTGCCTGAGGACTGCGATTGCATTTTTTTTTTACGGATGAAAAGCAAACATTGGTGCACAGATCATTAACCGATTTGTCTTTCCTATCAAAGGGATTGATTAGCAATGATCAGATACTCTGGTGTTTTGTAAAATACTTAACCTGGCTAATCTTCGGTGAGCTCACTCTCCCAATTATTCACCTCCTTGAAGGATTCGATTATCACACTCCAAGATAAACACTTCCAGGCTTCTAATGAACAAATACATTTAGGAAAAGGTCAGTTTTATGTATTCTATAAGAGATGAACAATAGGATATGAATAATTATCATGAATATTTTTTAATCATTTTTCTTTAAGATAGATATGCACTACACCTATAGTGTAGGTTTGGACAACACACTTTTCATAATTAATAGGCTAATTTATGTTATTTAAAAAAACAAGATGGTTTGGGGGAATAATGGTTTTGCGGCCTACATACAAACCAGCAGACTTTTCTCATCTTTTTATTATATAAAAATGTGACTTGAATTCATCATGGCTGAATGTTGTTGATAAAGCTCTCTTTCAAAGCACTACATGCTGATTTAACTTAAGGCTAATTAAAGTTGTATATTTCCTATGAATGTGACAAACCCCCTCAAAGTAATTATTATTCTGTGGGAGACTGCTGTGAAAATGTAATAAACTCCTGTCCTCTCCTACTGTTTATATTCCCAGTTTTAAAACCAGTTCACCGCGGTGGGCCTTCACAGAACACTGCAAGCACCGGAGTGCTTCCTCCTAGCGACCAATCAGAACACAATGACCTCTCGCGGTGAAAGATGGTCCAAAGGGCCGTTCGTTGCCTTCCGGGCGTCGTTCCCTCCTTTTATCACCTGTTTTGAAACAACTAGCAGTTTGGCGCAGCGGAGGAAAGACAGCATTCAATTTCACTCCTAATCCTGTCTTTGAATGCTTTTTTTTGTTTCTGTTGGCACTCTTCCGGGACAATGGCCAGAGGCTGGCCGGGCGGGCATGGGGTGGGACAGAGGCTCAGTACTGTCATTGTGGCATCACACCTGAATGGGATTCTGACCGCGACTGAAACGGAGACTTTCTAAGGCCCCTATAGTTCTCCAAGGGCCCAAGCTATCCAAGTTGCCAGAACGCATCGTAAGCGATGGATACTTCTAGGCAATGTCCTTCTAAGACTGTCCCGTTTCAGTAGGAAGCACGAGAAATACCCTAGTTGGGAATACCTTGATTTAGGAAACATTTTAAGGAAACACTGGATCACATGGCATATGTATAACAATGAAACTAATTTGAATGTTTTCTAAATTTGTTCAGCCTCATTGTTTGGTATACATGTTCATGAGTTAGATGATTTTTTTCTCATTTAAAGTCTGCGATTATTACCTTAATAGCTGCACACCTAATTATCTACTTATTGTTTTTAGTATGATAGTTTATTCTTTTATTCTTCCTAAACTTCCCCACTCAACTACTCTTAAACTTCCACACACACACGTGCTATTTTAATCTGTGTTCTATAATTGTTAGAGGGTACACAATATTAACTATCAAAAACTGTCACTACTCCCACACTATTCAAACCTCATAGGCATACATCAAAATATTGAGTTCCTTGCATTGATGGCTCGTTTTATAAGCAATGGTGTTTCTACTTTTTACAAGAGATAACTTTAAATGTTCTAACACATTGAAACACACACATTGAAATAAATAAATCTGTTTAGAAGTAAATAGCTGTTTAAAAAAGAACACAATTCTCTTGTATTGTATTTATCCCTAACTTAAACGTAAGGGATAATGAACAGCGTGCCGGTCATTATCACAAAAAAGCCTGACAGGGTGATGCATCAGCCTAAAGGGGTTTATTTTGCAGTAATGACCGGCTCGCTGTACAATATCTTGCATGTTACACGACTAATTGCTAAAGATATCAACCATTTGACACAAACTATAACAACAACAATTTTTATTGCTTCCACTTAAAATTGTCCATTGTGCGTGGAGCTGTGTGTGTTACGCGCACACAGACACAGACACATAAACACACACACACACACACACACACACACACACACACGTTGTACAAGTCATACACTGTGTAGTGTCTGCAAACTTGTTTTTTTTTGTGTGAATGTTGACTAATGCAGACTACTTTGCATATACCAAATAAGCAATCATATGTCCATACCATTTAGTATTCTAATGATGCCATCTACCATTTGAACCACGTTCATTTGAGAACAAAATGTATTAAAGTCGCAATGTCTAAGAGTGATTTAGCAGGCGGGAGAATTTCAGAACTCAAAAAAGTAAACAACAGTGTTCTGTAGACTCTAACTAGCTGTGCAACTGTGTGACGTGAACTAGCATAGCTCGGCTGGCAGGGTGAGGAGAGTGGGAGGGGTTTTGGGAGTGTCTATAGTAAGGTCGCTTTCAAACCTGACCTGTTAGGGTCGGGGTCCCTTTTAAACGAACCCTGGAGCATTTTCCCAGATAGTGCTGTTCGTTTGGGATGGTGTGAACGCTCATTCGAACTGACCAGAGTTAGGCTTGAAAACCGGGTCTCGGTCCGCTTCCAAGTGAACTCTGGTTCGGTTCGCTTTAAGTGTGAACGGGATCCGACCAAACTTTAGAATTCAAACCAGAAACCGATGCATTGTGGGTTGAATGTACACTTTTGCCACATTCAGCCAGGTAGGCTATACGTGAACCTTTCCTAGATTCAAATGAGTCGCGTCAGACATGGTGTATTCAGGAGTTTAAATCACTGAACGAAATATGGTCAGATGACTATATAAAGCAATTGCTTGTGGTCGCTCATAAAAACACAGATGCTTTTCAATTATTCAGTGACAGAAGCGTTGATAGTTTCCCTCCGATTTTCTGTCCAATAGACGAGCGTCCGCCTCGCTGTTTCCAAGAAGAGACTGAAGTCTGACTTGTGAGATGATTTACTACCTTACTATCCAAACGTGTAATCAAGGCAGACAGTGAAGTATGACCAACCACCCAGAACACACTGGCAACCACCAAGAACACCATAGCAACCACCTAGTACCCCATAGCAACCACCTAGAACATCCTACTAATCACAAAGAACACTCTAGCGAAACACCCAGAACACCATAGCAACCACCTAGAACACCATAGCAACCACCTAGTACCCCATAGCAACCACCTAGAACACCCTAGCAAACACCTAATACACCGTAGAAACGACCTAAAACATCATAGTAACCACCCAGAACGGCCTAGCAACTATCTAGAACACCCTAGCAACCACCCAGAACCCATATCAATCACAGAGAAAACCCTAGCAACCACCCAAAACACCCTAGCAATCACCTAGAACACATTAGCAACCACCCAGAACCCCAATGAAATGCCTAGAACACCCTAGCAACCCACAAGAACCATCCATAAGGCTAAACTGTCCAGGACTAAGCAACCATGTAGAATACCCCAGCCCCCACCATAAAACTACAACACTAATCAACCTCTCTCACATTTCTAATATACTGGGTGAAAACAAAGTTAATATACTGTTAATTAAGTTAATATACTGGGTGAAAACTTTGTTCACTTGTTTACCATGGCATCCATAAGCGATCTCTATTAGGATAAGGGTGTTTCATAGATAGGTATCAAGGTTGTAGGATGCATCCTAAAAGGTAACTTCCTAGGAAGGAATCCACATTGTAGGAGTCATCCTTATAAGACGTTTTCTAGATAGGAGTCAACGTCATAGGACGCATCCTAGTAAGGAAGTTTCCTTGAAAGGTATAAAGGTGATAGCAAAAATCCAAGTAACAAAGGTTCTAAGATAGATATCAAGGTTATAGGATTTTCTCAAATATTGAATGTTCCCTGATTGATTTCAAGGTTATAGGAAACATCCAAAAACGTTGTTGGATGTTTCCTATAACCTTGAAATCTATCTACATTATATGAAACATCTTGAAAAGGAAGCTTCCTAGATAGGCATCAAGGTTAAAGGAGACAAAAGTCTGCCGGAGCCACTTGGATATGGACTGACCACAGACAAGAGGTTGAATACATTAAATGTAGAATAACATTAAGGTAAGGAAGTTATTTATTAATTAAATAATTATTTTATAATTAAAACATTTATATATACTTCCGTTGACACCGCTGTTGGCAAAATCTGCCAAGCCTGACTTTTAAAACAATGAACCCTCGAAGGACCATGAAAACTAAATAGGGAGCCTGTATTAAATGTATTCACAATTTACTGTGTATTCAATACATTTTCGAGGAAACACATTTTTGATCGTCCAGTGTTTCCTTTACATGCATCCAGCAGTGGCGCAGATGGCTGGATTACTAGCCCCACTGCTATCACCCAGGCAAAACATACTTAAATGTTTTGGCGTGAAATGTTGTTGGGTGTCCCAAATGCTGTTTGTTTTATTTAAAAACATAAATATCATAGATATTGCACTGCACCGCCCTCAATTGTTACATTGCCGTTATTGTCATTGGAGAAATTATGGTTTTTAGTTTTTTGGTCTTGTGAAATTATATATACACACTTTTATTTTGCGATCCACAAATACATATTTTTGACCTATGTCTTGATATCCACACTCAGTTTAACACATTTGTGGATAGCATGGCTCTTGTGTGTTGCTTAATTTTGTCAGTGTATTTTTGTCCATTATGTCCCACTCCAGATCTGTAAAATGCTGAAGTTGTCTTCGCAAAAAAAGTTGAAGAGTGAGTCTGTTGCGTTTGCTTCGCCGTACCCTCTCCGGCGGAACAACCACTACTGGGTGATGGAAAATTGGTCACTAACTGTGCTTTTGTGATTTGAATGCATGCAGCAACCGACACCCAGTTTGTAACATTTTCAATATGACCAATACAAGGGCTTTCATCAGTGGGCCAATGACCATTGCATTACTTCACTTGGTGATAGTGACTTAAATTACATTTATTTACATGAAAATCTTTGGAGATCTTCAAGATTACCACTTTAAGTCACCTTTGCAGTCAATAAAAATTTGCCCTTAGACAATATCTCACTTATTAATCTCTTGACTCTTTAATTCTTAATTTTCTTTGTTATAAAAAGGAGGCAAGTTGTATTATATGATCAGAATTATTAATGCTGTATTTACATAATTATTAGTCTTATAAAAACTGCTATTTTATAACACTGTTCTGTTAATTAATAAGCTATAGCTAATAAGCTAAGCTATACAAAAAGACAGCTAAATATATTGTGCAGATTTATGCCCTCCGTTTGTGGCTTCCTCCTGTACCAATCAATTCAAGGCAGAATGACTTCTCCCCTCAACCCTGACTCTCCCCTGCCTCTTCCTCTGCCAACTCAGTCGTCGTTTTCTTAAAGATCTTCAGCAAACTCATCTATGGATGAACAACAAAGCAACTATGTCTTTCAGTCATTCAAGTGTCACATTATCAAAAGGAATGTGTGCCAACGGACAAAAACATGTTTAAGTTGCATTCTGCATCGTGGGAGTTCGCTGCGGGGTCTGTTAATGGATTTCAAGGATATATCAAAATGTGTTTAATTTTCGATTAATTGGATCTGGTGTGAGAAATATCACAAGAGCTTGAGATGAATGCTCAAAGCTTGAGTGTCACGCAAGATGCGTGAGACTTGGTTAACCCAAGGAATTGCACAATGGATATATTCCACTCATGCAGCTGGAAATCAGAGATGGCGCATTCAGGATATAAAATGTAAAACAAAAATGAAGTCTGTGTAACATAACATTGTAGAAAGAGGTATACTGGTACAAGTATACCAGATAAGTAAGTGTGTAGGTTTCCCTCCCTCTTTAACCGATTCAGCCAGTACTTTAGTGGCACAATTGATTTTACTTATTTATTTATTTATATTTTTGCTATTTATTCATTTAGCACACGGGACTGAACATCATGAGCTTCGGAGTTCTTCAATTTGACAGTTAACGTTATGATTTCTTCTGATACTAAATTAAAGCTGCTATGAAAGAGAAAGGTGAAGGCTTCAGATCGAAAGCAAAGGACAGTTAACAATAGTAACTTTAGTAATATTGTATATATTATTTCTTGAACATCTGACACAAAACTTATTTTCTTCTCATATTTAAATAAACGAAGCCATTTTAAGTCTTCTTTTGTACCAAGATATCATTTTACGACGCATTTGTGTAAGATCTTTGTGGATCGGGGTATACGCAATGTGAATTCTGAAAAGTCCAATACAAACGTCCATATGAAATAGTGTACAAACATAATGACTGCAACAGAAGAATATAGAAGAATAACAAATGCATGATTAAACTGTAGATGGCATAAATGTAGGAAGCATAAAGTGAAAAAGTAACCGAACAAGTGACTTAATAATATATGAACAATATGATGAAACCCAGACATGGGGATGTCTACAAATTGCATTGACTGAAAACTGTATTGCCGACTGAAAACATTACTGGGAACAATGTTTGCCTCACGCACATAGTGTCCTTGCATGCTTTTCCTTGTTTTGTTATAGCAATATATGAGGCCATTTATTTTGGAATGTACCAGAGCCCTGCTGGAATCAGTGCTCACACCCAAAGCTCTCTGCGCCCACGGGCATCAGCACGCGTTCGGTTCTAGAATAAATCTCAGGGGGAATCATTGTTGTCAAATGCTGTCCTTGCAGGTAATCCTTTCCTTTTGAGAAACAACAATTTCCCTGCTTCTCCCAAACCAACACACGGGTTTCATCAGCAACTATGCGACCAGATGTACACAGAAGTGTTCTCTGCCCTCTTTCTTTTTAAGTCAGCCCTCGTCATAGTTATTTTGCCCCATTTTTACAACATTAACTCAGTTTTTCTAATCATCCTCTTCATTTCCCTCCTTGCGTCTGAAATTGTTAACGCTCTACCAGTTCAATATAAATCGAATACAGAATCGAATCAAATTTCAATTGAAACTTTAGGGTGGAATGACTTGAAAGTCATTTTTTTGGTGAAAGTGCGGAAAGGGAATCTAAAGTGTAGGTTGTTCTTAGAGAGCAGACGACCGAGAGAGGTGCCAGACCGTGATGTCACTGCTCTGGTGTTAACAGCCGAGTGTGAAAACAAACAGCACCCTTATTTGCTGGCTAGGTTTGTCACATAAAGAAAACAAGATGTGTGCGCAGTGTTTGTGTGTCATGTGCCATGTTTATGGTTTATTCCTCAGTCTGTCTCCCTTTCTAACCTTTTCTCTCTGCCTGCCTGTCTCTCTCTCCCTCTGTCTGTCGCTGTCTCTCTTTCCCCCCGGTATGTCTGCCTTTCTGTCTCTCTATCTCCCTCTTTCTCTATCTCTTTCTCTCTCTGCCTGTCTATGTCTCTTTATCCCGGGCTCTCTCTCTTCCTATCTGTCTATATAACTCTCCCCCTTCCTGTATCTTTCTCTCTCTCTTCGTATTTTCATATCTGTGTTTTGAACATATCGTTTTAACATTACAGTCCATTTGTCTGGTAACTGCCTGTACACCATGAGAGTGTTGGCTAATATGTGTTGCAACCACAAATATATTCTTCTGACTCAAAGCTGCTTATAACTGCTTACGGGCATTCCTGTCCTCCAGCACATCGACCTACTTTAAATGAAACTAATAGATTTTAACCTGGCTGTCTTCAAACAAACACACACACACACACACACACACACACACACACACACACACACACACACACTTGGACTGCCCTCAAACACACACCTGGCTGTCCTCACATACCTGAACTGTACTCACACACACCTGGTCCATCCTCACATACCTGGCCTGTCCTGAAACACCTGGTCATGTCATCATCACACACCTGCACTGTCCTGAAAAATACCTGGCTGTCCTCAAACACACCTGTCCTGACACACACCAGGACTGTCCTTTAACACACCTGGCTGACCTCAAATGCCTGTCATTGAAAACCTTGTCATCTTCACACTTCAGATACACACACACACCTCGCTGTCCCCACACACACCTGGACGTCCTCACAAAACCTTACCTTCTTCCCACCCACTGATGTCACACTGGTTAAATTGTCAAAAAAAAATTCGGCCCCCTGCAGAGGAAGCCTGTGGGGCCCCTGTCAAGGGTCGCTGCCTCAGCAGAACACAAAACTGAGTATTTATTTATTTTGTTAAAATGTTTCGGCCTCAGGGGACCTTTGCGTGAATAAGACACCGCATTGCAGAGCTGAGATTCCATCAGCGTGCCCGTTTGTCTTGTGCAAGTGTGCGTTTGGAAGGCTGTAGGTAATGGCAGGGTAAAACAGTGCTCAGTCAGATCAGGCAGTGTTTGCCTTCTGGGGAAAGCATGTATCGCATGGAACTTTCCTTGTTACCGAGACATTTTGACATTTTGATACATTATATCTGAACCTCAGTGGCGAGACCAGGATGAATTTCCTGTCATGATGTTTGATAGCATTTCCAATTTTATGGTCTGTGGGGAAATGAAGTCAGTTTTCACCTAAAACTTTGGTCCTCTTTTGCTCTTGACTTGCTTGCTTATATATATATATATATATATGTATTTTTTATTTATGAATACTGCGGAGCAAAATAAGCACAGGGCTTGGGAGATCCAACCATTCACTTGAAATTTCAATCTCTTTCTATGAAAATGACGAAGATAGCTACGCTGTTCGATCTAATCAACAAGACTTAATTAACAAGTGATCTTCAGGGTTGCACTCTGAGTTACTGAGCTTGGTCTTCTAGCCATCCCCTTTACCTGAGGGTCTATAGAGGAACACAGATACGCTTCAGAAACCTTGCCGTGGAGAGGTGCCAGGTTGAGCTGTGGCTTCGTGTGAAGTAGGAGGACATCTTGAATTCTTTAGGGCCTTTGGGTAGAGCTAAGCCGTGAAAGGCCATTACCCCAAGGCCCCATGTGAAGTTGAGTTCATTGAGGCAAAGCATTAGATAGGAGGAAGGATTTAGAAAAGGAAAGAAAAGTGGGCAGTTGGATTTGATTTGATAAACAATATTAAAGTCATCCTAATGCAAATACAAGGTATCTGGGATGTATTGCAGTAGTTTACATATAAAATGCTTCTGTTCCAACTATAAATCAAATTGGTAATGAAAATATGATTAAATTGCCCTTAACAATAACACAGTAGTTATTTCACAGATAAAAGAAAACTAATTTAATGTAATGCATTTCTCGGGGAGCACGACAAGGAGAAATATCTCTTTAAAAGCCAGACTAGACTTGATCCAATAAAAGCAGCTATATAGACCTTTATTATATATATTTTACCATGTACACTAGTGATTAATTCAGAATGAGGATGTGATGCAAAATAACATTGTTCTTCAATACAGTATCCTCCTTTTCAGTGTTCAAACAAACTAATGTTCAAATGAAACGATCAAGGCATACAGGAATGCATTATTGTCGCCATTTTTGGGACCCTTCTGGGACCCACTCCGTCCCTCTACCATGACCCATAAGTGGGTCCCGACCCACAGATTGAGAACCACGTGTAAGGCTAGGTTCATTAGATGCTTCGGCTACCCACTCTAATAAGCTAAGCTACTTTGAGTGCAATGATCCAGCACTTGCGTCCATGGCGGTAACAAAGGGATTCTTAATGGCTTCCCAGAGTGTGATCACTGCCATTTCACAGTCCAGCCGGTGGTGAGGGTGAGGGTGGAGCTAGTGGTGGTGCCAGTGGTGGTGCCAGTGGTGGTGGTGGTGGTGGTGGATTGATGCGTCTCGAGATGGTGCTTGTGTTTGAACGTCGGGAGTGTTTGAAGGGCTGATACCGCGAGACTGGCTCTCAGGGAGGAGCTGTATGATGGATGCCTTTGGTCGTAATAAACAAGTCCACCGTTTCCCCCGGAGACTGCTCCCGGAATGCCAGAGGGAGAGAGTTGGCGGGGATCAGCCGAGGGAACCTGTTTAAAAAAATACAAATGAAGAAAAAAACATACTAAGTGGATGAATGCATTGGAGAAGAATGGATTGTTTACCTCAATTTCTTTGTTGTAGTTGAAAATGTTCTAAAACAGGAATTAGCCGTTTTTGTTTGTTTATTTTAGTTTCTGTTATATGACCTCTATCCTAAAGAAATACTAATATAAAGCTGTATTTCTCTGCAGGATGCCTCACTTGGAAAAACTAAACCTGGAGCGCCCGGAATAGTCAAGGAATTCAATGTTGTCTGTTATTTTAAAAAAAGCAAGCGTCAAATCTGTAAAGTAAATCCTACACTTGCTGACACATAGTCTGTGAAAGATACATGAATATGCACATGGCATTTCCCGCCTTTTGAGATAATGATAGTCCACGTCTTGAGCGGTTACTGCCGGCTGTTATTACTGCTCTAGCTTGTAAAAAGGAACATGTCATCTCACCTAATGTCGTGTAATGCTTGGTTGTCTCTAACACCCTAACTAATAACTGTACCCAATAACAATACACCACCCCACCCCCAACTCCGTCAGGGAGGCTGGAAATGGAACACAGCCCAAGCACAGCTGTTTGATTTGAGCATTACGATGACTATGCTAAGGGTTAGCATTGGTGGAGGCCTGCTCTGGGTCTCTCTGAGGTCCTTATGTAGCTTTATGATGAGATCCAAGGGAAGCACAGTTGGCTATTGGAATTGTAGATGTTTTAACTCATACCCGTAGGGCTTTTATTTTGCTGTGCTGTATGTTGTGTTTTATGTATGTAGTAACTTAGTACTGACTTCATACTGCTGCCCTTCTTTGCCAGGTCTCTTGAAAAAGGGGCTGTTTAATCTCAAGGCACTAACCTTGTCAAATGAATGTAAAATAAAGATAATTATCATTACACTTCAAATGAAACGTGTCATTTCAATGCGACTTTTATCATCCGATCAGGCCGGGGCACATGAACTGTCAGGTCTGGACGGTCCCAGATCGGATCTTGCTCCCATTGTGATCCGATGAGCTAAACCACCTTCCAAGGTGGTCAAGGCTCGAATTCTGATTTGATCCGATAGGTGTGCGGACAGCAACCTGGGCACAATGTGGGTAGACTACTGGCTGCGCCATTAAAACCACGCCCCATGCCTACACGGAGCACGCAAGGATTCTCCCAGTATGCAACATTTGCATAGGCTACTACCGATATTTTGCACTGAAGATGGATGAAAAGAAGTCGTGGGGTTTATCCAAGACTCCATACCTGTTGGCGACAGTGGCGGTCAGATGCCACTGTCCAGGCTAAAATACATCCAAGTCCAAGCTGTCCAAAATCGAACACTCAGTCCAAACACTGCACGCAGAAATTGTAACGCTTGCAGAGAGTGCTCACTTCCGCTGCACTCTCCTCAACAATGCACGTCCGGTGCAGGCCCAACACAGACTGCAGTGGGATGTAATAAGCATTATCACACAGTTAAATACCAGTTAACTCATGATCTAGTAATCATTTAATTATGGTGTTCATGTTTACTAAGGTAATTATTTATACATTATTAAATAGGATAAGGGTTACAACCTACCACCTTTACCCCTATGCTAATGCTACATAATAATGCTTATTACCGCATTTACTAGTTAATTATTGGTTAATTAATGTAGCCTTATTGTAAAATGTTACTGTTTCAATCTTGGACCTTGTTTGACACTTACTGTTCAGGGCAGAGAAGTATAATTTATTTCAAATATAACTAATCATTTATATTTGTACATACTTGCAAATAAAAAAATTTGACCTCAAGGATAAAAATGACTGAATCTATGATTAAATGAATAGTTTAGAGAAACATCCTTTCAAAAGGAACAGCTTTCAGAGATATTCATTTCAAAGTCCAACAAGACGTAACTTCTTTTTGGTTGATACATGGTCAAAAGACTTCTCAACATTCACGGCAAACCAAGTGAGTAATGCTTCGTATTTATTGAGTCTAAGTAACAAAAGAAAAATGAAATAAATATATATAACGACTCATCACTACTTTCCCGCTACTGGCGGAGGTGACTTTGCTCACTAGGAGGTAGGCCTAGACAACGGGAAAGACATGCGTGATCATTTTGGTGTAGGCCTACCATTTCTTTATTGTTCTCTTCCTAATGCAGCTTTCTTCCCACCTCCCAAAACATATTACTGTAATGTTAAGTACACATGTTAATGTGTGTACATTTAAGTATTAGGTACTTCAACAGGTTGTTCTTATGTACTTGTACTTAGCATGTCAGGCTACTTCCAAACCTTAGTGTACTACATTACATACTATTTTTTATCTTTTCACACTAATACAAAACAGTAACTACAAAATGGTGTACAATAAAATATTTAAATATTATATTATACTTGAATACCAACAAAGTATAGGATAAAGCGAGATGAAAATACACTTCATTTACCCATAACTTTAATATTAAGGTTAATCACGAAGCATTTATTATGTTGATCCCAATTGTAACTTAAGGTGTTAATCGTAATCGTCACCTTCACCTTTGGGGGCACGTGAAGCGTGCTAATCCTAAAGGACGGCCTCAATAAATGCTGCATGAATGAGTCGTCACAGTCCTTACAGTTAAGGAAGAGATACAAGTGTTATTGGCGTGTTGCCAAGTGTTCCTTGAGGTTCAGAAAAGAGATCACCAAATCTGTTAAAAGAAATATATTTTTGCCTATAAAAGCACTGCTGTGACACCAAATAAAGATAATGAATTTCAGGAGAAAGGTGTGACGCTAACAATAATTCTATGGTCTATTTCTTCAACTGAATCTTGCCAACTGAAGCTACTGCAGCCAACTGGAAGAGCTAGAAAAGTGTTTATTTATGAACAATTTTGATTTTCTTTGGAATATCAGTCACTTTAAAACGGAATATATATATTTGTATTTGCTGTTTGCAAATAACTCTGTCAGGATCTTAGCCAATTTGTGTGGCTTTGTGGTTTGGGTTTGTAAGGATTTGTAAAAGCTTTCGTTGTGGGAACACAGTTTGTATTAGCAGTCAGCAGTTATTGGGGCACACAAAGAATGAATTATGAAGCCGTAGTCCTTAGAAAACATTGAATGCCTTGAATGCCTATATATACATTGGGGGGACAGGGAAGTGTAGTGGATAGGGGGTTGGACTCTCCCATTCAGCCTAGCCTAGTAAATCTCAAGCTGTTCTCCTTTATCTCTGGACATTATGATAACATTTTAGGGCTATTATAAAATAAAGTTTAATTGGAATAATAATGATAATACTAAGTGTTTAATTATGTAATAATAATAATAATAATAGCAACAAAAAAAATAATATATGTTTTGAAAGGTAATGGAAGATCTCGGTCTCGCTCGGTCTCCCTGCTCCATCCCTGTCTCTGTTGTGGTGTCTGGCCTACTTCGGTGGTCCGTCTCTTCTCACGCCGATCTTGTATCCTAATGGGACAAGCCGTGGCAGCCGAGACGGAAGGAAAGTAAAAAGACGAAGCTAGTGCGGGTTGTCTGTCACGACAACGAGACGCGGCGGCGAGTTTTCCACCTCATTGCCTCTCTCCAAACGCCCGCGCCCGTGTAAGATGGCGCCCGTTTACCACGCTAAACTGATTTCATCGCGGCACACGCGTGATGCATGTGATCCCCCTTCCGAAGGAATGCCGCCACGGTTTCCTCGGCTTGGGAAAGCAGAGAAATAAAGATTTATGGGTGGATCTTTGGGGAACATCGATTTGCTTAGGGCAATAAAAGAAACGCACCAGAGATTTATATTAATGATTTGATCTCAATTTGTTTGCCTCATGAAGCCTGTTGGTGATTTAGAATATTTGCGCACATTACTTTGCCTGGTGGAATCACTGAGCTCGGTTTCAATCATCTCTTTTCTTCTTCTTCTCTGGTGTGAATCCCCAAACTAGTGCAGTACCGCCAAGGAAGGAATAGGAGAGAGAGAGAGAGAGAGAGAGAGAGAGGTGGCAATTGACCTTGCTTGTGTTTGTGTTGAAAAGCAACGCCTGGAGAGAGAGAGAGAGGCAGACAAGCTGACAACATGAGGGTCTAACAGCATACCTAGGCCATTGTTGCATTTAATGATTTGACGTCCTTGAGCCTCATACGCCAAAGTTAATACACAGGAAGAGAATGGGAAGAGAAACCCATCTTTTGAATTCTGTTCACTTTTCTTTCTGGGTCATTTCTGCGAGCCACTTTTGAGCGAGCAGGTACAAGAGCCCTCGTGATGGAAGCACTCGCGTCCACTTGTCTTTCTCCGTAGCCTGCGTGCATTCTCCTCACACAGGATCGTCATCGGTCGTATCGGTGGACAGGGGAAGAAAAAAAAATTAAACTGCCTTGGTTAGATTTACCTAAAAAAACATTTTGAGGTTGAAAAACGCATGTGTGCATCCATATTTTACCATATATTTAAATAATAAGTAGTCCCGTGAGTGGGGTGGTTGATAAGTCAGTGAGGTTCTTTGCGTTGGTTTGCGGTTCTATTTATCCCATCATTTGCGCCCATGGAGGAAGTTTGGATGCAGAGTGCATCGCTCTTTTGTCGCGTTTCTTTTGTGCGGGACGTAACGGCGGTTGACGTGACCAACAGAACCCTCCTTGTGACGGCGCTTAGCGTCCCTTATCCGCCTCTCATCTGGGGTCGTAGCACCGCAACGTGGAGCGAGCACAGGATTACAAAAAGAACTCCCCCACAACCATCTGGAAATGAACACTACTGCGCTGCTCCACCTGTCGTCCTTTCCCCCCCCCCCCGAGAAGCACGCAATCACCGCCGCCATCGGTGACAAGATATCGATACATCTCTGACCTGGGAGATGATAGATAGGGTGGTGGTGGTGGGGAGGTCCAGGGTACCTGAAGGGGTGTCATGGATGTCTCACTTTGATGATGACGCTGTCCGTTGGTGACTGGAGCTCAGCCAAGGGCCTCTTTTATATCTAGGAAAGTCCCTCTGTCAGCGTGTGACTGAAAAACGATGGTTGGATGAGTGGAATAGCATGCTTGTGTGAGTGGAATAGTGTGATTCTATGATTGGAATAGTACGGGTTGGATGAGTAAGGATGAATGACTGAAACAGGAGGATTGGGTAAGTGAAATGAGATAGTTGGGTGACTAAAACAGGATGGGTCACTACAGATTGTCAAACCATTACTGAGTGATTATGCAGATCAAAAAGAGGTTAGTAAATACAAAAATAAAGGTGTTAATGAAGTCCTAGCACGCGAGGCTTAGATGCCAACCAATCAGAACACTGTCTGATGTGAGCAGCAGCCAATAAGGTACCTCCCACCATCTCAAGTAACGTCCTGATTGATCTAATCCACATCAGTCCGACATTGTCACCCTTTTATAGCCTGCTAAAATTCTCCTTCCAGCTAGAAAATGGTGAGATTTAGAAGCCATTGTCATTGGATGCTGTCTCATGCTGTCAAGGCTCTTAGAACTCATCCCACTCTTTGAAATCGTTTCTTAAAACGCTCCTTTCTCTGAAATCTCCATTGTCAAACGTGGCGTCCTGCAGCTTTGGATACCCAAGGTGGTAATTGGTAGCAAGTTGTTCAGGCAGTTGTACAATAAAATCCCACGACAAAAACGGAACGTTTCACTACAGCATAGACAAGCCATTTGGTGGATGCATTTATCCAAAGCATCTGACACAATAGCATACATTCGGAATTGATTGCCTGGCATTGTTGATGCCCATGCGTGGGCATCTATAACCACTTATTAAGTCGTGAGCTCAGAAGCCGACCGGCAGCTCAACAAAAGAAATCGGCCACGGCAGAGATGGTGAGTTTGAATACCACCGTTCCACCTCCTAATGCCATCCTATGGAAACTAAACCACACATTCATTCTTATTCCTGCAATCATCAAACATCCTCCATGCCCCCCCCCCCCCCCCCCCCCCCCCCCCCTACTGAGAACAAAGACAATCCTCAATCCAGGAGAAGGAGAAAATGCCTGGAGATCCTTCAACTCAACATGTTTGTCACACTCACGCACGCACATGTATACACACACACACACACACACACACACACACACACAAGAAACCGGAAAAACACACATCTTGACAACGGTTTTATGACGCCCCACTGCTACGCAGCAGGGGGCTTGAACCCGGTGATCCCAGGATTGGAAGACAAAATTCAAATTGAGTGGTTTTAGTGTCCCTAAGGCACTGGGAGGGCGAGTGAGGTTCACCCTGGAGGACTGTTTCACAACAAGCAACAGAGCAATGAACCCATTGAAGCACGGTCCATCACTGCTGTGCTGGGTCTTTGTCTGGTCATGCTGCTGCTGGGATTCAACCCAGGGTTTCGATACCCAGAGCCTCTAAACCAAGGACATCTATACCCATACCCAGGGTTTCTATACCCAACGTTAAAATACCCAGGGCATAGATACCCAGGGCTTCTATACCAAGGTATTTATACCCAGGGTTTCCATACCCAGTGTTTCTATGCGCAGGGCTTCTAAACCCAGGGTTTATACCCAAGGTTTCTTTAACCAGGGCTTCATGACCCAGGGTATCTATACCCAGAGTTTATACCTTAGGTTCATATACCCAGTGTTTATACCGAAGGTTTCTATGCCCAGGGTTTTTAGACCCAGGGTTTATACCCAGGGTTTCTATACACAGGGCTTCTATGCCCAGGGTTTATATACCCAGGGTTTCTATACCCAGGGTTTCTATACCCAGGGTTTTTATACCCAGGGTTTATACCCAGGGTTTCTATACCCAGGGTTTATACCCAGGGTTTCTATACCCAGGGCTTCTATGCCGAGGGTTTGTATACCCAGGGTTTGTATACCCAGGGCTTCTATACCCAGGGTTTTTACCCAATGTTTCTATATCCAGGGCTTCAATGCCCAGGGTTTCCATACCACCCTCTATGAGCACGAGTGCAGAAAGAGCAGTATAAAAAACCCTGCTGGTGGTAACGTGTGAGCCCTCCTAAACAACCCACCGAGGAGAAGATGGGGTCTCCTGCTGGGAGGTCTGTCACATAATGTGGATGTTCTCCCACCTCCTCAACCCCCCCCCCCCCCCCCCCCCCCCCCCCCCCCCCCTGGATGGTCTCTGAATGCACTTTACTCCTCGGTCCCTGTTCTTTTTTTTTCACCATCTCTCTCCCTCTATTTCTGCCAGCTGTGTGTCCTTCTGTACCTATAAACATATCAAAGGAAGACACACAGGTAGAGGGACACACACACACACACACACACACACACAAACACACACATGGATACATGCAGAGAAGTACACACACAAACACACAGATATATACTGTATATATGTGTGTAAATGTTAAATTAAAAAAATTAAAAAGAATAAAATATATATATGTGTATGTGTGTGTGTATAGATATGTGTGTAAATGTTTAATAAATAAAAAAAATAAAAAAAAAATATATATATGTGTGTGGTGTATATATATATGTATGTAAATGTTTAGTAAATAAATAAATATATATATTTATTTATTTATTTGTGTCTATGTCTTGTATGTCTGATTGTTGCCAGCAGCACGATTTATTTTTCAATGAATTGAAGAATCAGCTGATCCCGTAGTTTCCCTAATTGTACTTCGTTATGTTTAGTAATTAATCATCATCATGCGGAATCATCAGCACATTTTTGATGATGGAGCTTAATCCTATGTTAAATAGCCTATGATTAAACAACGTCATCCATCAATGGTTGAGTAGGCTTAATCCGAAGTAGTGTGAATCAACGTGATGAATCCCAGTGTCATCAGCTGATAACTGTTGAATATAAGCAGCTTTACTATGCCAGTCGTACAGCTGTCATGCATATATGTCATGAAAATATATATCAATATGGACGTGATGTCATCCAGTGGTTTATACACAACCATTATGAATCCTTAGATCGCACATTATGGGCGCCGCCATTGCTCAAGATTTTTCGCAACTAGCAGTGGAAACGATCCATATTAGGTACCGTGATGGCGGGAATTGAATCCATTTATTATGTCATTGGCCATGTCCAATTGGCCATAGCAGTCTATGGCCAACAGTCATTAATGTTAAATCCTTAACAGTATCCTGAAATAAAACGGTCAAATGGGACCTCTCAAAATAAATTATATGGAGATGAACTAGCCACTGAGATTCTAACCAAACAAAGCTAATATGTCTTTGCTTTATATTACGAGAATGAAAAACAATTTTTTCCCATTGAATTACAATGGGGACCGGTCTTTTTGCATCTAACCACCGCGAGCCACGTATGGGCCGTCAGAGAAACGTTAATCTCTTCGGCTTCCAAAAAGGCGGACATGGCTACAGCTTGCAGGCAAGTGGTCAATGTGTGTTATCTTCATAAATGTAAGCTACTACCTGTGTCCTTGTGCAAAGAAGCAGCCGACCCATAATTAGGGTTCTGTGCAACACCTGTGTTTGGCCTAAGATGACGCCTCTGTGAAAAGGATCAATAAACCTTTCTGAATTTATACTCTCAATTTTGGTATAGTATATGTCCGTGGTGGATACGCTCTCATGTTGGTTTGCCTGGTGTAGGATACATTTGCTTTTGCTCAGCAACCTTTTTGGTAGATTCCTGAGAGCAATGTTTTCTTTGTTTAATCTTAGGGCGGGAGCACAGCAATATAAATATACTGTAACGATATACGGCTCGAAAGCCCCATAAAAAAATAGATCAGAGAAAGAGAGAGAGAGAGAGAGAGAGAGAGAGAGGTGAGTGGCTCTTCTGGTCTGTGTTATTTGTTGCCTAAAATTCAATCAAATCTGAAAGGGCACAAACGTGGGGAACACATCAGTATGGTGTATGTTTTAAAATGAGTCTGTTTTGGGTTTTATTTGAGATAAAGCACTACCTCATGTGAATGCCCGTAATGTTCCATCAGTGACATCATGAGGGGTGATAGCTGCTGCTACAACTGCTATTAGCAATTAACCTCTGACCATTCAGCAATTAATCCTGATACACACACACACACACACACACACACACACACATTGTGCGCAGCATGTTTGTGTTTCCAGCCGAGAAAGGAAAGAAAGCGAGAGTGCAAGGGGGAGAGAGAGAGTTAGATAGGAGGGAGAGAGGAAATAGAGAGATCCTGTAAATGAAAACAGGATGGCAGTGCTTTGTTAATGAACACAATACCATCACAACAAAACCATAGAAACATAATATAAAGGAAAATGACAACATCGTTCCAAACGAGACGTCTTTGGAACATTAACACGTAATAAGCAGAACTTAACTGACCCCTAAGATGTGTGTTTCCACACATGATGGTTTCATTCCAGCTCCTGCAAAGACTATATGGAATCAAATTTAATGCAACTGTCAGAATCGTCCGAAAGATTATTTATTTCCCGTCCCTTTGTGACATCCCTCATGCATCCATTTAACGAACAACACAACTATTTTTCATAATTACCTCCACTAAGGAGGTTATGTTTTTCGCCCTGTCTGTGTGGTTTTTGGTGGCTAGATTGGTCATGGGCCACGCAAGAAGTGAATGACTTTTCATGCCAATCAGCGACAAGGGGCGTGGCAGTGGGCGTAGTATATCACAAAAAAAGGTGCATCATTTCCCGTAGATTTGCATTACACCACTAAAAAAGTATCCTGTAATGTTTGCAAAGGGTACTTGATAGTTGTTGAGTGACCTCCCCCAGCACCGGCCACTTCCTGTTTTCTTAAGAAATCTCTAATGGGGGTCTGTTGGGGTGTCACAGGACTCAGCTCAGATCAGCCAATTGGCTCCCTGCAAGCCAGGCCTACTTTTATCATTCTGTTTCCTTGGCAGCGGTCTGTGCTCTACTAAACACATTTGTAGTAGTTTTTTTATTTTGATCAAATCAACTTGAATTCTGAGTTGGAAGGTTTAATATTAACAACAGTAACACTGATGGCGTACTTTTTTTTTTTTTTACAATAAGAGTAAGCTCACGACTGCCAATCAAATCCTAACTGACAAAACCCCACCCCTGCTGTTAATTACGTGAAAACATATTAAAATCAATGTTAGCTTATTAATATTTCAAGAAACATTTCAAACTGAATAATTGATTAATTAATTTAAACCCAACACATTAGAATGTGTTGCTATTTATTCTTTGGTGAGGACTAACAGGGAAACGTATACATTTTGAGACAACATGCCACAGATAAAAACGTTAGATAACGTGATTAGATTGTTCGGGACTTGATTGGTGGTCGTGGGAGTTCCACCTGTCTACCGCTCGCGTTCTAATTGGATCCACACCCCAGAGGTGGAAATGATTGGCTGGAACACTTAAGAAGCAGTTAAGGTAATTCAAATTAATGGAATATTAATGAATTTAAAAAAAATCTGAAAGTGTTTGTGAATGTAATAACAAGCCTGAATGAACAGCCTATCATTTGAGACGGGAAATGAGCAGAAAAAGGTTTAATAAAAAATAAAAATAAAGACTCATTCCTTGTCAAATGAAAGGCGTGCGGATAAACATGTTCACGCTGAGATGGCTGTAAACGACCAGCCGAGCATACTGGTGGCTTCCACATGAATACCTTTACCTCTGGATGCTCTGACTCGCTCACACCGCATCTTTTTATAGCGCTTCGTGTTGACAACGTGTCTGCTCACACACACACACACACACACACACACACACACACACACACACACACACGCACACGCACACACGCACGCACGCACGCACACACGCACGCACACACGCACTCTCTCTCTCTCTCTCTCTCTCTCTCTCTTCTCTCTCTCTCTCTTCATCAGAACCCCAAGGGGTTGAGGTCCTCAAAGATTATTCGAACCGTCAACCCTGCAACACGAGGTGTTCTCACGTCGAAAACTCAAAGTTGCGTTGTTTAATTTTAAACCCTATTTCATTTTTTTATTTCATGAAACAGAAATAGATACGCGGCATTTTGTTTGGAGCACTAGGAATGACACCAGCTCACATTTTCCTGACACATAAATGGGAGGTTTGGGTGCCAGGTTAACAGCGAGTTCGTCGGCGGTGGGGTGCAGGGGGGGGGGGGGGGGGGCGCGGGCACCTCTTGCCCTCAGCAATTTGAATAATTCACTCAGATGTGGAGATGTGATTGGACGCAGCGACCCGTGTCACAGCGCCCGTCCCCCGCCACCGCACTGTACGGCGGGCGGGGAGATAAGATGAGCGAATCAGGGACTAGCAAGCGGTAAAAAAAGGGAGGGGTGCAGCGAGAGGTCAACTATCTTCCCCAGGAAGGGACCGCTCCTGCCACAGAGATGCGACAGGCAGAAGAGATAACGATGAGGGGTATATTTTATTATTTGTTTGATGGGACCCTGGTTTTGACAGAATACATTTCAAAGTTCACGACCCTCTCTGGGTTCCAGTCTGTTCATCTTTCAGGCCGAAAGAAAAAAAAGATTGGAAAAGCTGATTTGAAGCCAAACCACCAAGAACTCCAATAAAAAATAAAAACACAGGTTGCCAGGAAGAAACAAAGAACTGCAGCTGCAGAGCTGGACCACCTGTGGTGTTATCATGGAGGTTTAGTTTCAGTGCTAATATATTTTAAATAATTGGTCTTATTGGTCTTAAATGCTATCACACCTATAAATATATTATTCAACACATCCAGGATAGTTTCTAGCTTACAAGCAGACGAGTTAGCCTAGAGTTTAGAGGTGAGAATTTGATCATACCATAATTAGGCCTACACACCATAACGTTGGATGCAGCACAGCACCACTATTGATATAGCAAGTGAGGCTTTTGTGTTGTCGCTGATTTAATTAATCTAACACCTTATGTGACCATCACCCTCATATAGAGTAGACGGGAATGTGTTCAACAAAGTGTACACATATTACAAAATGTTGGGAGCGGTCTCTCTATTCTTTTTTAGATTGAGGGTCAAATAAAAATATATTTTAAAAACAAATATTTTCCTATCACTCACTCACTCCTCCTCTATCAATGCAGACGACGTGGCGTTTGCCTCGTGGAAATGAAGACAAAACGCAGAAGCAATTCTACTCCAAGTAAGGTCCAATGATTTGATTTGTGTTCGTCCCGTGCGCTGACGTGGGTCTCGTGCGGCGCGTCTTCGCGCCTCAAGCTTAACGCCGGAGTACTGTTTTGATCTAGAAGCGCCAAAGAAAAAAAGTGCTCCAGTGAGCACAATCGCTCTCACTCCCGCTGTCTCTTGCTCTGCGTGTGTTTGTGAGTGTGTGCTTGTGTGTGATAGAGTGAGATTCATTAAGTATGTGTGTCACAGTTTGAGTTTCACATTACGTGTATTTGCCTGACTGAGCGATTGAGTGTGTCTGTGTGTGACGTGTGTCCGTGTGTGTGTGTGCGTGTTCTGCTTTAAATGTCTTCTTTACTTCTGTCTATGCTTGCATGTGTGTGTCACTGTTTGTGTTTACCATTTGTAGTTGCTTGAGTGAGCGATATTGTGTGTATAATGTGTCTGCGTGTCTATCCTTTTGTGTGTATGTGTGTGTGTGTGTGTGTGTGTGTGTGTGTGTGTGTGTGTGTGTGTGTGTGTGTGTGTGTGTGTGTGTGCTTGTCTAGCTTGTGTTTTTGACATTAGGTGTGTGTCAAGGCAGTTTTTTATGTCTGTTAGTGTGAGTGTGTGTCAGTGTGTGGGTTGGCTAGCTGTGTGAATGTCTGGGTATGTGGGTTTTGACACTTGTGTGTATTGTGTTAGGTGTGTATGTCAGTGCAACCTATGGGGCTGTTTTCTATGTTGGTGTGTGTATGTTTCTGTGTGTGTGTGTGTGTGTGTGTGCGTGCGTGCGTGGTGTGTGTGTTGGTCTAGGTGGTTGTATGTGTGTGTGTGTCTTTCTACCTACTAACTCTGAATCACAAGGCCTGTCTGTTCGCTGAATTGGAAGAAAGACCAATGTCACTCCACAGCTAACTGTCGCAGATGTGAACACTGCAACACTGTGTTAGCCCCAGCCTCTGACTTAATGAAGTTAAATCTGAGTCATGCTAGCAAGGGAACTATCTGATACGATCTGTTGCAGATAATTCCCCGGCTACGATTTGTTTTGCTTTGAAGTCCATATATTTTGACTTAACACGTTGATGGATGTTACCGTCTTGGGAAATGAGCCCACGTTTAGCTGATTCGATCCTGGGATGCTTGCTTTGTAATTGTAATGTGCGTGTCTGGAAGAGTGAAATAAATTAATCAACACATTCTCTTTTACCTTTGAGATGCATAAATGCCCTTTTGGATTGTTAGCTTTCTTAGCTAGCTTAGCTTTCAACTATTCAACAGCTTAGCATTCATGCAGAAAATAGCTAAGGATTAGAAACATCATAGTGACAGGGGTAAGGAATATTGGTGGTGGTGGTTTGAATGATATTTAGTCATGAATCCTTATCCTTTCTGAAAAAAGAACAGTGATGTATCTTTGACTTATTGTTTTGTGCTAAGCTGGTTGTTACGTTCACCTGCTAAT
This sequence comes from Lota lota, assembly GCA_026745465.1. Lineage (NCBI taxonomy): Eukaryota > Metazoa > Chordata > Actinopteri > Gadiformes > Lotidae > Lota > Lota lota. The sequence goes on from JACYXH010000047.1 coordinate 129,509, forward strand.
ACAACGGCAGCAATTATGGTATATTTAACGGTTTGTGTTATATTCGGCTATTCAGTGAATTGTTTTTTTCTATGTTTACTCTCCATATTTATACTCATATGAATCCTGCAATGTCTTAACACACAGACTAACACATGATGACTTAGTCCATATTGGAAATGCACCTACGTACAAGTAATGTATGCTCTGAATGTCATTTCCCTGTGTGTTTGGAGCCTTGGAGTTAGCCACTACCATTCCACTATTTATCATGTAAGTCTTTAGCCTGCAACCTTTTCTAGCATTGCATTGCTACCCAACAATCAGCCAAAACGTCCTCATCTCCCTCTGTAGTTAGTTACTGAAAGACTATTTTAATATTATTTATAATTAAAACACAGAAACAGACCAACTGATGTTGGTGATCCGATGACAGAAACAATACTATAAGATTAGTATATTTGCATTATGAATCCCAGATTGCATTTCATTTACTGAAGCTGTTGAATCTCATGTTTTAATTAGCAAAGGACGATTTAACTCAAGTGATCATTACACAAAACTAGCATGTTGACTGCGAAAAACATTTTAAGGCAGGTTACCCATCGTTAAAAGGGGTAGAAACCAAGCGGCAGCCATGACTGCCTGTTTCCGAAACCGTGACTGCAGCGACTGCTGTGTAGATCCAGTCTATAGGTGGCTTGCAGTGGTTGTAAGCTGAAAAACGTGTCACCATTTGTTAGGATTTCAGTGTCTAGTTCATCTCTATATTATGTATTTTGTTAGGCCCCGTTTTATTTTTATTTCATAAAAAAGTTAAAGGGTTGAGTATTAATGAAGTCATTCAATTCACATCCTTTATGTGCCAAATTTGATTATTTCCACTGCAAAAACATCCCAGCAGCAGTCTATGGTGTGGCATTGTCCTTTGCTACAGTGGGATGCTACACACCACCTAGGTGGCTTTTCTGGGCTACTCAAAACACTGGACACAGGGTGGTGATGTTGAAGCCGGTTTATTGTAAGGTTTGCTGTAAATGATACATGGCCTGGTGCTCCGTGTTGCCCTGTAGGAGAACTCTCCCTGAGTGTGCGTGTGTGTGTGTGTGTGTGTGTGTGGTGATGGCTGGTTCAACCTGCGCACACTGATTACTCAATGTGCAACAGGTGTGCAGCCATCATCCACACACACTCCCACAGGTACATACCTTTCTCACTTTCTCACTCAAGCTCAGGGTCTGGCTTTTTAATGTCTTTATAAACTGTGAACTCTGAAATTTTAATGCTTGTTTCAGTTTTCTCCGGTGGAATAAAATAATTGAGTTAACATCCGTTTAGCAGGTAACTGAGAGCTGGAGGCATGTCAGTAGCTGTGATTACCAGTCAGACATGATTACTTTTACAGTAATGACATTAACAACAAATTATGTTACATGACTATGGAAGGGTTCAACACCGGCAGGTCAATAGCTTAGCCACTCCCTTCTTAACAATAAAAGGCATTTGGCGTACGTCAACACGGTGGAAATCGTATGAGTCATCTTTTTTAACTTACTCCAACCTGCCTTTTGTCTTGTTTTTCTCTCTTTATTCCCAATGCCGAGCTGACTCAATGATCCAGATTTATGTGAAGAAAGCATGCATGCCTAATCACATCAATCTCAAGAAGCCACATCAAATTAGCTAGGGAACTAGAGAAACGCTGGAATACTTACTTATACAATATCCCAAACAGGCTACAAATTATCTTCTAATGGTGACCTTGGGATCGTTAACACAACACTAAAGGTTAAAACATAACATTCACATTGAAGACATAGCCATCCATCTTCTTCAGCGTGTTGGTGTTCAGGGTGATGGAGCTGGCCCGGGAGCCTGTCCCAGCTAACCAAAGCAGTGGGGGTAAGGTCTATCCATCACGGGGGGAACCTCCAGTAACTTATTGCCTATACACCAAATGCCCATTTAGGCTGTCCAGTTATCCTGATTAGCATGTCGTTGGAGGTGTGAGGCAGCCACCAGAGAGAACTCACACAGACACACACGGTACAAACAGACAGTATAAACCAAACGTGCCTCATGAAACACACAAAACAAGCTCTGGGCAGCTCTGACCTGGGCCTGACTTAAGACTTTCAACCACATTGTTATTTTCACTATTCATTTTGCTGTTTTTATTGTAGGACAAATTGTTATTATTTACTTATAGCTTCTTTATGTGATTTATTGTTGGGTTGGAGAATACTGAAATAGAAAGATAGTCATAAAAAATGTCTGCTGTTGTATTTGTACGACAAATATAATAGGTATAAACTGTTCTCCTATAATCAAAAAAGAAAGACCATGAAATAAACTCTAACCGTTCCTTGACTCTTTATGTATGTCCGTTTTTGTACGACATGGTAAAACGCCGAGACTATAGGCTTTAATATGACACAGGTTAAGATACGCCATTGTGTTGCACACTCAAGGCAGGAAGGCCCTTGGGACTGGCTGTGTGGGAGTTCCGGGCGCTTCTGAAGAGAGAGAAATACTTATACAGCAAGAAGGTCAAACCGGAATGTTATCTCGATGAGGACGTCAATAACTAAATATTAAGCTCCTGTCCTACCACTTCTAAATACTTTAATCATTTTTGAGGGGGGTTTATAGTTTTGTCGTTTTTTATCGGGCATCTGGTTGGAATCGAATTGCGGATGCTATGAAGCCTTCTTGGTAAGCCCATTAGCGAGTTGAGCTACTGAGTCGGCTGAATGTGATTTCTCGGTTTGTTTATGTTGGTATGTTGCTCTGTGGTTTCCAGGAAGTAGACGTAGCATCAAAGTCTTGAGACTTATGAGACAGGCTGGACACCTCTTTGGCTAACGATAGCCTTCTCTGACCCTTGGAGTTGGGGTGACACTGGGGTGGTGGGGCTGTGTCTGTTGGCCAGATGTGCTTCTGAAACTTTCTCTAAACTGAGGGTCTCGAGAGGCCTGTGCTCTCCCCAACCACCTGGGACCCACCAACTACCGCGAGAATAATTTGGTTGCCATGGTTTTAGTCTGTAGATTAACCAATGTGAGACGCATGATTAAACTCGTTTTAAAGCTATTCGTTTTAGGATCTTGATGTAATGTTTTGGAAGTTATCTAACTGTAGATGCTCAGGCATAGATGTGTGGATGAATGGCCCAACTTATGATTCTAGATGTTTATTAATTTTAAATATGAGATAGTATAAAGAAGGCTCTAAATGAATGGAACTTAAGTGTTCTGTGGCGTTCTGTGACGTTCTTGGTTCTTCGTACACATTTTTGTTCACTTTCTCCAGTTTGACAACTGGTTTGGGATTTCCATTCATGGTACAATGGTGCTAATTATTCTCATCTTGCTTTGAAACCTAGGACTTCAACTGTATTATAGTCAATTCAGGCAAGACACAATACAGTGGATGGGTGATATTTTGTGTTTTCTCAAGGATTACCCACCACACTATGTTGTTTTGCTTCCGTATTATTCTTCACACCAGACAGGAAGAGTCTATTACTCTACCCAGTAAATGTTTCTCTTTATAGCTCATATCCTGTCAGGCTGACTTTTTGGAGTTATCACTTACAGAAAGTTATGACAATTTCTAACTGCTTTAACAAATTCCAACTGACACTTTACCAGCACCTACATAATTACATACTTTTCATTGAAATGGTCAAAATATGTCAATTTAAATTACGGAGAAGCTAGTAAGAGATGTATAAGGTTACACACCAGATATTCAAGCTAACACCAGATAAAGAAGCCAACACTCCCATCAATATCTGATGAAGCTAACACCAGAAAAGGATCAGAGACTAATGTCACCTTTAGCAAACGAAGTGAGTTCCCCCAGCTGAGATGGGATTTAGCGCCTGGTGTGGGCTGGGGCCCCTTGGGACCAGCGGTCATCGCTTAAAAAGATGGACACAAATGGTATGACGCGGGAGCCCTCCCATCAATAAGTCATTGGAGGTACGCTTAGTGTTTGCGGCTGGAAACCCTGCGGTTAATCAAGTAAAGCGAATCGAAGCGCAGGCTATTAGAGACCCAATGGCAGACAAACAGTGTGTGAAGGGCAACGTGGAGATGCCATGGCAACAAAACCCCGAAAAAAGCAAGATGGTTTCTGCTTTACATTGGCTTAGGAAATGAACGTCTGTTTTCTCTGGTTTCTGAATTAAACAGCCTCAATCTCTGTTAAGCAGTGTCGCGCCAGGGTTTCTTCCATTAAAACCTTTAACGCTCATGTTTTGAATGATTTTATATTTTCTGAACCGAATCCCAGTGATATTGTTTAGCATAATCTGAATTCAGTAGCAACATATTGGTCCCTAAAATTCCTCAATCATTTCTGATTTATAAATTGAAATTTAATTGAAAATGGGTTGTAAGGCTATACAATACCTTACTCACTGTGTACAGAAACAAGCCGAGTTTGTGTGTACGCGTCTAGAGAGCGCACACACAAAGTGTTTTGAAGTGTGTTTGTGTGTGTGTGGGTACATGAGAGCTTGTTTGCGTGCTTCATTTGGATGATCCTAGTACATCCTTAAACTGTCAACATGGTCCTTAACAGAGTATATGTTCTAACAGCTGTCTCATACACCTGTCAGTTGATTGGCTCTCGTCTCCTACATCCCACTCTCAAGATGATTGGCCATCAGTGTCTCATTAGTCAACCAATCAGGTATTCAATTGCTCGGCTATCGGACGATAACTCGTCAACATCCAATCAGCTTCCAACAAGATGTATGTTTGTTTGTCTTTACAAACTGAAGACTCACACTCCGTCATGTCTGCCATTTTGTTCCAAACCACTTATCATCAACTGATCCAAATTCCCTTCAGAATATCAATCTCCATTTTGTTAACTTGATCATGTTTGGTATTATCTGTAATAATACATAATATCAACATATTTCTGTGTCCTTTCTTATCCATATGATTTTCTGGGCTATGCTATGGTGTGTAGTGCATATATAGGCTATGCTATGTGTGTGTATTAGGTAGGTCGATGCTTTAGTGTATTATGGTATGCTATTGGGTACACTATGTTATGGTTGGTTATGATATGGTAAGCTATGGTGTGTTATGCTTTAGAGTATTAACTAGAGGGTTATTCCAGTGAAATCATCTCATTCCCCTTGGGTTATCTGAGCAATCTAAGCTAAGGAGTGGAGCACTGCATAAAATGGGACCGTGAAACCATGAAGGATGTAATTGGTTCTCGATATTCATCCAACTGAAAAACTAAAAAAGATTCTTCTTGACAACAATAATAAAACAAAACAGGACTATCACAGAGGACAGAGGACTATCACTCCTGAATGCATCATAATGAAACAGTACAATAAGTGTGTCTTGCCCTTGGTCTCTCCAGTGCTCTCCCAGTTATTTATGAAACACTAGAGGAATACTGAAATCAACACTTACCTCACCGCGGAAAGAAAACGATCTTCATCTCAAGTTTGGGTGACTACCCTGTTGAAATGTCAAAAAAAATTGAAACATAGTGTTTTTGGGAAGTAATCCAACATCTGCATGTCGTACATACTATAGGTACTAGTATTTCCTGGTTGGATGGTTGTAGATGTCATAAAAGTCAAATCCTGCATTCACATGACAAATCTCTGTGCTAGTATGTCGTTGTGTAGCGCGTGGGTGTGTACGTGAACCATCCAGCGGTCAAAACAGTGACAACCACACCGACCTCCAGGAGCCCAACAGCTCAGAGAAACACTGGCGCTACAGAGCACAGCTCAGGTTTGGCCGCCACACTGCTACAGATGAGTCCATACGTCGATCTCTTTCTATCCAACTCTTTCTATGCATCCATCTATTTACAAATGCATATCTATTTTATGTTTCACCGCCACCCTCGCAGTAGATCTGATGTATGGATATACAGTAGCTCTCTTTTTCTTTTACATTTCGTAGGTTTTTAGCTTGTAACATGTCAACCCTTCCCGATGCATCTTGTGTTTCTCTTTCTCTTCCCTCTCTTTCTCCTTCCTGTCAACGTTTTATTATTTCCAGCATTTTATATATATATATATATAGAATTTATTTATGTATATAAAGAAAACTGACTTTCTTGTCAAGTTCCTCCACTTCATGGCTGCTGTGCTGTGTGAGCCCTTCTTGTTTCCTCTGCGGTGAAAACCTCCTCTGCAATTTGAGCTCAGTGGGCACAGCCTTGATAGCGCCGCTCTTACAGGAAGCCAGTGCCGAGCGAGGGAGACGCAGCCATGATCCTGGTTGTTCTAAAACCCCTCGTAAATGTCACCGGTTCATTATGCTGCTACGGAGGCATGAGTTGGTTTTACATTATGCTCAAACGCTCCCTATTACGAGCCATCGTGCCTTCTCTCAATGTTTCGCACACTATTCTGATTCAGGTTTTATGTGGATGCTTGTCATGCTCGTGTGTCAACTTTGTTCCTCCTTGTGTGTGCGCTTGTTGTGTTGTCATTGTTTTGTTCCATTTCTTATTGGTGTTTCAGGAACATACTACCCCGGTAAAATGTCTCCTGGATGCCAGGTATTCAACAGTGTCCAAGGTGCAGTAGTGTAATGTAGCAGTACAACATGCTAACAAACAAAAGCGAATGGTGAACATCTACCAGGATGGAGAAGCTGTATGGAGATAGAGATGGGAGGGGTTCATTGAGAGAACTACGATGATCGCACCACTTGGTGTAGTTGCGGAAAGGAGGACTAGGTGTGTGTGTGTTTCTGTGTGTTGGTGGGGGGTGTGGGGGAGGGGAGGGGGGGTGGATGGTATGAGTGAGGGGTATATGTGTTTGGGGATGGGTGTTTGTTTGTATGTGTTTGTGTGAGTGTGTGAGTTGGTTGTGTCTTAGTGTGGTTAGTGTGTGTACAGTGTGTGAGTATGGGTTGTGTGTGCGCACGTTTGTTTGTGAACAGTGTGTGTGCAGAGGGAGAAGTGAGGAGTCGATGTCATGTATGAGTTAGGGTAGTGTGTTTGTGTGTGTGTGTTAGTGTCTGTAGTGTGTGTGTGTATGTGTGTGTGTGTATGTGTGTGTGTGTGAGGGGGGGGGGGGGCTTTGTGGATGCTTCAGCAGAAAGGAGGGGTGTTACTGTTTACAACCTGTCAAGTTCAGCGGCGTCTTCCCAGTGTTGTGTGCGTGCTCCGGGTGTTGGTGGCGCTGATGGTGCTTGTGATGGACTACCTGCACTCCCGTGCGAACAACCACATCTACGTCTGAGTCATCAACCTCGCATTAGCTTGCACGCTAATTAGCGGCTGCCCCTCTGCGGGTTATGAATAACCATGGAGACGCTAGCCCCGTTATCACAGACTATTGCTTTCTATTATTCATAACGAGTGGCGGGCGACCAAGAGACAAACAGACCAGCCGACCGACCTCAGGGTTACGTGCACCATTGTTATGAAAATGTGAGGCATCGACGGCGGGAAAGATTTTCCACTTGACTCGGGATTAGATGGGGGTGGGGGTGGGGGGGGGGTGGGGGGGGTGGGGGGGGGGGGGGGGCTACTTTGACAGGGTTTAGGTTTTGGTTGGGGAAATGTATCCGACGTATTGCCACAAGGCCCGGGGACGTTGGGATGGCTTGTGAATGATGTGGTTGTGTTGTGTTGGGTTGTGAATGATGTGGTTGTGTTGTGTTGGGTTGTGAATGATGTGGTTGTGTTGTGTTGGGTTGTGAATGATGTGGTTGTGTTGTGTTGGGTTGTGAATGATGTGGTTGTGTTGTGTTGGGCTGTGAATGATGTGGTTGTGTTGTGTTGGGTTGTGAATGATGTGGTTGTGTTGTGTTGGGTTGTGAATGATGTGGTTGTGTTGTGTTGGGTTGTGAATGATGTGGTTGTGTTGTGTTGGGCTGTGAATGATGTGGTTGTGTTGTGTTGGGTTGTGAATGATGTGGTTGTGTTGTGTTGGGCTGTGAATGATGTGGTTGTGTTGTGTTGGGCTGTGAATGATGTGGTTGTGTTGTGTTGGGTTGTGAATGATGTGGTTGTGTTGTGTTGGGCTGTGAATGATGTGGTTGTGTTGTGTTGGGTTGTGAATGAGTGCTCTTTCCGCGTTTCTGATTACAAATGGTTTTATAAGACGGATGCAAAATGAAAAAAAGAAGTGCTGTTCATTTGTTCTTTGTTTGCTTGATCATTTCTCCTCCCCCCCAGCCCCCATCTCAGTTTTTAAATCATTCTGTCTTCTCTGACTCTTTCTCACTTTGTTTCTTCATATATATATATATATACTGCTCAAAAAAATAAAGGGAACACTTGGAGTTACATTGTGTTGTTTAAGTGTTCCCTTTATTTTTTTGAGCAGTATATATATATATATATATATATATATATATATATATATATATATATATATATATTTATATCTATCTACCTCTCCCACTTTACATATCTCTCTATCTGCTCTTTACTGCTTTCTGTCTCTTTACCATCTCTCTGTGTATCCCCCTCTCTTTCTCTCTCACACTATCATATCCCTCTGCAAATATCTATCTTTGTCCCTCTCCATTATCTCTCGTCTCTGTCCCTGGTTGCACCCTGAAAGTGTGGGATCAACTCTTGTGCACACACACCGTACACACACAACACACACACATCCCTCCCTACCACAACACACACACACCCCCCCCCCTCCATACCACAACACACACACACACAACACACACACTTGTCCCTACCACAACACACATAAACACACACACACACACCTCCCTAACACAACGCACACACACACCCCTCCCTAACACAACACCCCACTATGTTCTAGATTGATTAGACACAAGACAGCCAAATCCAAACAGTATTCTCATCCACCCCCCCTTCTCTCTCTCTCTCTCTCTCTCTCTCTCTCTCTCTCTCTCGCTCTCTCTCTCTCTCTCTCAGCTTGTTTTGTTGAAGGATACAAAGAGTGGTGGTGTTATACAGGAACAGATGGCGTTTGCAGTGGATTGTGCACTGAGAATCAAAGAGAGAGTGAAGAGAGAGGGATAGAGAGAGAAGATAGAGATAGATAGAGAGAGAAGATAGAGATAGATAGAGATAGAAGATATAGATAGATAGAGACAGAAGATAGAGATAGATAGAGACAGAAGGAGGGTGGCAACGTTTGTCGTTTTGTCACACCTCTTAGTGGCATGGCGGCACACTCGAGGTCTTGCTCTTTCATGCTATTCCACATTCACAAATATTCCCTAATAAACATCCCCCCCCCCCCCCCCACACACACACACACACCCCACAAACACACACACACCTTTCAAAACACAATCTTGATTTCTCACACGTGCGTGGTTGAAAAGATGTCCCGTGGTTCCTTATCTGGGACAATCAAAGGGGAAACAAATGGCATTTTACCGTGGCCAGCGATGTACGACCGTTCAAGGCCGCCGATCTCTTCTCGTCACATGATGTTCTTCTCGTCACATGATGTTCTTCTCGTCACATGATGTTCTTCTCGTCACATGATGTTCTTCTCGTCACATGATGTTCTGCTTTTGGGACTTTTTGATGTTTTTTTGTTTTTTTGTTTTTTTTTTTACACAATTGTGTGTAAAATAAATCACCATAATGTATTCAGTGTCCACAACTCTGTATTATGTTTCATGATGAATGTCAAACTTTTTTTTATTTCTTTATCTTATTATGTGTGTGTGTGTGTGTGTGTGTGTGTGTGTGTGTGTGTGTAGGGGGGGGGGGGGGGGGGGGGGGGGGGGGGGGGGGGGTTAGGGTTAGGGGGGGTATGGGGCACATCAATGTTCTTTGCAATTAAGAATTATGTAACCTTATTTTCATAAAAGTTACAATCAACATGGCAATAACGATTTTTACTGGATGAAATATAAATATGCCGAATTCAGGGTTCCTAATCAAGTTGTAGATGGCTGTCTGAGAGAGTCTCTCTAAACATTTGTAGTTTATTTCACAAAGTAAAGCCAATCCTTGCTCTTTGCTTTAGGGAGTGCCCTATGCTTGCGGTGAGTTACACTTTATTCTAGCCTGTAAAAACAGATGGATAAACATTGCCATACACCTCGAAAATGGATCTAAAACGAGCCTAGTTCTAAAAAGCACCGGTTAAACAACCACTGACGTTGATACTTAACATGGTCGTATGGCCCCTTGAATAGAACAACTGGCCCCAGCCTGGCCCCCCAAGATGAAATGGTATAGAACCGCCACTGCTCCTTTTTGATTCATAAATGAATACCTCAATAACTGTATACCTCAATACTTTCATTGTATCTCACTATTTCTTACAACTGTGGACCTAAAAAGATCTATTGGCCCTTGAGATCCAATCCCTGGTCAGCTCCGGGTTTTTTTTAGAAGTGTTAGTTATGTTCTGCTCCCCTCCCCATCTACTGTGTGCTAAAGGATCAGGGTTAAACCCCCTAACCCCCCCTATAAATTAGTGAGTGTTTTGGTGTTTGGTTTGCTCTACGGCAGCGGCAGTAAGCTATCGATGTGGCCCCTCCTTTATCCCTCTCATCATCCACTTCCTTCAGTTAAAGCCTACTACTAGACACACGCAGTCTCTCACACAAACACACACACACACACACACACACACACACACACACACACACACACACACACACACACACACACACACACACACACACACCTCCTCCCCCCCGGGGTGTGTCTGTCGGTCTGCGGCTGCGACTTTGCTCTTTGCTCGGGCGTGTTGTTCACCGTCGCATGTGCCGCCGCCTTCTGCTGCTGCTGCTGCAGAGCTCGAGCAAACACGCGCAAGCTACTACTGCTGGTTGCTGCCTGGCCCCGCAACGGTCTGCCTGTTCTTACCCGCGCCCACGACGCCCCTCGTGTAACAAAGTGGCGACTACCCGATAACACCGGCCAGTACGGTCTGTCTGGAGTCCGGCGGGGAGGACGTCGGCGAACACGGGGGGTTGAGGTTCGCGGTGCCCATATGATCAGTCACCGCGGATTGAGGCAAGCATCCTCTCTCTCTGTCTGTCTCTCTCTCTCTCTCTCTCTCTCTCTCTCTCTCTCTCTCGCCTTCTGGTCTGCAGCCTCCAAGAGGAGCCGCCGCATGATCCCCCCTCCCTCTCTCTCTCTCTCTCTCTCTCTCTCTCTCTCTCTCTCTCTTTCTCTCCCTCTCTCTCCATGTCTCTCTCTCCGTCTCTCCCTGCCTCTGCTTGCGCCACTGTGGGAATGCAGCGGAGGTAACGGGGCGCAGGGCTGTCTTTTCTTTTTCTTCCGCCGGGAGCGAATCTGTGTCTTTTCTTTTTATCATGACGGACAGTTGGGGCGAACCGGCGGTCCGGAGAACCTGCTGAGAGGGAGAGAGACGGAGGGATTGGACCCGGGAACAGTTGGATTCACTCCCCTACGCCCCCCCCCCCCCCCGCCCCCCCCCCCCACAACCCCCGCCCCCAACGCACTCAACCAACGCAGACCCCCACCACTCCGACACCTCATCGCGTCGGCAGATCGCGCAAAGACCTCCATAGCACTGTCTAGTGTTCGGCGGCGTCCGCTGTCTCGTTCACCGGATCCCCGTCGGCGACTGCCGCGGCTGCTGCTGGATGTTCCGGAGGGTGTCCGGGGCGCACTGAACCGGAGGCAACTGAGTCAAACTTGACCAATTGTCTGTCGAATTTACAAGGCATGCATGGAGATAAGACCGTTTTCCGAAAGGCACGGAGGTAAAGGGACGCAAACTAAGGAGAACAACGGACAACTCCTTAAGAAAACACGGATAAAAAAGAAATCGAAGGGATCAGTGGATTGCGTTTACGCGACCAGAAGTGCGGGCGAAGAAAAAAAAAAACACCAAACTGAAAAGAACCCCCCCCCGAGAAGGCTGCTACCTTTGCTTGGGTGGTTTTATACACACATTCACATCAATGCACGCACACGCGCGCATCCACATAGGCCGGCACGTTCGCGCACTTGGATTAACAGCTCCACTCTGAAGCCACAGCGGATCGATATCGCGTCTGCGTTTCTTTTTTGGCGGGGACTTAGTTCTTTTTTTTTTTGACAAGGGGAGTCAACACCGGAGGATTAATAACCGCTGAACTACCGCGAGGCGGACCCGTCGTCTCGCTCCCACACCTGTCCATAAAACTAGAGTGTGTGTGTGTGTGTTGGTTGTCGGTGTCTACGTGCCCGTGGTGCGTGTGCGTGTTTGTGTCGACTCTCCGCCAGAGGGAGTGTAAATTTGCTTGTGTATGCATTTGATTGCTGCTGCTCAGCCGGCTTTTAATCACCAGCTACGCCATGTGTGCGTACGAGCGTATGTGCGCGGCTGTGCGTGTGCGCGTTTTTGCATGTGTGTGCGGCTAGGTTGTGTGTGCGCGAGTACAGGTGGATGTGTGTAGTGTGTGTGTGTGTGTGTTGCAGGTGTTTTAAGATGCCCATCACTTCCTCTCCTCCTCCTCCACCACATCCTCTTCATATTCCACACCCCTCTGAGATGATGGCTTCCTGTTTGACCTCACCGACATCTTGAAAGAGAAAAAAGAGAAAAAAGAATAATATATTAATAAAGAAAATCAATACAGAGATATCTGTCAGGATGAGCGAGCGCTCGGACACAGGGACTCTGACGGCCATGACTCTGGAGGAGCCCGGGGCTGAGCAGGGCTCCCCCCGGGCCCCGGGGCCCCTGCGCTGCGGCCCCTGTGCCGTCTGGCCCCGGCAGCAGACCTGGCTGTGCGCCGTGCCCCTGGTGATGGGCTTCGTGGGCCTGGGCCTCAGCCTCATGCTCCTCAAGTGGATCGTGGTGGGATCGGTGCAGGATTACGTGCCCACCGACCTGGTGGACCCCAAGAGCAGCATGGGCCAGGACCCCATCTTCCTGTCCAAGCCCAGCACTGCGCCCAAGAGCCTGGACATCGCCCCCACCGGCGCCGGGGCCGGCGGGACCTCGGCGGGCTCCTTGTCCACCACCTCGTCCCTCGCTGGCGACGGGGCCGCCTCGGGGCCCCGGACTCGCTTCGGACCCCCTGCCAATCACTCGGGCAACGGCAGCGCCGCCAACGGCGTGGACGGTGAACGCGGCAACGGGCTCGGCCGCGCGCCGCATCTCCCCAACCACGTCGGCACCCGCGTGAGTGGTGGGGGCGGGGCCTCTGCCTCCACCACCACCACCACCACCCCCACCCCCACCTCCTCCACATCCACGTCCACACGCGCTCCACGAGGGATGGCGCCCCCTAGCGGCAAGGAGGTGCGGAAAAACGGCAACGTGGGCAGCGGGCCGTCCGTACCGAGGCCCGGCCAATCGTCTGCCGGCATTCCCCGGAGTACCCCGCCCTCTCCCGCCGCCGCCGCCGCCGCCTCCTCCACCCCCGTCCGCGCCGCCAGCAGCGCCCAGCCCTCGGTTCCCGCCAAGCCGACCTCGCGATGGAATCCCGGGCGGCAGGCCAAGGGCCCGGTCACGCGGCCCCACCACCGCTACAGGACACGTGAGTCGGGTTGTGTGTTGATACGGTCATGGGGGGGGGGGGGGGGGGGGGGGGGGGGGTCGGTGTGTGTTTTTAATTGTGGTTGCAGATGTCGTCAACATGCTTGCGGCGTGTATATCTTTTGGGTGTGTGCACTTTGTAGGCATGGGCAGGGTTGTGCATTTCCGTGTGGAATCGATTGGGTTGTGTGTTTTTTTTACCATGGTTGCGCATGTTGTTCACGTGTTTGCAGTGTATACCCTGTAGGCGTGTGTTGTGCATTTTTGTGTGTAATTGGTTGGGTTTATGGGTTGGGGATGGCTGCGTGTGTTTTTGATTGGACACGTGGTTTGTGTGTGTGTGTGTGTGTGTGTGTGTGTGTGTGTGTGCGCGCGCACACACACATAAAGAATACAGAATACACCGGTTGTGTTTGCATTGTGTGTGCGTGTGTGTTTGTGTTTGAACACAACTTTACGTGTGTATACATGTAGCTTGGATGCTGTTGTTGTCCCTGTGCAGGTGTGTTTTCCCCCTAGCTTGGTCAGCATATTCAGCGGCGCGGCGTTAGCTCCACATTATCATACATCACTGACTGCGAGGCCTATAGTACCCCTCCACCGTGTACACAAACCTGGGTGGAATATCTGCCTCCCGTCCTCCTACATCATGATCATCCATCGCAGCCTCGTGGAGACAGGCTCCTCAGCTAGCTTAAAATCAACTGCCTTAATTAGCGCAAGTGGCGCGTTAGCGATTGGGGTCTCCGCGGCGGAGTCACAGTGAGTGTTACTTTGCGACTCATGCAATCACTCGCTCCCTACTTCCCCTACAACTACTCTTAAGAGTCTCTCTGAGTAGCATTAGGAAGATATTACAAATACATATAGGATCTGTTGGAGAGTCGACATTGCTGTGTTCTGATTGGCCGGGGCTGGTTGGATGGTGGTTGGAGCGGTGTGGTGGGCCTTTTGGAGGTATGTAGTAGGGGCGATGGAAGGGAATTAAAGAGAGATGGGATAATAGGAGAGAGAAAAAGAGAGCAAAAGGGAGAATCAGAGAGAGAGAGAGATACAGAGAAAGACATGGACAGAGAGAGAGACAGAGAGAGGTATTAGAAGAGAGAGAAAGATGGAGGCAGAGCAGAATATAGAGGAGACGGGATGCAGAGAGAGAGAGATTGGAGGATACTGGCAGCAGAGCGATGGAGATCTGGGGATTCAACCTTCATCCTGCAGCAGGCCAGAGAGAGGGAGAAAGGGGAAGAGAGGGAGAGAGGAGACATATGAGAGATCGAGAGAGAGAGAGAGGACAGAGGGAAAAACTGAGCGAGTGCAACACTAGAGAGAGAGAGAGAGAGAGAGAGAGAGAGAGAGAGAGAGAAGAGAGAGAGAGAGAGAGAGGAGGGAAGTTGGCAGATGAGAGAAATGATGGGAAGAAGGAGAGGGAGAGCATGTGAGATACAGAGAAAGTGAGAGAGGAGTGAGGAGAGAGGGAAAATGAGAGAAAGAGAGCGAGACCAAGTGTCAGCGAGATAGATATTTATATACAGAGAGTGAGAGAGAGCGAGAGAGAGAGAGGAGTGGGAGAAACAGAGTACCAACAGATGGAGAGAGATAGAAAGGGAGACAGAGTGAAAGAGAATACTTTGTAGAGGCGAAAGGAAAAGAGATGAAACTGAGAGAGAGGGATGAGAATAATATTGTAACATACACGGGGGGGGGGGGGGGGGGTTTGTCAGGCGAGGAAGAGATGGGAAGCGCCTGGGAAGAAAAGAGAAAAGAAGGGGGGGGGTTGTTTTTGACAAAGAGCATCGTGCTGAACTGAGAGAGGAGGGGGGCTCGAGGTAGGGAATGGGGAGAGGAGGAAGGGAGAGCGGAGGGAGGATATATTAATGTAGGGGATAGGAAGAGAGGGGGAGGGAGCTGGAGGACTTCGAAGCAGGGGAGCAGTGCATTTCTGCAAACTTGGTGGTTCCTGAAATATTAGGAAGAAAGTAACCCCCTACTTGATCATTCTTCCCTCAAAGAATCTGAGATCTGGCACCAGGGTGACCATGCGTGGATGAGAGGGTAAAGGATAGTGTGTGTGTGTGTGTGTGTGTGTGTGTGTTTATTTTGTGTCTAAATGGGCTGTTTGTGTGTATCAATGCATGTGCATGCATGACAATGGTGGTGAATGTAAATCTTATGTGCATGTATGTGTGTGTGTGTATTTGAGTGTGTGTGTGTGTGTATGATAGTGTTTATGGGTGTCTAGGAGTATCTGTGACTACTGTGAGTGTGTGTTTGGGTGTATATTTGACGTGTTTTTGTGTTTTTGTGTACGTGTGTGTATTGGTGTGTGTGTGTGTGTGTGTGTGTATATGAAACACATTGGAATCTAAGAATAAGTCATGATGCTTCTGCAATAGCTACCTTATTTGAAGGGTTCCAACTTAGAACCAAGAATCAGGGATCTCTGAATGTTATCACGATGGATGTTCACTCTATAATATCCTCATCATAGTTCATCCAGGTGCGTGTTTGTGCATACCAGTCTTTCCTAACCTGTCTAGTGTACCCCCACAGCCCCTTCAGTACGCCTGCAAGTACTCCCTTCATCAGCACCAAGCCAGTGTCTAGTGCTGCTATTCATATTGTAGTGGCCTAGGTGTTTACAATGGAAGAAGCTGATGCCTCCATCTTTCTTGTCTTAACTTTCTTGATCAGCAACAATCTACATCTTAACATCAACATCATTAAAGGTGCTGTAGGTAAGATTTAAGAACTCTAAATTGAGTGTAGCGTTTTAGAAATGACATAGCCATCCATCAGCTATTAGTGAGTGAAATGCGCTGTGAGAATATCTGTTTAGAGTTGACTGCGCCTGCCTCTGTATAAAACAAGTATGATTTTAGACTGCTCCCGGCTAAGCTCTGACCAATCAGGGCATGTCTTCAATGATTTGTGAGGGGAGTACATCTTGCCTATCAATCACAGGTACATGAACAACAACACTTCTCAAAAAGAATAACAAGGAGGGAGCAAAGAAGGAGGGAAGGTTTTTTGGTAGTTTAGTTACAAAATCGAGCTCTTCTGCTCTCTCTTTACAACTCCTGAATCGTACCCCATTAAAATGTATACAATTCAACAAATATGAATATTTTAGTTTGTAGGTATAACTATGCAAATTCAACATGTTTACAAGGACCCCATACCCAAGTATGGGGTATGCGGTGCTATTGTAAAAACCCACAAGGCGTTTGTAATGGAATCTCATCCATGTATTTTGGTTGAAAAAATCACCTCTTGAACACAGAGTCACACTCTGCAGGACAAGACTATGTTAATATAAAAGAGAAAGCCTTCCAGCTAAAATCACAATCCCATCTCTTAGATAAACACTGCTGATGTAGGGATGACCACACTCGAGAATTCCGCGTCAACTTCATATTACCTTTTTCATTCATCAATCGGACCAATCGATGGTATTGATTCCCAATGGTTGGTTATTTATAACAATGATGGAACGCAGGGATCTGCATTT
Organism: Lota lota; assembly: GCA_026745465.1. NCBI lineage: Eukaryota > Metazoa > Chordata > Actinopteri > Gadiformes > Lotidae > Lota > Lota lota. The sequence continues at coordinate 146,464 of JACYXH010000047.1, forward strand.
ATAGCTCAAGGCCAGTCGTTCTAGCGTGAATGCAATGGAATAATGTTGATGCTATCCAAGGGGCTTTTACGTCCAGAATGGTGCAGATGGGACCATGAATTGAGACTGTGTGTGTGTGTGTGTGATGCAACCTATCACATAGGAATATGCATGAATATCTAGCTTGGATTGTATTCAGGGGAAATCAAAACATTAGGATGATCCTGCACGCTGCTAAAAATAAATAAAACAATAAAATAAAAACAATACAAAATAACGTATTTCCTTCCACGGTCAACAGTGTCTTTTTTCTGTGTTTGATATGGTCTCACACACTGCACACTGTGTTTGTGAATGTGTACCCTGTGTGCTTTTGTTTGTGTATATGCTGTGTGGTAGTTCACTGAGATTTACTGTTATTTTTGTTTTGCGGTTAAGCATAAAACTTTTTATTTTTCATGCATCGCGCTTGAGCTGGAAATTGAAAAACTGTAGGTTTTATGCTCACCATGTGAACAGATTGGTCGATAATTGTTACTTGTTATTTATATTCTATATCTGCTGCTCTTCCCGCTCTGCTGTTTTTCATTCTCTTGTCATAGTGCAGCTCTGTTGTTGTTTATCCCCAGGCCTGCGGTGGGGCAGAGCCAGGATACATTCGCACAAGTAGAAATCTACTTTATTCCGGGGCAGCTGAACACTTGTTTTCATTGTCAGTACAGACAGACACTACAGATTTGTTTTTTTCTTCAGTTAATCATACGGTCTATAAAGAACCAAATTAATGTCTTCAATTAGCGTGCTTTTGTCTGACAGGCAATTAAATGAATCATTGTCATTATCACACAATCTTGACTTTTCATTTTAGCACAAACCGCTCGGGTAACTCTGTGCGAGTCATGCTAGCCATGGCCGTTTGGACATACTTTGATTTTGATACAAAGTCATTGTAGCAAAATCCACTACTACACGCCACCTAGGTGGCTCCCATACTCCACCTAGGTGACTTTCCTCGGGCTCCTCCAAACCAATTGGACACAGGGTGGTGATGTTGAAAACCGGTTTATTGTTAAGGTTGACTGGAATGAGACATGCAGATGGTGCTCCACGCTGTCATGCCGGAGAGCTCTCCTTGTGTGTGTGTGTGTGTGTGTGTGTGTGTGTGTGTGTGTGTGTGTGTGTGTGTGTGTGTGTGTGTGTGTGGTGGTGGTGGTGGTGGTGGTGGTGGTGGTGGTGGTGGTGGTGGTGGTGGTGGTGGTGGTGGTGGTGGTGGTGGTGGTGGTGGTGGTGGTGGTGGTGGTGGTGGTGGTGGTGGTGGCTGGTTTAACCTGTGCACACTGATTGCTCAATGTGCACCAGGTGTGCAGCCCCACCCAGCCCCAGAGTCCAATCAGTCTGACTCGGGCCAGGTGAGGCTGCTTAAACCAGCCACCATCCACACACACTCCCACAGTCATGTAACAGTAATGCCTTTACGACGGATGAAAAAGTGGTTTATCGGTTGATATCAATGGTGTGTCAAGCCGTGTCGTGGGTCCATAAGTTACCGTTTATCCTAATGGAGTTTGCGTGTGTTGTTTAAACGCGATGCTATGCTGAAGATAGTGCCCTCCACGGTGACAGGTGAGGCTAACATGATTTTAATATCACTCAACCCGTAGCCTCGCTCAAAATGGCAATGAATCTTTCACTGCGTGCTGGAGAGGTGACATGCTCTCGCCATTACTAACCATGTACTGTATAACCCCCCCTCATGTTACACACACACACACACACACACACACACACACACACACACACACACACACACACACACACACACACACACACACACACACACACACACACACACACACACACACACACACACACACACACTGATGCATACAAGCCAAAGCGTGTGTGTGCGTGTCTGTGTGTGCGTGTGCCGCGCGCATGAGTGCATGCGCGTGCATTAGCGCATGGCACTTCGTGTGTGTGTGTGTGTATGTATTCACCATATACCAAGTCGTTAGAATCACTGGGGGGCCCTGGAGATGGATGAGTGTGTGCATGAAGCAACGGGCCCTGTGTTTATTTGGAGGTTGGATGCGCTGGCTGGGGGCCAGAGAGCCACACACACACACACACACGCCCCCGTCCCTCCAGTGATGTGTGATCCTTATTTCAAATGCACTGTACCGTCGTGTGCGAGAGCGGGAGGGAGGGAGGGAGGGAGGGAGGGAGGGAAGGGAGAGAGAGGAAGAGACAATGAATAGGGGAGCGAGAGAGAGAAGTTGTACGGCATGATGTATATCACAGCCAAGTAAAGGATAGTCAAAGATAAGGGGGGGGGGGGGGGGGAGAGAAGTGCAGTCTCCTGTTGTTCTCGTCTCCCAGAGAGAACACATCTGATGCGCCGCCTGACCCAGCCAGACCTTGTTTGTTTTGGTGTCTGACTATGCAGTGATGTATATCACACTGGTAACACTGTACCCTGCTATGATGTACTGTTGTGGGATATCATGTACCACTGAGCGGTCGTCAGATTGTGTAAAGAGGGATTAAACACAAAGATTAAATCCCCCTCTCTCTCTCTTTCTCTCTCTCCCCGCCTCGCTCTCTCTGTCTCTTTGTTTCTCTCTTTGTCTCTCTCTCTATCTCTATCTCTATCTCTATCTCTATCTGTCTCTGTTGCTCTCTCTCTCTCTCTCTCTCTCTCTCTCTCTCTCTCTCTCTCTCTCTCTCTCTCTCTCTCTCTCTCTCTCTCTCTCTCTCTCTCTCTCTCTATATCTATATCTAGCGAGCGATCATCCTAGTTCTCTTTGAGGGTGTGTCTGTCTTTTTTGGCCTGTGACCCCATTTCTAGCTCTGAAAATGTTTACGACTTTAACTTTTGTGCATCTATTTCCACACAAATAGTTTTTACCCAATCAACATCTGCTGGTAATATCATTGTCTCGGTGAACGTAATGGCATCGCTCTACCACACACTAGGTGATTAGTATTCACTTGCTTGTGCCTATGAATCATCAAAGGCTGCTCTAATCTGCCAATCAAAAATAAGAGTGGTTTGCTAAAAAGGATCATTAAATACCTATAGGCCATGTCAATAATCTCTTTCGACCCCGTATGCATATTAAGGGACCCCAAGTTGGCCCCAACGTGTGTGTGTGTGTGTGTGTGTGTGTGTGTGTGTGTGTGTGTGTGTGTGTGTGTGTGTGTGTGTGTGTGTGTGTGTGTGTGTGTGTGTGAATATGTTTGTGTGATCCAGATTGATAGAGAGGGCTGGGAGTGGTGGGAGGATTTAAATGACCTTGTAATCCAATCACCTTCTTCAATAAATGCGTGGTGTAGACACATATGGATTCAAACTGGATTCATAATATAAACACACTGATTCATAGTGCAAACACATTTGGAATAACTGAATTCATAGTGTGTTAACGCATATGGATAAACCGGATTCATAGTGTAAACACAAATGGATAAACTGGATTCATAGTGTAAAAACATATAGATCAACTGGATTCTGGATTCAAAGTGTAAACACTTTGGATAGACTGGATTAATAGTAAACACATATGAATAAACCGGATTCATTGACTCCTAGGAAGTTCATGAAAGGCGCTGCTCCAAGGGTCCTGCCCTACTCTGTGAAGCCTGCAAGGTCAATATGGTGGAGCAAGGCACTAGAAAGCCTGGCTGACTTCACAATGAGAGAGAGAGAGAGAGAGAGAGAGAGAGAGAGAGAGAGAGAGAGAGAGAGAGAGAGAGAGAGAGAGAGAGAGAGAGAGAGAGAGAGAGAGAGAGAGAGAGAGAGAGAGAGAGAGAGAGAGAGAGAGAGAGAGAGAGAGAGAGAGAGAGAGAGAGAGAGAGAGAGAGAGAGAGAGAGAGAGATGTAAAGAAAAATTAATGAGAGAATACTTGATCAAAGATGTCATGGTTGATCATTTCATATTTATTTAAATAAACATCTGCAAAATCAGTCTGTGACACCTCACTACAAAGTCAATCAATCCACCCATCAATAATGGTTTCCTTCCTCTCTGTCATCTGTCTTATTTATGACACCACAAGGCTGTGAAGACGTCTAAGGACATCACCAGTGTTGCAATGGAACTAATAATTATTTTTACGTCTCGCTATAAAAGACAATCTTTGATCTATAATTCATCATTTAAAAAAAATCAAACACAAACTTTTGAAGTGTCGAGTTAATGGGGGTTGGGGGTGTGTGTAGGGGGGATGAGATGCTCGTGGACAGGGGCCATCTTAGGACTTCCCGTTGTCACGACGATGTGTTTGGACAAAATGTCCACCGAAACTGATAGGGTGGAGGAGGATGAGGAGGGTGTGGAGGAGGATGAGGAGGGTGAGGAGGAGGATGAAGAGGGGGCGGTGGTGAAGAGGTGAGGTGGGAGGGAGGAGAGGGGGCAGCGTCTGGAGGCTGAAATATTAATGTATGGAAAGAGAAACATGTGAAATGTGTGTGTGTGTGTGGCCGGAAGTGTGAATAATTGATGAAGCTTCCCCTGTTTTATAAAGTGCATGAGATGTGTCCTGCCCAGCCAGTGTACTACCAGGAACATGAGGGTGGGGTGGTGGTGAGTATCGAGACCACCCCCCTCCTCCCCCTCCGCCTCTACAGGCCACAGGAAGTCCGATTCCCTCCTTCGTCGCGTAAGTCCCGCCCCTCAACCCCCCTCACCTTTCCCAAATGAAGTAAATAAAATGAAATGAAATAGAAAAAAGGAGCTGTCCGATATGAAGTGTGGGGCTGAGGGATGGGATATTGTCTTCAGTAATGTCTGCGCGGGTGCTCTCCCCCTCACTCTCTTTATGAACGCAGCAACGCTAAAAATAAATCCAGCGTTTTAATGGCCGCTATCGTCTCCCCGCGAGGAGGAAATATAAGAGGTGTGTGCCGAAGGGGGAAAAGAGTTGATCCTAATTGAAAATAAACACGGACTCCATTACTCTTCTCACTCCCCTTTTTCATCTTCCTCCTCCTCCTCCTTATCACAGTTTCTCCATGAAGCAATGCAGGACAAAAGGCTATTTTTCTCTCAATCGCTCTTCTCTCATCTTTCAATGGTCTCTCTCTCTCTCTATCTCTCTCTCTTTCTCTCTCTCTCTTGCTCGCTCGTCTCTCTCTCGCTCTTGTGCTCGGTAACTGGGAGAGGCATGGTGTAACTTATCTAATTTTATTACGTTCTGTCAAGCCCACTTACACACACACACACACACACACACACACACACACACACACACACACACACACACACACACACACACACACACACACACACACACACACACACACACACACACACACACACACACACACACACACACATAAAGGCACTCACACACACATACACACGCACACACACCCACACTAAACGCTGCTGCTATGCTTTTGTAACCTATGAGAACCGGCTATCCAGTGGCTAATGCAGAGGCAATTGGATGGAGCTAATTGGACAGATCAGGAGGGTTGACCCAGCAGGGGGCCGTGATAGGCTGCGTGACAGCATCGAATGTGACTCGCACCGCGGAGCCCGAATATCAGTGTCCATCATATCACTTCCGACACTGTCAGGGGCCCTGAGATTCAATTACTAAGGGGCCAAACGGGGAAGCCCCCGCCCCAGCCGGTTCCGTTATCAGTTTGCGCGATACAAGCCGGTTGGTTTTGCTCAAGGGCGAGAGGTGGTTCCACAGAAAGAGCTCATTTCTTGTTTGGTGTTTCTTTTGGGGCATGACCGGATTCTACCCGCTTTTCGGCTTGGGGAGATTTTTGACGGTGGTCCTGGAGTTGGAAAGATCATAGTGACTGTTAGGGGAACTTGTTTACACAGCCGATGTGTGTGTTCCCCTGAATGTTCCTGTCGTCTCTGGGTGTTTGGGCGAGGGCATAGGGCCAGATGTGGAGTCTGAATGCCTATATCAAATAATAGACCTGTTATAAGGACTATTATTTCAGATAGCTTTTACTCAGAACTGAGGATCCGTCCATCCATTCATCTGTCTGTAATATTGTATTCTTATTGCACTTAAACCGTATCGCCATTTTCAATATGTGTCCAAAAAAAAAGAACGGCGATCGAAAGTACATTTCCGCCGCTTCAAATATCCACATAAAAGGCTCGCCTTGCTTTTTTTTTTCCGCTAGCGAATTCCATCCCGTTGAGATCAATGGTCGTTCCTCCGAATTTCCTCGACCTACTTCCCAGATAAGCACATTAGCGATGAGCTCAAAGTCGCAAGTTCAAGGCACGGCGCTCGAGCACGCCATGCGCAACACGTGTGCACAAGCGCCTGGGGCCCGCTTAGCGAGGAGCATCTGGGCGCAGGCGGACGGATGTGGATGGCGGAGGTTGGCTCGCAGCGGCGGCGCTGAGTCAGGCAAGCGGCGGTGATGGCGGTTGGCGGCGATGACCTGCTGCTGCCATGGCGACGAAACGGAGGGGAGAGTGTTCCATGTGCTGCTGGCGGGCGGAGATGGAGAGATAGAGCCCTGGGCGGAGGAGGTGTGGGATGAACAGGTGGCGGTCACCAAGCCAGCTTGCTATCTCGTCTTGTCTCTCTCTCTCTCTCTCTCGCTCTCGCTCTCGCTCTCGCTCTCGCTCTCTCTCTCTCTCTCTCTCTCTCTCTCTCTCTCTCTCTCTCTCTCTCTCTCTCTCTCTCTCTCTCTCTCTCTCTCTCTCTCTCTCTCTCTCTCTCTCTCTCTCTCTCTCTCTCTCTCCCCCCTCCCTCCCCCCCCCTCTCTCTCTCTCTCTCAGACACACTGTCGCTCCCTTTCTCTACCATCCTTGTATCAGATCTTGAATCAGAATCGTTTCTTCAGTTCCAATGGTCTTGTTCTGTTGGACTGGTCCTCTTGTTTCATCCTCTCCGACCTTCTCCCCTTCACTGTCACCATCATCATCATCATCATCATCATCATCATCGCCCCCATTTTTTTCTTCATGGCTCTGCTTGATGGTTTATGACTTGTTCTTTAACCCCCTCTTCCTCTTCCTCTTTCTCTCCTCCTTTTCCCCATCATCGTAGTCTGAGGTTTCTCAAACCTTTTTTCTACTCGTCCTGTATCCTTCTCTCTTTCTCTCTCTCTCTCTCTCTCTCTCTCTCTCTCTCTCTCTCTCTCTCTCTCTCTCTCTCTCTCTCGGGCTAGCTTCCTAACGATTCACTCTTTGTCATTCGTGTCACATAACCTACCATCGTTGTCCTACAAACCGCAGGACAAGCCAGCCCATCTTTATCATCCACTGCCTTACACACAAACGGAAAACCAAACGGAAACGACGTACTCCTCCTAATTTTCCTCAACTACTCATGTCACCTCCTTCAAAGAACCCCCCCCCCACCCCCCCCCCCCCCCCCCCCCCCCCACCCCCCACCCCCACCCATCTCCCCCTCCTGAGCCTCCAGTCAGTCACGGCTGACCCGCTGACTCTACCCCTTCTCCTCGCAGCAAGTAGGTACCACGCTCCCCGCCATTAGTCTCCGGGACACCCCATTGGCTGGCGTAATCATCGCCGCCTCGCGCGCTTTCATTGCGCACGCCGCACGCCGCACGCCGCACGCCGCACGCCGCACGCCGCACGCCGCACGCCGCGGCTAATGGGATGACTATGACGCAGGAAATGACCCGTGAATGCTTTATGCTAAGGGCTCCCCCTTTTTTTATCTTCTCTCTTTTGAACCCCCCCCCCCCCCCCCCACTCACACAACCTCCAACACACACACACACACACACACACACACACACACACACACACACACACACACACATATCCCCCCTAAGCAAGTACTTTGTACTGTATTGCATATTTTATGTATGCTTGGGGTTTTCCAAAGATGAATGGGTGTCTTGCTAATGCTAGGCGGTTTGTCCTTTGACTGAATGGGTTGTCAAATGAGTCCTCGTGGTGTGGAAGACACACAGCCTGGCCTTTGTTCCGAGGAAGCGGGTGGAGCATCTTTATCATGACAATGGCTTGAATTCCTGCAGTGTTCAGACGACGTCAGCGAGAGAGAATAATGAACAAGAGAAAACAGCGGCTGAGTGAGCTGCTCTGATGCGGGGTGGGGGCGCTAGCCTCATGCGCTAATCTGTGCACGGTAGAACCTTATCTGTCTGTATAATGTCAACCCACTCCCCAAGTGTATGTATGTGTGTGTGTGTGTGTGTGTGTGTGTGTGTGTGTGTGTGTGTGTGTGTGTGTGTGTGTGTGTGTGTGTGTGTGTGTGTGTGTGTGTGTGTGTGTGTGTGTGTGTGTGTGTGTGTGTGTGTGTTGCATCCACTCCGATGTGTGTTGCTCTAATCTGCCATCTTGCCACAGCCTTACTCTGTAGATCTCCTACGTGAGCGGGATGACCTTCGTAGTTTCCGAAGCGCCAAATCACACAATCAACGACACTGAGTGCTTTTTTTAACCAAAATATCGCTACAGAATCCACTTACTGCTAACGTGCTTTCTTGCTAGCGAGCTCCATCCCGACAGGTGCACTCTGTTATTTCATGAAGTATTCTAAACGTATTTCCCCAATTACTGAAAAAGTGTGAAAGGTGTTGAAGTCGCGAGTTCAAGCCGCATGTGGAATGTCTCTCTCTCTCTCGCTCTCTCTCTCTCTCTCTCTCTCTCTCGCTCTCTCCCTCTCTCTCTCTCTCTCTCCCCTTTTCTCCCTCTCTCTCTATCCCATTTAACCTCTATTTGACCTCCCCCATATCACTTCTTGTCCCTCACCATCCCTTTTGTTTCAAATGATTTAGAAATGAGGTATTTTAACAATAATACTATGACTACTACTTCTAATAATGAAGAACTAGTGCTTTGAAGTGTATGGTAATGTAAAGTATATAGGTTCTCTTTCGCACTTTCTCTCAATGCCTCTTGAGATGAAGTACGCGTCAAGATGTTTCCCGCCATTTCTCTGAGCACCATGTTGAATTAGGGAGAATAATAACTGGGATGATTGAGGCGTGGGTGTAGGGGGGGGGGGGGGGGGGGGGGTTTCCGGGCCTAAGAAAATAATTCAGGAATTCAACGTTCAAAGTCATTCATGAATAAGTGATTCCTGTTGTCAAACGAGTCCACGTGCATTGGAGCACACAACGCCTGGCCGTTGTTCAGAGGAAGAGGAAGAGGATGGAGCATCTTTTTTAAAACAATGGTTCGAATTCCTGCGGTATCCAGATGTTGAGAGAGAGAGAGAGAGAGAGAGAGAGAGAGAGAGAGAGAGAGAGAGAGAGAGAGAGAGAGAGAGAGAGAGAGAGAGAGAGAGAGAGAGAGAGAGAGAGAGAGAGAGAGAGAGAGAGAGAGAGAGAGAGAGGAGAGAGAGAGAGAGAGAGAGAGAGAGAGAGAGAGAGAGAGAGAGAGAGAGAGAGAGAGAGAGAGAGAGAGAGAGAGAAGAAGACGACGACCAGTTGAGCGAGGTCCTCTGATGTCACGTTATCCAGAGTCAGGGATCGGGGTAGGGGGATGGGGGCGCACATTCTCCTGTGCAAATCCGTGCACAGTAGGACCTTATCTGTCTGTATAATGCCAACCCACTCCCCAAGTGTGTGTGTGTGTGTTGCATCCACTCCGATGTGTGTTGCTCTAATCTGCCATCTTGCCACAGCCTTACTCTGTAGATCTCCTACGTGAGCGGGATGACCCTCGTAGTTTCCGAAGCGCCAAATCACACAATCAACGACACTGAGTGCTTTTTTTAACCAAAATATCTCTACAAAATCCACTTAATGCTAACGTGCTTTCTTGCTAGCGAGCTCCATCCCGACAGGTGCACTCTGTTGTAATTCCTCTGAATTTTCACAACTTGTTTCCACGATTACTGAAAGCGTACAAAAGGGGTTGAATTTGCAAGTTCAAGCCACAGGAGGGATGCATGTGGGCATGCATCTCTCTCTCTCTCTCTCTCTCTCTCTCTCTCTCTCTCTCTCTCTCTCTCTCTCTCTCTCTCTCTCTCTCTCTCTCCATTTTTCTCTATTCCATTCCCTCGCTCTTTCTTTAACCTCCGTCATGTGCGTTTTCTCTCACACCATCACTTTTGTTCTAAATGATTTAACAAATTAGGTATTTTAACACCACTACTACTACAACAACTACTACTTATAATAATAATAATAACAATACTAATAATAATAATAATATAACTATTGCTTCAAAGTGTATGGTAGTGTAAAATATAGGTTCTCTTCGTCACTTTCTCTCAAAGCCTCCTGCGACGAAGATCGCGTCAAGATGTTTCCCGCCATTTCTCTGAGCACCAAATGGAATTAGGGGAAATAATAACTGGGATGATTGAGGCGTGGGTGTAGGGGGGGTTTCTGGGCTTGAGAAAATAATTCAGGAACTCAATGTTTAGTCATTATTGAATAAAAGTGATACCTGAAATCTGGTTTGGAAATCTTTTCCGTCTTTTTCGTAAACAGAATATATTGGAAGATCCGCTTTGTGGAATCTGGCGGATGCAATTTTGACTGTTAAGCCTTAGCCAATTGTTCACAGTGATTCCTACAGCATATGGTGTAGTCAGCACTAGCCAGTTTTATGCTACAGCACGGAAGCATCTAAGGTAATTATTGTGACACCTGCTGTGCTAATACATGTCCTATGTTGTTAGTGAGCTGCTACTGATAATTGCTTGTCTGCAGTTCTAAACGAAATAATGGAGAATTGATTTATCTCAGTTATCCTATTTATTCTATGTCAGGTTTCATAGAAAACGTGGTTTAGGTTTGGAAGGGATGTCATTGAGTTGATGTCAAAACATTACTCGTTTACCTGCAAGAAGCTCCAGTCAGAGCCAGTCGGAATAAGTGACAGTTGTTCGCAATTGTTGAACAACTCATTGAAGGTAAACCATGTTCAAGTTCAACCTACATTTGAATGACCATAACCAAGCAGTGGCTTTTTAATTTATATATCATGTCTGTATTCGTATTCAACTCTCTGAAAGAGATGAGGATCGGTGAACAATGTTAAACTTTCTTGGCAGTGAACAGGGAATTTGTTGCCCAGCTCAACAGAAACAAATTTAAAACTGACATGTTTGGCAGGACAGTCCAGGCCCAAATGTGGACAAACGGGTCCAAAAAACTGAGCTCAGCCAACTCACACACATGCACACACACACACACACACACACATATACACACACACACACACACGCACATACACAGGACAACACCATGAATTATACATTAAATGTTCCCCTCTCATTTTAGCTGAGACATCTCTCTCTCATTCCTCCCTCTCTCTTCCGATCTCCCTCTCTTCCATCTGAGGGTGACGTTAAATCATTGATAGGACATCTCCCCACGCCAGTGTAACTCTATAAAACACCAGTCACTGCCAGCCTTAGTGACGACTCAAACTACAGCAAGCCACAAAAAAACACTCATCTGCTCCGTAGTCAGTCTGCGAGAACAAAAACCATGCTGCATTCTGGGAATTCCCAGCTGATAGCCCGCGGTGGCTGAACTCCGATTTAATTAAAGGATTTTTACAGACTGAGTTGGAATCCTGATGACTGAAGTTATGATTGAAGATAGATTATGTAGTTCTTTTCTTTTCAGCTTTCCAACACACGTAGTTGGGCTGCTCCATTTAAAATGTTGTTTATTGTTGTTTATTTCCCTGTTGGTATTATACAACTATCGCATGTAAGCTATGTTTGCTAGGGTGTTAGCTAATGTGTTAGCTAGGGTGTTAGCAAGTGTATTAACTCATACTAGAATTTGTATACAAAAAAACTACAGATCCCAGGGGTGGTGTTTTGCCCGCTATGACAGCTAATTATCTGACCGCTGTAACAGAAACGGGCTCAAGGTTCTAGCGCAACCGGGACGTTGTGTTATGGATGTGTTTTTTGTGCTCCTTAATAGGCTGGCCTTTCGCTCGCCATCGAAGGGCCCCTCTGATCCCTACTGGAGTCCGCCCTGCCTGGAGGTTTATGAGAGAATATTTTATTAGGCCAGTGGGAAACCAATTGGCAGGCAGGGTCGCCCCCACTGCTCCCTCTGGCATCGCGACCCCCCCCCCCCCCCGTAGACATGATTTAAACGCATCAGTTTTGCTAGACGTGTTAGTAACGCTAGTCACGTTGACACTACTAGTCACGTTGGTAATGCTAGTCACGTTAGTAGCGCTAGTCAAGTTGTTAGTATTGGCCCTGTTAGCTATGTTAGCCATCTTAGCTATGTTGGCAGTGTAGTTAGCCACATTAGCCCCATTCTCTTTGGGGAGTGGCTGGATGGGCAAGAGAGAGATAGAAAGATAGTGGGAGAGAGAGAGAGAGAGAGGGGTAGGAGAGATCATTTGTGTGTGCAAGGGTGGTTTCAGTGGAGGAGGGGGCTGTCAGATGAAAGGTAGGGTTGATAAGTGTGTGTGTTTGTGTGTGTATATGAGTAACAGCAGATTTTGATAACATGCTAGGATAACGCGCCATCCAGACTATAACTTTGCGGCATAACCATGAATAATGAAGATTACACTGAGATTGTGTGTGTGTGTGTGTGTGTGTGTGTGTGTGTGTGTGTGTGTGTGTGTGTGTGTGTGTGTGTGTGTGTGTGTGTGTGTGTGTGTGTGTGTGTGTGGGAGAGTGAGGTGCAGGAGGGGGAGTGAACAGAAGTGTAGATGATCCATTCATCTGAAGTGAGATCCATTTCGATTACAGAGACCCGGCACTTCCTACTCTGTGACCGGGTCAAAGGTCAGGCCGATAAGGAGACAGAGGAACCACGGGTCCTAATTACTCTTTTGGACCCAAGAAACCGTAGTTTCCTCATTTAATGATAATTTGCTCATTTCTAATGCTTTTTTCCACCCTAATTGTCCTATTCATATTATCATGTAAAATATAAAATGCGAAATATATAGAATATATGAATGTATCTACAACTACAATATCAAATATGTACAAACTAGCGTTCTTCATGGGAATGTTCAAATATACATCATAAGAGTTATGAAAGTCACCGACTGGAGGTTGTTATGGTTTGCAATATGTCTCGGCGGTTGATTCACCCTTGGGGGGTTTTCCTTCTCAATGGCATCATTCATCGGCGATGGAACCCTCAGGGAACAGTGTCGGAGGGGAGGGTTGGGAAGTTATTGGAAATATATTGAAGGGCAATCCCTTGAGATGAATCGTCTCCTGGAGCCCACGGCCCCCACAAGTCCGCAGCACTTTGTCCCCATGGTGAGGAACAGGGAGGGCATGTGGGCCGAATCCGCACTGCAGTGGCTACATCGCAACAGAATTAGGAATCGTTCTTATCATGAAAAGAATGACATTTCGGCTGCGTCGCCGCGGGCGAGGACGAAGGCGCTTGAAAGGAAATGCAGCGTAGCGTGTTGCGTGTAGCTATGGATGAACGACCACAGAACAAAGCAAAGTAGCATTCCCTCACCGCACTAATCCTGCGTCAGGTATATTCCATGGAAGCTGATCTCCAGTATAAAAAAAAAAAGGTTTGTGAACCCTTGTTCACCACATATAGCAGAATGGATATCATGTTATTGTGTGGCAATTTAAGTTGAAGTTGCTCCACTGTGATGACTGCAGTGCATTCAAACACAACGTTCATACCTCATCATGCATGCAGCATAGACGTGTGTTATTTTCCATCAAAGCCCACCCACCGTCCCTCAGCCCCTCCTCTTCTCCCTGTTCCACCTTTCTGTTGGAACAACGTGACACCCATCTGCACCGCCCACTTCCTGCTCCTCGTCAGATCACAACATATAACCATAGCTACCTTCGCTGGAGCGCCGAACGACCCAAAAGAACTGTGGTGTCGACGAATGCGGATTGTCAATCAGAAAGACTCCCACCGTTTCCAAGGACATCAAGCAGACAAGCGTTGAAATGTCGCAAAGGTAGAACGGCACCAGTCGAGGTCTTTTCACTTTTTTACGTGCGGCTGAACGGCACGCGGAGGTTGTGATGGCGACCCAATTAAAACACCCCCCCACCCCCCCCCCCCCCCCCCCCCCCGGGCGGCTTCTGTTGCTCGCCAGGTGGCGTGTTGAACTTTGAACCCGCGGAGAGAGGAGCAAAGTTTCACCAGGCACTCGCCTCGGAGCCATGTTTTTTTGGTGCGTATATCAAAAGAGCTCGTGTGTGAGCTAGCTTAGCATCAGGGTCAGGGCCGGAGCAAGGCCGGCAGAGGCATGGCCACAAGTCAGAAAATAGCCCTGCTCTTGTGTATTGGTAATCCCTAACAGCTGGTGTGTGTGTGTGTGTGTGTGTGTGTGTGTGTGTGTGTGTGTGTGTGTGTGTGTGTGTGTGTGTGTGTGTGTGTGTGTGTGTGTGTGTGTGTGTGTGTGTGTGTGTGTGTGTGTGTGTGAATGCGCATATACACGTGTATGAGTGTGTTTGTGTGAAAAGAAAGAGCGAGGGATTGAAGAGTGGGCAGATGGGTCCAGATGTGTATCTGTTGGCCTAGAAAAACGCCAGACGCCACCCGCTGCCTTTCAGGAGCTGCCAGAAGAGACCTTTCCAGTACTTTCTAACCTCCTTGGATCCAGCTAGACTACTATAGACCCCATCGACCAGACCCCCCCATCTAGACTACTATAGACCCCATCGACCAGACCCCCCCATCTAGACTACTATAGACCCCATCGACCAGACCCCCCCATCTACAGTACTAAAGACCCTATTGACCAGACCCCCCCATCTAGACTACTATAGACCCCATCGACCAGACCCCCCCATCTAGACTACTATAGACCCCATCGACCAGACCCCCCCATCTAGACTACCATAAACTCTATCAACTAGACCCCCCCATCTAGACTACTATAGACCCCATCGACCAGACCCCCCCCATCTAGACTACCATAAACTCTATCAACTAGACCCCCCCCATCTAGACTACTATAGACCCCATCGACCAGACCCCCCCAGCTAGACTACCCTAAACCCTATCGACCAGACCCCTTCATCTAGACTACTATAGACCCCATCGACCAGACCCCCCCCCATCTACACTACTAAAGACCCTATTGACCAGACTCCCCCTTCACCCCATAGCTAGACTACCATGAACCCTATCGACCAGAGCCCCCCAGTTAGACTACCATACACCCCTTCGACCAGACCCCCCATAGCTAGACTACCATACACCCCATCGACCAGACCCCCCATAGCTAGACTACCATACACCCCATCGACCAGACCCCCCATAGCTAGACTACCATACACCCCATCGACCAGACCCCCCATAGCTAGACTACCATACACCCCATCAACCAGACCCCCCATAGCTAGACTACCATACACCCCAGCGACCAGACTCCCCCCCCCCCCCCCCCCCCCCCCCCCCCCCCAGACAAATAACGTACGGCCTGTATGGTAAGAAAAAGCGAAAGTATGAGGTAAGAAAACGCTAACACCAAAAGGGAAAGGCCGGGGCCACAGCATCGAAACCTGACAGAAACGGAGGGAATGGAAATTCAGGTGATTTGACAAAATCCAAATTTCAAACACTGTTTTGGAAGTACTATGCAACTCAACAATGCATCTCAATATAAATATTTTATTTTGTTGATTTGAACTTTCCAAATCGTTAATAGACACAGTTTGCTTCATGCTTTAGTTTTCTTCCGCTCTCAGCACCCATTTTCAGGAGGTTTCCAGAGAAAAGGGCAACCCCTCACATTAAAACAGACATTTTGAGAGGCGAGGTGGTTGGCTTTTGGGCTAGAGTGGAGGGGAAAGGACGGGACGGGGGTAGATTGTCCTGTCCCCGGTATCTCTGGGACACAGAGAGCCTTGGCGAGGGCCCCTAGGGGACAGAAGACAGATTAATGCAGAGGCCTTTAATATTTCACATGAAAACGTATTACCACTCGCTTGCTCTTTCTTCTCTCCCCGACTCACGCAGTTCCCCCGCCTGTCTCTCTTTCTCTGTCTGTTGGCCCTCTCCTTCTTTCCACTCTCTCTTCCTCTCTCTCTCTGTCTCCCCACACTTTCACTTCATCTTTGTTCTATCCACCAATGTCCATTGCTTTACCCTTGCTTCAGTTACCCTCTCTCTTTATCCCCCTCCCTATCTTTCTTTTTGTCCACTCTCTCTCTCTCTCCCTCCCACACTGTCTCTTTATGTTTGCCTTGCCTCTCTCTCCCTCTCCCTCCAACTCCTCCTGTGTGTGCCACAAAAAAAAAAACAGTGAGTGATGTGTTTGTCATTCAAGAAAAGCGCTAAGAGTTATCCCTGCTGTGTGTGTGTGTGTCTGTTTCTGCCTACACTACAGTGTCTGTGTGTGTGCACATCTGCACGTGCACGTGTGTTTCTCCACATCCTGTTTTCTCAAAGGCATGCCTCTCGACCTTGACTCGCTTCCTGTGACCTTCCCTCCTCCCTCCCAGCCCACAGCCCACACACCAGGCATCGTGGTGTAGCACTACGTCTCCCTGCACCACCCCCACCCCTCCAGCAGCACCTCCAGCAGGTGGTTGTCTGACGATGCTTGTCTGTGTGGGTTGGCAGCCTATGTGTCTGCATGTGTGTTTGCGCGCATTTGTTGCACATGAATTTATGTGCGACACTGTGTGTTTGTGTGCATTTCTACTTCTCCATGTAAATCTGTGTCGGCATGCGTGCAAATGGCTATGTGTAAAAGCCCCCCCCAAACGGAGTGTCTCTGTTGCAACCGCATGCGCGGGTGCACATGTACACGTGCATGTGCAAGGGAGTGTGGGAGGATGGGCGGGTGAGACCGCAGATGTAACTTTAATGACTGCGGCCTGGGCGCTGTGACTGCAGCACCTCCCGGAGTTTGACGGCTGCCAGCCAGCGTGGAAACAAGTCATGGGCTCCAAACTCAACATAACGTTGTCGTCATGCGCAACCCCATGTCCCCAGGATGCATTAAACATGCATGTTTAGCATATAAAGCTCCTTTTCTTCTCATCCTGTTTCTTGTTTAAAACTTCCAATTCCACATTTGCAGTTGTAAAATTGTAACATGGCCTCTCATTGTTTTTGGTATGTGAGGTATGTGAGGCTTTCGTTCTCTCTCACCCTCTCTCTTTTTCTCTTTCTTTTTCTCTTTCTCTTTCTCTTCCTCTCTTTCTCTCCCTCTCTCTTTCTCTTTCTCTCCCTCTCTCTCTCTCTCTCTTTCTCTTTCTCTTCCTCTCTCTCTCTTTCTCTCTCTCCCTCCCAAGCAATGGGGCGCAAGATGGAGGGGGGTGGTTGGTGGTGGTGAGAATTGGCAGGGGGGTGGGAGAAGGAGGGGGTTGTTGTAGTACAGTTTGTGTAGAATGTATGGTTGTTTGTTTTTGCATGTTTTCTTTTTTTTTGTGTGGGTTTCCCACAGAGAGATTTCTTCCACTTGTGAAGATGTACAAGTTGGGATAATTGGAGACCCTGTTTGGGATCCAAGCTGGCAACGCAAGCCTGAGGGCTGAGGATATCAGTCAGACAAGTTACATTTAGCAAGCTAGTGTGCAGCGAGATCGTGGTTTAGCTTGACACCGTTTTGCTGGAAGCAGTCAGTAAGGCAGCGTTTTACGAGGTAGCATACAGCAAGGTAATTTACAGAAGAAGCAGTTAGCAAGCCATAATATACAGAAGAAATGAGGTAAAGAGTTACCAGTTGGTGAGGCAGTGCAGATGTAGCCCTTGCTTGAGGTCTTCTGTGAAGGTGACATGTTCTTCCTGTGCTCATGTGGGCGTACTCTACCTGACCCTGCAGTGGTCCATATATGCTGCACTGTGTGCGTGTGTGTGTGTGTGTGTTTGTGCGTGTGTGTGTGTGTGTGTTTGTGTCTGGATGCCTTGTGGTCGTATTACGCATGAATAGGACCAAGCCCTCAGGGGATGCTGACCAGGAGGAAACCTTGGAGATTCATGGATGGATGGATGGATGGATTGATGGAGGGGTGGGTGGATGATAGATGGATGGATGGATAGACAGGTGGGTTGAAAGAAGAGAACATGGATGGATGGATGGAATGTGCAGACGATTGGGCCGAAGTAAGGATGGATGATAGATGATAGAGGATGGAAGGATGGAAGCATGGATGGATGGATGGATGTTTGCAATGAGGAATGGACGAGAGATTGATGCAGATGTAAATGCTAGGACTATGTTGTGTGCCGGCGGGGAGGGGGGGGGGGGGGGGGAGAGAAGCTAAGTAAAGGCTGACTCAACCGAACACACGCTTTCTTTAGATGGGTGCCATCAGTACAGTGTCTCGCACGAGCACCCTTTCATCACACACACACACACACACACACACACACACACACACACACACACACACACACACACACACACACACACACACACACACACACACACACACACACACACACACACACACACACACACACACACACACACACGCGCGCGTGCACGTGCACTGAGGAGGAACACGTGCACGCCGTTTCTGCGAGAAAGATATCCCTGGCTGCTGACGGGAAGTCTCGTAGCTGTGACTAAGTGACAAAGCACACATGTTTAGCACTGCTTAGAGGTACAGTTCACGCCGTTCAAGCTGTCTAAGAACAGACAGAGGGCTCACTCTAAAAAATGCTAATAAAACCGTATCTGGATTCTTGTTCGGAATCGCTCTGTTTCCACTTCTGCTCTCATCATGAGAAAGGGGGGGGGGTGTCAAATGTATGTACGGACGGACGGATAGGTGTGATGAAAGAGAGGTTGGCTGAATAGATGAATGGATGAGGGAAATGATATTTGTATGTGTGTGTGTGTGACTGCTCTGGCTCCAGGGCAGTAAAGGCACTGGGCTGCAGGCTTCAGGCTTGCTCCTGGCTGTGGGACGGGGGGGGCTATACAGGAGGTTGTGATGCCTCAGTCTATTACAGCTGAGAGGGGTCTCTCTCTCTCTCTCTCTCTCTCTCTCTCTCTCTTTCTCTCTCTCTCTCTGTCCCTCAGTAACCCTCCTGGTGATCTCAGAGTGTTTATTTGATTATTCATGGTATTTTAAATGCCATTCCTCATCTGGCTTCACTCTCATGGCCCGGGGGGTTTCACATGAATTTCTCTGCTCTTCCACTCCCCTCTATTTCTCTCTCTCTCTCTCTCTCTCTCTCTCTCTCTCTCTCTCTCTCTCTCTCTCTCTCTCTCTCTCTCTCTCTCTCTCTCTCTCTCTCTCTTCTCCTCACTCTACTCTGTACCTCTCTACCTCACTAATTTTCTTCCTCTATATGCTCCTTCTTTCTCTACCCCCCTCTTATCTCCCTTTATCTCCCCGCTACCTCTCATTCTCCTTCTTCCCCCCCCTCTCTCTCTCTCTCTCTTTTTCTCTTCCTCCCTCTCCTTTCCTCGCTTATGCCCCCATTATCTCCCTTTGTCTCCGTCATACCTCTTTCTCCTACCGATGTCATTCTGAGATTACACACATACACACACACACACACACACACACTAACACACACACACGCACACTAACACACACACACACACTTACACACAAGCACACACTCACTCACACACATGCTCACTCACTCACTCATTCACTCAATCACTCACCCAGTCACACACATAGACACACACACACACACACACACACACACACACACACACACACACACACACACACACACACACACTCCTGTCTCCGGGACTAACAGTGTGCTAATGCGCTGATGTGTTTCGACAGATGTCACTGCTCGACCCCTCCCCCCCTCCCTCCCTAACTCCCTCCTCCTTCTCTCTCTCTTTCCTTTGCTCTCTATCTCTCACATATCTCCCATTTCTCCCCCCTTTCTTTACTTAAACAAACACTGGAATTGGGCACATTGGGCCAACAGTAACGGTAACACTAATGCTAACACAACGCTGACAGTAATTCTAGCGCTAGCGCTAACATAACGAATGCTTTAAGTAACTCTAGGGCTAGTGTTCACAAATGAATGCTTGAAGTAACTCTATGGCTCACATGTTAAACTCATGGGAGGGGCCACGGGAAAGCCAGGCTGACATTTAGCATACTTAAAAGTGAGCGCAGAGAACGAAGCTAATGAACATGGTTAAGATATGCCCAGGAAGCCAGGCAGAGGGAGAACAAACTCATTTTAGTCACTCGAACACTATTTCTCTGAGCAGCTTGTCAGGCCCATAAGTGCAGACCACCGTCACCGACCGTATTATGACACGCTGCGTATGAGAGGCTGGCGGCGAAGGGAACACTGGTGCATTGTTAATGGCTCGCCTGCAAGGAGAAGCGGGGGAATACAGGCAGCGTGCCGTCACCGTTTGTTTTGCTCATGTTGCTCCTCACACTTTGGCATGGCAGCAAACAGACGTCTCTCTCTCGGTCAGTACAGGCAAGATAACCTACACGGTGAAGGGAGAAAAAAAAAACTAAATATATTAAACATCGACCCCTAACTCCTACTTTAAACTGTTGATGAAGCGAAAACACAATAAGGCTTTCTGTGTTGTCGGTCTCTGTAGCAAGGTTTAGTGGTGGCAGCTTATCTCATCATATCTAATCTCATCTCCTCTCCTCTGCCTTCTCCCCTCAGCTCTTACTTTCTCTAATCTCATCTAGAATGTTGGATAACATCAAATAAGTATTATACCATATATGGCTTGGTATAACGCATGCATTCTGTTGTCTTGTTTATCATGTTCACACAGTATGTAATATGATAGGACATATACTATGATGATTGTAATATAAATAAATGACATAATGTCATTTCATACATAATTCATCATGCATCATATGTCATATGTCACATGTACTTTATGATGTATAAAGTGTGTGTGTGTGTGTGTGTGTGTGTGTGTGTGTGTGTGTGTGTGTGTGTGTGTGTGTGTGTGTGTGTGTTTGTGTGTGCCTGACATTCCGGCATTGATTAATATTGATATAACATGGTGAATCCTCTCAATACGCCCCAAGTTGCAATGAATGAAATGCTTGTGGATCAATACATATATTAACCCCCCCCCTCCCCCTCCTCCCCCTCCTCCTCTTCCTCCATTGTAATATCCATGTCATCATCGACATGAGACCTACCGCCACGCCAGCAGACTGTCTAATTTGGGAGACTGCCAGTGCTGCAATACAAGGAGGGGGGGGGGGGGGGGGGGAACTGTGGAGAGCTGTGTCCAGTGCTGAAACAGTGAAACAGATACAGACTGTATTGATAGCGAAGGTGGGGAGCTGTCCAGTGCTGAAACTGTGAAGCATACGCAGACTGTTGAAATGGCAGGTGGGGAGCTGTCCAGTGCTGAAACCGTGAAGCGTACGCAGACTGAATTGATAGGCCAGGTCGGGAGCTGTCCAGGGCTTAACCCGTTAAAGAAATCTTTAATCTTTAACTGAAAGAATCTAATAACATAACAATTGAGATAAAAAAATATAATCAAACTAAAATGCCTATATGTACAAAAATGTACATTGCATATACAAATACATAAACATATCATATCACAATATATAAATACAATCATAAATATAAAGCATTTTCAATGCTGTGATATTGCACGCTGAATTTAAATATGAAATACGAATAATGACGAGTTAATAATGAGTTTGACAAGGGGTAGATCACCTACCTGTCCAGCCCTGGTACAGTGAAACAGGTGGAGGCTTAGTGCAGTAACCCAGCAGGAGGGGGAGGGGGTCAGTGTTGGAACAGTGGGGACTTTAAAGAGGAAACACGTCAGATGATGCACTCAGTGGTCAGAGGTCAGAGAGAGCAACAACAGGAGGAGGAAGATGAGGAGTCGCAGGCAGAGCTGTGATCCCTGTTACTATGAGAGAGAGAGAGAGAGAGAGAGAGAGAGAGAGAGAGAGAGAGAGAGAGAGAGAGAGAGAGAGAGAGAGAGAGAGAGAGAGAGAGAGAGAGAGAGAGAGAGAGAGAGAGAGAGAGAGAGAGAGAGAGAGAGAGAGAGAAGGCATACTGAGAGGACTAATAGTGGTAAAGAGAGAGAGAGAGAGAGAGAGAAGGAAATAGAGAGGGAGAGGGGGAGACAGAGGGAGAGTGAGAGACAGAGTTTGAGACAGAGAGAGCAGGGCAGAGAGCAGGAGAGAGATTGGTAGAGAGTCAAGGGGAGTAGAGAGTGAGGCGAGGAAGATCCATGTTTCAACAGGTGAACAGAAAGAGGGATATAATGAGAGGGTCAAAATGTGGACAGAGAGAGGGGGAGAACGAGAGCGAACAAGTCCATATGTTACAAGGTGTGGACAGAGAAAGATAGATAAGAGGGATAAAGAGAGTGACAGATAATTAGAAAAAAGGGAATGGCAAAACCCTTGTTACAACAGATCTCAGAGGAGAGAGAGAGAGTGAGCGCGAGAGAGTGCTACAGTATGGTAGGGGCCAGGGAGGAGGAGGTTGTGAGTTGGGGAGTGAGGAAGAGGAGGAGGGGAGGAGGAGGTGAAATGGGGAGTCAGAAGTAGGGTATCATCCTCAGTTTCTCATCTGCTCTTAAAAAGTGAAATAACAGCGTTGTAGTGGTGTGTATATAGGGGCCTGCTGGGGACAATGAATCACTGTTGGACTGGAGAGAGGGAGCACACACACACTTTTGAGTGTCTCAAAGAGTGTGTTCATTTGAGCATGTTTTGAGTGTGGGTCTCAGAGTGTGTTTGTGGATGTTTAAATGTGCGTGAAATAGTGTGTTTGGTTGTGTGCATGTGTGTGTGTGTGTATGTGCTTAGCTGTGTGTGTAATTGCCACCACTCCACTGCATTCATTATGGATTTTCACCTTCAAGCCCTACAACTATATTTGATTTGCATTGAAACGCACAATACGCATTCAAGCGTGTGTGTGTGTGTGTGTGTGTGTGTGTGAGTGCGTGTGCACGTGCGTGTGTGTGTGTGCATATGCATGTGCGCAGGGGAGTGCAGGGTGGACGCAGCCTCCTATCCCACTGCATTATGCTGCGCGTTCTTCACTGGGAGTTATGTCGAGTACGTGTGGGGGAACTTGGAAACTTCGACCCAGATACAATGATGAATGGCCCAATAAGTTGCTGTACATGTATACATTCTATTATTAGTAGAGTGTACTAACTTGACGTCTAAATGCAAATGATTAAGTGGTATATATTATAATAACTTTTTCTATTTCCCCTTGGTGAATTATGGGAAGGGCTTTGTATAATGCTACATCAATTATGTTAATGATTACACTACACCACTGTCTTCTTATATACATATTTGCTGATTAAGGATACAATGAAGAATTAAGAACGAATGATTAGATTTTCAATGGGGATGATTTGTTATATTGTTTTATCATGTCAGACATAGAGGCTCTTCCGAATACAAGAGTCTCACAATAAAAGCCTAAATTGTCGGTACAACAGTACCAGGTACCAGAGCATCAAAATAAGAGCGTCACATGTCAGAATAACTGTTGTAACAGTTAGCTGGAAGATCCAATTGGGTTTTTGTATCACCACCAAGGTCACCATGGCTGTACGTCTGTGTGGAGAGTGATTCAATGAAAAGTTCTCTTTTTTTGTGCCTGAAGAAAAACACATCTGCTAAATTCATGACCCTGAAAATGCATTTGACATCGCTCAAAGGGAATGTATGTAGCAAACTGCCAAAAAAGGTACAAACCAGGAGGAAATTGTGGGCAGTCTACCTCCGGAGAACAATGTTAATATTTGTGGAAAATATAAATATTATAGAGA
Source organism: Lota lota (assembly GCA_026745465.1). NCBI lineage: Eukaryota > Metazoa > Chordata > Actinopteri > Gadiformes > Lotidae > Lota > Lota lota. Next base: position 170,079 of record JACYXH010000047.1, read on the forward strand.
GACCCCACCTGACGACTCAACAGAGTCTGTTAGATATTTCAAGAATAAAAATGATACCCCGACTGGAAACTGCTTGGCATGCAGTTGCTTTAAAATACTTTTGCGTAGCAGTGTGGCCTCAACCCCCCATTTCCTCACACTACACCACTGGGTTTAATGTTTTGCTTTTAAAGCGAACTCACCGCCAGCTAATGGCACGCAATGAATGTTTAAACAAGGGGACGGATTGGATGGCATCAAAGATGTTTTCAACAGGCATGACGGCAGGCCCCTACAGCTGTCCTGTGGGGGGCCCACCTTGCAGTCCACTAGTGAAGTCATGTTTTAAAAGTGCCAGATGATACCACCCCTACATCAGGTTTTTTGGATGTGTGTGTGTGTGTGTGTGTGTGTGTGTGTGCCTGTGTGTGTGTGTGCCTGTGTGTGCTTGACTACTTAAACACACTAGCTTGATTTATAGGTTGAGTCTTGTTAGCATGAGCTAACAAGCTATCCCAGACTCTTGGTGTCCGATACATTTGTGTGCAGCTGTCTTTTTTTATGCATACAGCATAAGCTTCATGAATGTTTTAGTGCAGTGTTTATCCACAACTAGCTCTTCTACATTCACATTACCCCTATGGAGCTGTGCTTCCTCACCAAATCATGCACTATGCATCGCACTATGCATCTGTACCATTACATTGCTCTACATGCTACCATCGACAGGGTTTTCATTTATTGTTTAATTATTTATCTTATTCATATGTCATTTTTACATAGCTGTGCATGTGCGTGTATGCTGTTAATGTGTGTGTGTGTATGTGTGTGTGTGTGTGTGTGTTTCTGTGAGAGTGTAGGAGTGAGCATTTGTGTTTGTGAGTGAGTGGGTGTGCATGCATCTGTGTTTGAGTGTGTATGTACGCGTGCGTGTGCATGCATGCATACTGCATATGTGTGTGCATGTGAAAGCATGTGTCAGCGTGTGTGTATGTTTGTGTGTGTGTGTGTGTGCGTGCGTGCGTGGGCATGCATACAACAGACTCCAGAGGGCTATAATGTATCGCTACTGCAGCCCATCATTCTCCTGCTTGAGACGCCATTGACAGACAGATAGACGGACAGACAGACATAGCCTGCATCGCCTTGTTGAAAATCACACTGCATCACATCAAATATTCACTCAGCTCACCACACTCTGTTTACATCAGAGATACCCTGATGTAATATGCAAATATAAACTCAGCCTTTCAGCCATACAACCAACCAACCACCTTCAAAGTTTTCCTGAATTATTTTGTAAATTATATTACTGTCCTCTACCTTCTGCTGTGGCTGATGCTGATGATTTTATTGTGTGGAATTCAGCTTATGCGGCTTCTTATCTATAACTTTCAAAAATGTAGTACACCTTTTCCTCTATTGTTTTGGGTCAACAAACCGTTCCATGCTGTGCTTTCACCGCAGCCCTGATGTGACATCCGAGACGCTGATAGCAACACAGGGAAACCAGATGAGACTCGTATGTTTATCACGACGCCACCGGAGGTTCCCCGGCCCGGCGCTACGGCAACCACTCCGCCCTTCAGCTGGGAGCCGGTGGAGTGGAAAACTACGCGGGGGGGCCAGAGTCCTTGCTCTGTTTGCACCGCCTTCCTCCTTCCGAGTCAATAACATCCCGCTCGCACGCAGTAAATGCAAAACAAACTATGTCAATACGCCCGCTCCAGGGAGAGGGAGGGAGAGGGAGGGAGAGGGAGGGAGAGAGAGGGAGAGAGAGGGAGAGAGGGAGAGAGGGAGAGAGGGAGAGAGGGAGAGAGGGAGAGAGGGAGAGAGAGAGAGAGAGAGAGAGAGAGAGAGAGAGAGAGGAGAGAGAGAGAGAGAGAGAGAGAGAGAGAGAGAGAGAGAGAGAGAGAGAGAGAGAGAGAGAGAGAGAGAGAGAGAGAGAGAGAGAGAGAGAGAGAGAGAGAGAGACACACAGACACAGACAGACACACAGACACAGAGACAGACACAGAGACAGACACAGAGACAGACACAGAGACAGACACAGAGACAGACACAGAGACAGACAGACAGACAGACAGACAGACAGACAGACAGACAGACAGACAGACAGACAGAGGACCTGATGAAGGCGGTGGCAGCGCCGGCGTCTGCGACAGTAAATTGAATCTTTGAGTCCTGGCTGGCGCGGTGGCTGAGCTCTATGTAAACACGCTGCGTCTGGTTATTGTGTAATCTGGGATTACGCTCGCAGGTAATTGGGCCGGGTCTGGCAAGCAGGTGCATTTTTTTTTTACTGACGTTCGGTTTTGTCGGAAATCCCCCAGGGAAAATCCAATAACGCTGGAACAAAGGGGGGGGGGGGGGGGGGACCACGCCCTAACGAGGTGCTAGGGTCCGCCCATATTAGGGCATAGGGTTCCGCACTGCAACACAGTAACTCCCTCCCTCGCGCATATTGTACTCCCTTCTCTTGGGGTTCGTGGACGTGTGAACCAAATTCCTCGAGATTGAAAACTGAAAAGCAGGGCACACTGGGCAGAATCACAGCAACGTACTGGGAGCCGTGAGAAACTCACTCAGGGAAGGAACTGAACACGCAAACACAGTCGGAAACAAAAGGAATTGACAGCAAAAGGGCAGAATCTGGGGAACCTAAATTTATGGAACAGGGGGGAAGATAATGTGAAATAAAAAAGACACGTGACACACATTTCAAACACCAGGACACGTGCGATTGGGCCACGCTGAGACAGACCTCCTAAACACGATATATGTGGTGCAGGAAGACAGCGTCATAATTAACCCGGTCCACCCTCTGTAAACCCCTCTGTTGGCTTTTTTTCAGGGGGGCCATTGCCAGCCAAAGTCATCCGGCGGTGTTTTGCGCGAGGCACTGCATTAGCCGCTGTCATTGGTGCATCAGGGAGGTATACTCATAACGGCGTTGAGTGGCGGCCATTATGGTTGTGGCGTGGCTAATGGTAACGGTTATGCTATTGCAGCAGGTGCTTATTGAGGTTGTGCGCTCGTTCAGGACTCATCATTGCCTAGCAGTTAAGTGCCGGGAAGGAGATTACCGAGACGGTATGAAAGCCAGGCCGCAGGAACACATGGCACCGCTTTTTTTTGTCTTTTGTCTGATTGTTGGCGGGAGACGCACACATTAACCGCTCCTCTACAAGGTTTCTCCGTGGCGGGTTGATCTCATGGCGCAGCGTTAGCACCGCTGGAACAACGCTGACGCCGCTAACACTGCTAAAGCGCCACTGCTGCTGAGGTCGCTTTGACAGACCGGATTGGAAGTGGAAAACACAGCCACTCATTCAGCTAGCTCGGTGACATCTTGCGATATCTGGCGCTGAGACATTTCGCCCCCCCCCCCCCAAATTTGCTGTGTCTCCTCCTCAGGCCTTCGCCCTCCTCCACTCGTTGTCTCCTCTTGACAAAGACGCAGCTGTCGCCCTGTTTGGGAGTGCCCATGTGTTTTCATGAGCATGCATTTGTGTGGGATTCTGCATGTGCACTGTGCTTGTGTGTTTCTGTGTGTGTGTGTGTGTGTTCATATATATGTGTGTGTTCATATGTGTGTGTGTGTGTGTGTGTGTGTGTGTGCATACATGTGTGTGTGAGATGTGTATGTGTTAAGCGATGCATGCACATTGCCATTCATCCTCACCAACCGCAGGTGGAGGAGAGTTCTGAGCAGTTCAGCCTTGATTTCCATACTTTAGCCCCTGTAGTACTACATTAGTACTACCGCTGCTGAGTACCACTGTGGTCCTCATACCACTGCACTACCAGTGTAGTACTGATACTACCTCTGTTGTACCACTTTAGTATTAATACTAGGGCTGTCTGAGTACCAGTGCAGTTCCACTAAACTACTACTGCTCTACCACTAATATTATCGTGTTGTACCAATGTAGCACCGCTATACTACCACTGCAATACCACTGAATTACCACTAGAAGTACTGTGGTTCCAAGAGTATCGATAGCATCGACAGTGTAGTATGGGTTTGATGGAGGCGGGAGAAAACGTCAGCATCGTCCTGATGCATCACACTTCCTGTGATTCTTTGATAATGTAGCTAGTGTTTCCATAGGCTGTGCTCTCTCTCTCTCTCTCTCTCTCTCTCTCTCTCTCTCTCTCTCTCTCTCTCTCTCTCTCTCTCTCTCTCTCTCTCTCTCTCTCTCTCTCTCTCTCTCTCTCTCTCTCTGAGTGATGTAGTTAGTGTTTTAATCTTGCAGTCTGCCAGAGCATTAGTAATCGACTGGCTTGTTCCTCTGTCTGCCATCCATCTGTGTTAGAGACAGACAGAGAGGTAGGGAGAGAGAAAGGGGCTGGAGAGGGAGAGAGGTAGAAGGAGATGGACAGAGAGAGAGGGGGGGACAGAAAGGGGGGACAAATGGAGAGAGATGGAGATAAAGAGGAAGATTGAAAGAAAGTGGGAGAGCCATCAACCTGATATGAAAGGATCATTCTGGTGCTTAGATGCTTCACCAGAATGATTTGGCTCATAAAAAGACCTCTGGATGTTGTTGTTTTTAACAACACAACTGTGTACTACTGTTGGGTACGTTGTGGATTTAACTGGGCAGGACTGAAAATGACCATCTGGCCTCATGGAAAAGCTCATCCGTATGGTTGTTGTTCGATGAAGGTTATGGCAACTGCTTTTTGGAAATGATTGAAAAGGATCTGGAAACTCTTTTAGTAGCTGGTGTCTGTTTGTATTAGGGGTTGAAAATGAAATGTGGTATCGGAATCTGGAATGTTCAGTCATGGGGAATGTTGTTTTATCCAAATTGTCACATAAAACTTTATTCAAATCAGTTTTTTTCCGTTCCATCTCTGTATAAGTTAACCTTCTTCTTAAAAAACCTATAAACTATCTAAATCAACCAACAACGCAAACCGAACCATATATTGAAGACGGAATTCTAAATTTCTGGAAAAACAACAACATTCTAATTCCATGTAACCGTACTGTACATATATAACATATATTGAAATGATAATTTCCAACATGTTAAACAACGACAGTTTGGAGTCAGGGAATCCTGAGCTGTCAAGGTGACGGCCGTCTCTTTCCACTCTCTTTCCACACTGGAGACACAAACAGCTCTGACATCACAGCAAAGGGAGTGAGTGAGAAAACGATGATAAGGAGCCAAATGAATAAATACCAGCTGGTGATTGGGATGGTGCTGGTGACACCACAAGTGGATTATTTTACAATTAGCTCTCCGGTCCCATAACATATCACACACTTATAACCTGGGAATCACATCTGTGCGGAGAGAGGCCAGCTGTGCAGAGAAAACAGAGAGAGGGGGGGAGCACTCTCTCTCTTTACAGATGTGCCTTTTGGAGGACAGACCCCCCCCCCCCGGGGTGAGAAATCAAATCAGCCCCCAAAAGATGAGGGCAGCCGTGACACCTCAGATTATTGGTCGTATTATCCATGACCGTGACAGGGTAATCAAGGAAGGAAGGGAGGGAGGGAGGGAGGGAGGGAGGGAGAAAGGAAGCAAGTGAGGAATGAAGGAAGGAAAGGAGTGAGGGGAGGGAGTAAAGGGAGTAAGGAAGTGAGGAGGGGCAAAGGCAACAAGGAAGGGAGGGGAGGGGGAGAGTGAGGGGGACTGAGGGAGGGATGAGTAGGAAGGGGTGAGGGGAGTAAAGAAGGGAGGGTGAGAAAGGGATGGAGGAAAGACGGTTGTGAGGGAAGGGGGGATGGACTGAGGGTGGAGGAAGGAATGAAGCTAGTGACGGAGGGAGTAAAGGGAGTGAGGAAGGAAGAATGGCTGCATTGAGGGAATGAAGAAAGTAGGATGTGTCTGAAAAAGGATGTTCTGTTTGTTGCTAAACTGTCCATTTGCTTTGTTAGCAGTCTCTTACGACTCGAGAAGTGAAATGGAGCGCGCCAAATAGGTCACGGAAGGGCGGTTAGGGTAAAGTGTCCGCGAAGGGAACTGGAAATCAAGTGCCCCTCCTCTTCACACACACACAGCCCCACCCCACCACCCAACCCTGCTGTTGACACGTCTTAGACTTTAGACGTTGATCCTTATTGGTGTGTGGGAGAGAGAGAGAGAGAGAGACAGAGAGAAAGGTAAAGAGAGAGGGAGACGTAGACTTAGAGAGAGAAAGAGAGAGGAAGGGATGAGAGAGAGGAGATAGAGAGAGATGGGGAGAGAGTGAGGGAGACAGAATGGGAGAGATGGAGGACGAGATTGAGACAGAGAGAGAGAGAGAGAGAGAGAGGAAGCGATTGAGACAGAGAGAGGGAGAGTGGGAGACACAGAGAGTACGTGGTGTGTAATTTCTGCACTAAAGGTCTTAATCATCAGTGGCCTTTCCTTCCTTTGATCTCAAAGGTTGTCAGCAATCTAACAAGCACTTCTCTCTGCTTTTATTGGATCCTTACCAGATGGTTCTACAGTCACATGCAACAGATGAGAAACATGATAGATAATACAAAAATACACAATGTTTACACAATAAAGTACACAAAATAGATTTGACCATCACTTCCTACCAGTTTATGTATATATGGATATATATACTTTATATATATATATATATATATATATATATATATATATATATATATATATATATACATAGGTAATATAGGTAAGATTGTGGCACATATATATACACATATATATATATATATATATATAACTCCAAGTGTTCCCTTTATTTTTTTGAGCAGTATATATATATATATATATATATATATATATATATATATATATATATATATATATATATATATATAGGTATATATATATATATATATATATGTGTATATATATGTGCCACAATCTTTAGCAGACTAATGAGGCCAAGTAACAACATTAAGTCATCACAATCCACCTCCATCTCACTCTGTGTTTAAAATAAATTTTCTTTAATTTACAGTCAGGTTCCATTATTCAGATTCAGGGAAACTTTATTTATAACAAACATTATTTTTAAGGCAACTGCTCTCACCCAGTCAGAATAAACTATAAATTACACATAAAGTATGCATACATGCCAAATTGTAATTAATATGGTATAACATAAGATAGGATACGATTTATCCTCCCTAAAAAAAAATTATGCGCACAGTTATGAAATACATAACTCTTTTTGTTACATGCTTATTATTTTGTTTGGCATTGGAATTGTCTTTTGTTTAGCTAACAATGGTAGCTAAAAAGTTGAGAATCAAATGTTTCTAGGGGTGTGTCAAATGACTGCTTCCTCATGTGTTTAAATGCCTTAAAACATCTTTGCAACTGGGGGGGAGGGGATTTGCCCGGACATGGGCCATTTCCCAATGAGGTTAATGGTTTCATTTTAAGGGCAAACTTAGTTTTTTTACATGACGTGTTTTCTGATGTGGGATAAGTGACAGTGTAAGAGACCGAGAGACACTGTAGCAGACCCAAAATATATATATTTTAAACGGGAATATACAGTCTCGCACCAAATATGTTATACATACACAACCAATTTTTGCTTTGTTAGCCCTGGCATTAAATGACAGGGGCATGTGGTGCATAAGTAAGACCCTTTTTTAACTCATCAGTCTGTTGGTTTTACCCTTGATGTGTTTTTACAAACATTTCATTTTTATTCTTTATTTGAATTCTAGCTCTTTCCCTGGAGCTCCGCTGTATCGGTTTATTGTGTTGCCATTTTAATGGGTTTATCTAAAGCAACAGTTTAACCCTATGCTTGAAGACATGAATAAATAATTATTAATTTAGGAAGCAATTAATTAACTATAATTATGTATTGATTTAAGGAACCTAAGATTAAAGGAATTAGCAAGCCACTGAGACAGACACAATTAACGCTAGCCAAAACAAACCTAGCCTAAGTAGCCTAGCCTAACTAAGCCTAGCCTACCCTAGCATAGCCGAGCCTAACCAAACCAAGCGAGAGAGACAACATTACAATGTGTACTTTGGTGTACACAATATTTGTATTTATGTTTTTGTTCTTCACGACTTCTGTTTCCTCAGTTTGGCTGTGCTGCACCTGTGTCTGGTTCTTTACCTTGTAGCAACGTTTGAGTCCCTGGCCAGACCTTGGACTACCCAATCTGTCTCTTTCTATTCCCCATGCCCCAGTGAATGTCCCAGTAATACACGACTGGCAATGTAGTGGCTAGGAGGTTCTACCGACTCTAAGCCAAAACTGGTACTGGGTCAGCCCCAATGTTGCAACGTTCCGGTAGTTATCTTTGAGCAAGATCTCCTAACCTCCACCTGCTCCTAAATGCCATTGATCTGAATCCACTGAAGGCCACTTTGAGTAAGTGTAAGCTAATAGAAAACAAACAAACCTCAAAGTCTGGCCCCTTTAGAGAGGCAGATAATTATGCAAAATCAAACTACGTACATCGCAAGGTCCAACGTTATGGGGTCCATAAGCTCTCTTTCTCAAGGACACCTTGGCACTTTGGCCAATGAGAAGCAGAGGATCAAAGTAGAAACCTCCTCGCTGCCACATGCCCTACCTCTACCCCCAGAGGCAGAGTCAAGGCCCCCCAACACACCAGCTAACACCGCCCTGGGGGAATTCCCCTGCCTTCCCACTGCTGCTGATGATTTCAAATGCAATGCCATTCAGCAAGCCAATATGATAAATATAAATATATATATAAATATAAATAAATAAATAAATAAATATATATATATATACTGTATATATACCCCTTACACACACCTCCATCACCCAGTGACCTCCCAGAAATATGAAGATATCTCGGTCAATGCCCGGGCAGTGTGTTCAGTAAAGATTGAGGGAATAATTCATGGCCAATGCCTGGCCTCGCTGGGCGTCCGCCCGCCGCTGACCCTGGCTTGGGGGTCAGCGGACGGGGCAGCCGAGCGAGGGTCGAGTGAAGTAGAGAAAGGAGACAGAAATTAATAGATAGGGATTCCTCTCCCTCCCTCTTTCTCACCCTCTATTTATGTCTCTCCCTCCCCTTTTTTTATATTCTGATATTTCTCTGAGAGAGAGAGAGGGAGAGAAAGAGAGAGCGGGAGGGAGAGAGAGGAAGGCACGGAGACAGATAGAGGGACATAGAGAGCGAGAGAGAGCGCGAGAGAGAAAGAGGGAGAGTGATCAAGGTTCGCTAGCGTGAAGACACCATGTGACCTACAGGTAGCATTGAGTCATTTGTTCCGCCCATTGAAAGGAAAAGTGATCTCCTGATCCCTTGTAATCCCCGAACAACAGAAGCCTGACTGCAGCTCAAAATGGTCGCCTCACACCAACAGTTAGCTTAAGCGTTATGCAGTGTAATGAACTTCACTAGATTACCGAACACTAGAAAGAGAAAAGAAAAGAGTGTGTGAAATAAATGGTTAAATCATCTCATGTAATATTGATAAGTGTATTCTAGGAGGTTGTCTGGTGATGATGTTCATTAAGTGTTAGTTCAAATTAAAATGCATTCTCTCAGCAGTGGGTCTATTGGTTGAAGTCTGTTTTTTGTAATTAATTTTTTAAAGCTTTTTGAAAGTCTTGACCCAAAGCACAAGCAGTACACAACCAGCAACATCTTGAGTAAAAACACTGATTTGTGGAGTCATTGTTTGGCATTATCATGGCCGGGGTTAGGGGTTCGAGTACCTCGTATGAACTCGCGTCTCGGTAAGACGATTGAGATAAATAAAGATCCATTCTAGATCCATCCAGACTCCTCCACCAGCAGCAGTGACAAAGCAAATGTTCAGAGTGTATCCCTAAAGCCGTCTCCAAAGCACTTCCTTATTGATTGGATCCCTTGTCCTTGTCCTGGCGGGTCTTATCTCAGCACGGCCCGGGTGCTATCTCAGCCGCTCAGACAAACCTCTAATGTGCAAGACTTCCACCAAACATGGGACTCCTAAATTCGGGCTGTCTGTGTTGTCTCTCCCTCCATCCATCAATATGTTCCTCCATCTTTCCATCAATCATTCATTTTCACTGAATGAGTGCTCTATTAATACATAGTGATGTATAGTGTTTAATCTCTGTCTTCCCTATCTTTCCAGCTATGTAATATTTCTTATAATGTATTACAATGTGTATGTAATTTAAATATGGTGGAGGTTTGTTTATCCAAAGCGAGTTACAATGAAGGGACTCTATACACTGTGGCATGGATCGCCCCCATCGGGAATTGAACACCTAATCTCTCTCTCTCTCTCTCTCTCTCTCTCTCTCTCTCTCTCTCTCTCTCTCTCTCTCTCTCTCTCTCTCTCTCTCTCTCTCTCTCTCTCTCTCTCTCTCTCTCTCTCTCTCTCTCTCTCTCTCTCTCTCTCTCTCTCTCTCTCTCTCTCTCTCTCTCTCTCTCTCTCTCTCTCTCTCTCTCTCTCTCTCTCAATCCGTCCGTCCGTCCGTCCATCCCTTTAAGCCAGAGAGGCATGAGCTGATTGCAGGCGTTGGTTACAGCTTGCCCTATCAAAGTCCTCCTGTCCGTATCTCCTAACCCTTCCAGGGTCCCGGCACCATGTCTCTCCACTCCACGTCTCCACGCTGTTCCACAACCTTAGCAAGAATACGTGGAGAACGAAGCCACACATCGTAAGCAATAAAAGCCTCCCGCCAAGAAAGCGTGTTACCGCTGCAGGTGCATTATTTAAGGGTACTTTTCAAAGGCATTCCACTGTATTTTCCATAGCTGGGGGAAAAAAAACAATTTTTTTTACCACGTATGGCTGTGACCTTGAATGAGAGCGAAGACTTATGGACAGTTTGATTCACGCTGGCTGTGGGCTGACGCAGAGAAAAGTCTCCCTCGCTCACTGATGCTTCCTTCCCAGCCAGCCAGTCAGCCAGGCCCCCTGTAGCTGCATCATCCCCAATTAATAATTCAGAAGGATGTCTGTTCCTCTAAGAATGACTGCACTGCTCTCTTTCTTCAGTGATCGTCCTTTCGTCTCCACAGGGGGCGCTAGGGAGCACATGGAAACACCTCCAATGCACAGCAACGCCACACATGTAGAAAGAGATGGACACTCACACGCACAAGGGGAAACAGACACACAAATAAACACATACACATGCACATGTATCCATGCAATGATAAAATATACATAAACAATAGCCATAACCAGCACTATACCTTTTTACACACACACACACACACACACACACACACACACACACACACACACACACACACACACACACACACACACACACACACACACACACACACACACATACACATACACAACCAATAACAATGCACATACCAATAAATGCATACACAAACACACACATACACAGACACACATGCACACACACACACACACACACACACACACAAATACACAACCATTAACAATGCACATAACAATAAATGCATACGCAAACACACACACACACACAGACACACACACACACACAAATACACAACCATTAACAATGCACATAACCATACACACATACAACGTACGCAGATAAGATCCACCGTGGCGGTACATTGAACAGCATGTAACACAGCGTACCACGTCTGTCAAAGAAAAGTGTTGCGCGCATGGTCATGCTGAAGATCTGCCCCTGGTGCAGTACCACCATGGCGCCACACGGCACGTCCAGGCCCCAGCATGTCCTCAGAGTAGGAAGTGTGCAACCCGTTGCAGGGGGTTCATCATGATCCATTCATAGGCTTGCACTCTTCCGGGTCATCAGTCCAGGAGGAAATTCCCAGTGAGAGGAAAGATGGATTATTGAAGGAAATTGAAACTCACCACCTTGGCTGAATGCAACAGGTGTTAGGAGAAGACCGCAGGGGGGAGGATAAACTAATGTGATTCTTGATTAACCTTGTGGTGAGATTTATTGAAAATGGGGGCAGGTTAGTCTAGTTTATTCTAAAGGGGACTGCCAGCCAAATGGTTGTGGGCTCCATACCCAATATCTGACCAGTCTAGGTGTAGTGATCCTTGAGAAAGATGCCCCATCTACCTGCTCCTTAATGGCATGTATCTGAATTCACTGTTAGTCCTTTTTTATTTTGAATTGTCTGCTAAATAGTAAAGTGGCACCATTTTGCATAATAAATATATTCTCCCTGGCTTATGAAGGGAGCTGAAGGGAAGGAGGGACAGAGAATGAAGATTGAATTATCTGAAAAAGATGCGTTTGTCTGTCCCAGTGAGATCCGCGGGCCAAGCTTCTTAGAAAAGGCCTTTATAAAACTGCTTGACATTTTTCTTTAAGCATCATTTATCCTAACTTAGACAACATAGTAACACAGTGAACATTCTGCCATTCATAGCTATATTTGCTTGTTAAGATCCATATAAAGAAAATGATGTCATACATGTAGGTTTCAAGGAAATTTTAACGAAACCTCTATCTCAACCGTCTTAATTGTATTGTGTACATACCCAATACAATTAAGATGGTTGAGATAGAAGTTTGGTGTATGTGTTGCTTAAAGTGTTTTGCAGTCATATTTCATGCAGTCTGTTCATTAGCAGAAAGACAATCAGATATGGAGATGTGAATGAAGCCTCCATGCGGCTAATGAAGTCAGTAATTAACTCAGTCTTGTCGTATGGGATGAAGAAAGTATATGGAGAGTGATTAGAACAAATAGCATAAATTGCCAATACTGTTGTAGGAGCCATATTAAGTTATTTTAAATCTTTATTTTTATTATGGGTAATGGAGCCATCTTAAGTTATTTTAAATCTTTATTTTTATTATGGGTAAGACTTTGTTTGTTTTATTTTGAAGGACTTCTCGGCGTTCTGGGCCTTTAAAGATTAAAGAGCCCCTAGACCACGATGGAAATTTGCTATGGATTGAATTGGCACAGAGATTGGAACAGTCCTCAATCTCTCAACCACTGTCCAATCTCTCAACCACAACGTTTGTTTATGTAATTAAAATCCAAGTTTTGAATAAAAAGAAAATCAAGCCATTTACAAACTTACCTTTTAGTTAGTTATTCCTTAGCTTATTATTTTGTTATTTGGATCGCTAGCTAGCCTGGACATTCATGCAATCATTTGTTTTGATTAGCCATCATATTCACAGCTAGATCTTTATTTTCGTGATGTGTGCATGCTCTTGTGTGATGTTTGCAGTTCAACGCTAGGGTAGGCAATTTGGGGAAACCCGCCAGTGTAAGCTCGATTTTGAAAAGTATCCAACTAAAGAAATCCCCTCCCCTCCCTTCAGGCCTCCCTCCAAAGCCACTCCCCCAAAACACATAGCTTGCTAGCTTTAGCAGTAGGTCTGCCTAGCCTTGTGGATGAATCCGGTCATGTGCAATGAGTGCACGGGTAGAGTGTGCGCAGGGTAGCTCAGTAGGTAGGTAGAAAGACTGGTAGGCCATCATTCGGGCCAAATGAAATAATTGGACAGGTTAATTTCTGATTTAGTATTATTTTTTTCAGAGCATTTGATTTAATGATGGTGGTCAGTATGTTAGGAGAATTTCAACAAATATGACCAAAAATATTTTGAAACTAAATTGCCATTTAAAACCATTTAACTTAAATTGGCTATTTCAAAACAATTTCACACTTAAGCCACCACAAGTATAGCATCAACTTCTTCATCTTGATTACATTTGACTTGTCACTTTGATTGTTTAATCAGCAAACTGATATTTAGTATTATCATGTCTAATAATAATATCTATCTTATTAGGATCTGTGATTGATTGTTGGTTGCTGGTTGTTTTGCAGGTGAAACACTGGATTTAAACTTTTAAACACACTTTTTTGGATAAACCATTGGGCAGGTCAGGTCTTTTTATTAATTAGAATGCACTGCATTCCCTTTTAGCACACGTTTAATGTACCGGAGCTGCAATCGCTTAAACATTACACTCATTAGCATATTTACAGTCCATAGTAAAAGACTGCCTGGGGTGGGATTAAATAGCTTTGTGATCCAGAAGGTAGATGCTTTCTTTCCCTGTGGTTTATCTCAGTTTTTAAGAATTTGACTTATTTAAGTTTACAGATTTAACAGATAGTTCCGGGCCTTGATTCTGATTGGCTCAGAGCCGTTGTAAAATGCTCTTTATAAAATGGATAGGTTTTGTCCTTGACTCTGATTGGATTGAAGCTGTTGTAAAATATCTATAAACACACACACCTGTGACTGCATAACAATAAATGTTTTGGAAAAATGCGCCACCAATCTCAAAGTATGTGTTTGTGTTGCTTGGCAACAATTTAGCTGTCTTGAGGAACTATATTGCTAGGTGGAAAAATGATGATCTGTGTAACTATTTTAGTAGCCGTTTAACCACTTTGGTAACCATTTAACGGAATGTCTAAAACCCCCCTAGCTGTTCTGAAATCACTGTAAATCAAGGCCTCAAGTAGCTAATTGCAAATGGATAGTTCCATTCCTTGATTCTGATTGGCTCTAAACCGGTTGTAATATACTCTATAAACAGACGTGACAGCATGATAACTCATTCTTAGTGTTAATATCAAAGTATGCTTGCCTGTGTTGCTCGGCAACCATTTTGCTGTGTTGAGGAACTATATTGCTTGGTGGAAGAATGACAATTGGTTTTCAATAAATAATCCCATTTTATGATGCTGTGTGTTTATGTTGAGAACTCTTTCTAGGTAGTCTACAGTAACCGTTTTAGTAACTGTTTTATAAAAACAATAAGCCAGGAAAAGCCTGACGTGCATCAAAGTGCCTAACAACGCCCCCTAGCTGTTCTAAAATAACTCTCGCTGCCTCTTGTGGCTTATTGCTTTCTTTTGCCTGCTTCCTTGGTTCCTTTTTGCTCTCTCCCTGCACCTATTTGTACTAATAAGGTGTACAATATATTTCTCTGTCTTCCATTCTCTCGCTCTCTCTCTCTCTCCCTCCTTCTCCCTGTGCTTGTCTAATAAGGCATATCTTTTTTTATTTATTTGTTTCTCTCACTCAGTTTGCTTATTTGCACTAACAAGGCGTACAGCATGTCAGAAAACATGCATGTTTGTGTGCTTGCTACCGTTGCTCCTCTTGCTCGTGCTCATGCAATTCAAGCAGGCCTACGTCAGGCTGATTATTCCCATGGAGAACTTCCCGTGGAGGTTTTTTTTTTAAACGCCAGATTGCATTTGGCTTGGGGCGGGGGTCAAGGTTAAGGCCTGGCACGGACCCCTTAATTTAGTTAGATAACAGTCTGTGATGTAGCAAAGGCCAAATGTAATGTAATTGAAACAAACTCATAATAGACTTAAGGGCACATACAGACACACGTGCATGTCTGTATGTTTTTGAGTGAGAGAGATTGGTGTATTGGAATGTAATGGATCACATCGGACAACACAATGCAGTAGGGCATTAACAACAACACGCGGCCATGATGTGGGCGAGGAATTACCACTCAGCCATGAACCTAGCTTTCATCTGCACACCCCATGACCCCCTCTCTCTCTCTTTCCTTTTGTCTCTGTCTCTCTCTTTCCATTCCTCTCTCTCTCTCTCTATTCTTCTCTTGTTGTCGCACTCTGTATCATTGCCTCTGTATCGCGCTACTCCCTCTGTTGGTCTCTCTCTCTCTCGCTCTCGCTCTCTCTCTCTCTCTCTCTCTCGCTCTCTCTCTCTCATCATGTGATCTCTAATTTACTGGCATGGTGAAGGAATGAGAAGAGAAGGGGATGACTAAAGAATGAGACGAGGATAAGAGATTGAGACACGAGGAGGCAAAATGCATCCTTTAGTGGGGTGGGTCCGTTAACACTTACAGATAACACTGAATCGACTGGTATTTCAGTTTTTACAACTTCATAGTTTTCTTTCTTATTTTAAATAACAAACAGTACTTCGTAGTTTGGTCGTTTTCTTTCAAGCTCATTTAAACTCATCTGACATGGCTAGCTTGTACCACCTATGGTTAACAGGAAGGGAGATTGTCGAGAAGGGCTATCTCCGGATGTCACCGAGAGTATTAGTGTAAGGATTTTGTATCTTACTTTAATCCCTGTGATTGGGTAATTTCACTCGTATTGATTTGTTCAGCGGTATTACAACCTTTTCCAGATAATGTCATCTTTCCCCCGTGCACCACCTCTGCTAAGCTCTTCACACCGTAGAAATGTGGGAGATTATGTCTGACTCCAGGCTATGGTTTTCCTGAGTTTAGAGATTTCTACTCGTTTCAAATCTCTTTCCACATCAAAAAGATGTTGGCTATTTAGGATATATTTTGACTCATTTCACAGACGATCATACATTATTCAATATCACGGTTCCAGGACAGCGTTTAGGAAACTTCCAGAACAATACAGGAAGGAATTCCCAGAGTCATTATGCGCGCACTAAGCTGCAGGCTAGCATTTGTCAACATTGTTCAGACATTTCTCAAATAACAGCATTTACTGACTACAATGTCAGAAAACAAAACGCTATCTCAAAGTTTCAACCCTGCAGCGCAGTGTACATTTCCATACTTTCTTTTCCCACAGCAGACCAAACGAATCACAGCGCTAATGGCATTATCATAGAGTTTTGTGTTCAGCAGCTAGACTTGTCTAATGCATGTGTCTGTTGCTAAGTGTAAACATTGTCTGAGACGCAGCGCTAACCATACCGTTTATTCTCTTCTCTCTGATGGCGTTTCTCATGGGCTAAGTGAAAAAGGGGTCAATAGAAAGTAATCAGGAAGTTGCATGCTCTCCGTTAGCCCGCGGACAAGCTAGCCTAAATGAACACTGAGCCTGGCCAGCCTTGTGTCTGCTGGTCTCATCAACTGTCGCTCTGAGCTTTTTACTTCTCTAAAAGTTCTCTTAGAATGTGATGTTAATGGCACCGTGGATAGATGAACGCCCTGTGAATTTATCCAGCTCTGGGAAATAATGTTGTTTTTATTTTTCTTCCACTATTGATTCAAAGTTAATAAATAATAGAAATGTATATGCTGAGGAAATGTCACCCATTGACGGTATGAAATGAGATATTGTAATTTATTCTGATACATCGTCATTATCGGTAATGACATTTCTTCATGCCCGGCTGGGTTTTAAAAGCTTTTTGTTGTTGATTATAATTAGCGCTTCAAGTGGTTATCCCGAAGACCTCCTGAAATGTTAATTTAAATAAATGTCAGATAAATCATTATCTATCGCAGAATGAAGTCACACAATGGTGATGAGCCTATGGCCCTCTTGACGAAAGCGCTTGCATTTGCAGAATTTTGAATGTAAAAAACTGGTTGTCGTGGCAACTTTCCCGCCATGCATTCAAATCAGAAGCGGCACAGTAAGGGATGCGTTTCCCATCACCAAGCAGTGTTTGCACCACCAGAGAGGGTAGGCGAAGCTAACGCAACAGACTTGCTCTTTAACTCAATTGTGTGTGTAGCATGGCGTACTGTTTAAATTTCGCCACAGTTGCCGCCAAAGAGAACGAAACAGAGCTCATCGAGATTGCCACTTTTACTATTATGTGCTGTAATGATATCAGACAGCTCACCTCAACTCGGCAGTGGAAGAACGGCCGTAAATCTTTGTTAAATTAAAACCTAATATTCGGACATTGTTTTAGTTTACTCTTGGGCTGCGGAAATTATTTAATCTAAGGCCAAGCAATGGAAGAATGTTAGTCTGAGGGTGAAATGGAGAACTCTTCTGGGAGGATGAGTTTCAAAACAGAAGAAACACCTTCAGTCTTTAAACGAGCAATTAGCCAAGTTGCTTTAAAAATCACATTAAGCTAGTTGAGGATGTTCCATCTCGGCCGTTCCACTATTTGTAATTGGCAGTAATACAGGTTGTGTTTGGGTAACACTTTCCCAGTGTGTTCAGCCTTTCAAAGAGTACACACACACACACACACACACACACACAGGCATCTTCCACAAGGACACCTTGACACATTGTGCCAGGAATCGAACCGGTGCACCCATTTCAATTGCAAGGCTCTCTCTCTCTCTCTCTCTCTCTCTCTCTCTCTCTCTCTCTCTCTCTCTCTCTCTCTCTCTCTCTCTCTCTCTCTCTCTCTCTCTCTCTCTCTCTCTCTCTCTCTCTCTCTCTCTCTCTCTCTCTCTCTCTCTCCACCATTCTGAGCTGTCGGCGGCTGCATCAATGCTAGATAGATAAAGGGTGTGGCACGCTGCTTGAACCTTGGAAAGGTAAACCAAATGTATTTTAAATGGGCCTGAGGCAGCACTTCCAGCACGGGATCACACTGACCAGACAGAAAGTGCAAGAGTTTGGGATATTTAGTGTAGTTTTTTAGTGGCAAGGGCAGGTGGAAGACACTGCCAGCGAGCCGCAAGAGAGGAGCACTCTGTGTCAGTCACAGTGCAACAACAAGTATCTTAAAGAATGAATAATGAAATAACAATATCCTCTTTCAACACAAAGACAGACAGGCAGGGAGGAGATGAGAGGGGATGGGCGAGAAAGGAAAGGAGAAGGGTGAAGGAGAGGAGTGGCATGGATAGAGGAGAAATAGAGGGGGGAGGAGGAAATGGTAGGAGTGGGGAGAGGAGATGAGAGGAAAGGAGAGCAGAGAGGGGGAGGAGAAGGAGAAGGAAAACAAGACAGATTGAAAAGAAACAGGAGGAGAGGAGAAGACAGGAAGTGAAAGCAGAATTAGGAATGTTCTTCTGATTGTTCTTCTGAATGTGGCGTGTAGTTTTCACTTAATAATTATGCATCTCTATTCCGTTTGTGAAAGAAAATTAATTTCTAATTTCGTAGATTAACATAATAAATATATGAACATACCTTGAACGTATAGCTATATATAATCACGAATGAATCCTACCTCTTGCTCATACAGAGACAAAAATAGAGGAATTACTATAAATATAGGCAATGTATAGGCAAGGATGTAATATGAAATCCATGCTATCATGAATCATGTACTTAATACCTGTGTATTCCAGAGCAATGTCCGTTCAATTATATCATTGATTGATTTGCACACAATTTTACAACGCAGAGGAGTGGTTTTTAATGATACTGTACTGCCATTCATCATGCAGATGATGGACAACACTTTAATTTACACTCCATAATAATCATATATGTATGATGATATACATTGAATTATAATCCTACATCTTAATAAATGATGATAAGGAAAAAAGAAACCGGATAATTGGGTATCAGCATACAGACTAATGTTTATGCATAAATCAGGGTTAGTTATTAAATGTTTTTGCATTTTTTTGTATTCATCTTTAAACAACCCCGTCTAAATAATATTAGAAGCATTCTGCATGCATAGACATACATACAATCATTTGTACAACAAACAAACTCACTTGTCTTGATTCTTTTTGGAAAGTTTCCACGAAAAGCGCTGCACACTCTGAAGATAGCCACCCACTGCCAAATTATTAGTCACTCATTGTAGTCTAGCTCGCTCTATCGCTTTCCTTCTCTTCCTCCCTCTCCATCTTTCTCTCCAAAAGTCGACCTCGCTCTACCCAATTTCTCTACATCTATCCGCTTCCCTTTCTTGCAATCATTGCCTACGCCAAGCTTGCCAAACAAGCAGCCCACGTGGCGCTAACGCAGCTACACGGCCGGCAGCTAATGCTATGTTAATCATCATTCACTTCCAGCGGGAGGGGGGAGCTCTTCCACCTCTTTAACCAGTTGTGACTCAGTCTGTCCTGGTAGGGAAAATGAGACAAGCTGTGTCTTTCTGGATCCCGCCGCATGACCGAGCAAGGGCAGCCATGCGACCGTGCAGGGGCTGGTAGCATAGCGCCGTTGTTGGTGGACTGGTGGGAAGCCACGCTAGACCACCAGGGTCGACGCCAAGCCGCTGGCGAAGAGCGACTGCCGACGCGTTAACACGCTCGTCCCATCTGGACAGGAAGTGACGTCGTTACGTTTCTGTCGCTTAAAAATCGCACTACGCCCACGTTGCCACGCTAAAGTCCCTGTAGGAGAAATGCATTGCGTTTTTTGCGTCTCACACTCATTCGGCATGTGTCCAAAGCGTACGCATGTTTCTGTTGTACAATGAAGCCGTTTCTGTGTTTTTATATTCATTTCGTGAATATAGTCATTTGTGGCCCCAAATCAAGGACCCACATCAGCCTAAAGAACTAGTCTAAAGTGAGTGTGTTAGCCAGCAACATTTTGTTTAGTTAGTTATCACGCAAGATAATCAGATATATGTTGAGGGATATTGAGGAAAAGTGTGCATCTGTGAAATGCTTCTGCACGTCTGGACGGCACATGAGTCATTAGACATGAAAAAGCCAAATATGCATTTAGATGAACTGATTAACATCAGAGTCATCACGCGCACACATGCAAATGTGCACGCACACACAAACACGTCTACATGCACGTTGTGTGCAGACACACACACATGCACGCACGCACGCACGCACGCACGCACACACACACACACACACACACACACACACACACACACACACACACACACACACACACACACACACACACACACACACACACACACACACACACACACACACACACACACACACACACACAGGAGTCAGCCTGGCCACCTCCCCACCACTTTTGTGGTTATATCTAGGATACTCCACCTACTAGCAAAACCATGCATGCACACAAACACAAAGGCTTTAGCATTGCTACCCCGTGAATAAATGACATACTCTATTCCCGTTTTCACAAGCATCACAAAATGCTTGTAGTGCCGGTACTTGAAGCTCTGTTGTGTGTCAGTTTACCCCCACCCACCGTCAGACTGTCAATCCCAGTGCATCAACTCGCACGCACGTCAACCTGCCCCTGTGATCGCGCTCTCCGCCTCTCCCCCCCCCCCCCCCCCCCTGGTTTCCTACTTTCTTTTGTTCTTTCACTCTCCGCACGCAGCGCCAGCCACCAGCCGTTCTGCTTTTTGAAGTTTTCAAACACCGCAGAGGTGGAGACGGAGCTCGCACACAGACTCACTCCGCCTTTATTCTTGATTTCAATTTTGTTTTACCATTTTTTCAACTGACGTTTTATCGTACACACAGCAAACACACACACACACACACACACACACACACACACACTCGTTTCGACACGTACATGTTCTGAAACCAGCGACAAACACCCACCTTTGCTAGAGAGCTAGCTACAATTGCTAGCTGACGCAAAACTGAAAGAATGAACAAAGAAAGAAAGTGGTGGTGTGGGCATGTTGCGCTGTCTATCGGCAGGGCCGTCCCATGCATGTTTCAGCTAGGCGCAGCCGGGACAATTAGGGAGGGAACTCATTACCTGGGCTGGAGAGTAGCCCAGGGAGTGCCTGGAGCTAGCGCTGTAGCACTACACCACAACTTGCATTGCCACAAAAAGCTTTACAAACTACACACTCTGAACATAGCCACGCACAGCCAAACTCTTATAGTCACTCGTCTACCTCGCTTTCTCGATTTCCCTCTCTCTCTATCTGTTCCCTTCTTTCTACCTTGCTCTTTCTAAATCACTGTCACTCTCTCTAAGTCTACCTCACTCCACCTGTTTTTCTCACACTGTCTCTACCTCTCTCTAAGGCTATCTCACTATTTCTCTCTCTCTTGCTTTCTCAGTCTAGCTTGGGTTCTCCATTTCACTTTCTTTTCTTTTCCCTGTCCACCACACTATCATATATCACTTTTCCCTCCCTCTTCCTTCATCTATTTCTCTTTCTCTCACTTGCTATCTCTCTATCCAAGTCTCCCCATCTATCTACTTCTCTCTCAGAGCCTCTTTCTCCCTCTCTTTTAATCCACGCCTGTCTCTAACTATCCATTCATCTTCATCAACCTCTCTTTATCTATCTGTCTCTACTTTTCTCTGTTTCCCCCCCCATCTATGTTGGTCTCTTTCTCTCTCCTCTGATCAGTGTCTCTCGTTGTTGGCTGTACTTCTTCTCCCTCTCCTCCTCTACTCTGCTCTATCCGTCTCGATCACGATTCATTGACTATTCCCCTCACACAAACCTTCTGAACCATCATAAATCCCCCCCCCCCCCCCCCCCCCCCCCCCCATCTAGTTCAAGGATCTGTGGTGGGGAAGATCCTCCACACATAACTTCAGACTCCAATTTAAACACACTGCAGCTCTTCTGTAGCTAAAGAAAATGCCGGTCTCTGGGCTTTAATGCCTGGCGGAGGTCTTGTCAAGAGGCATTCTAAGGGGGCGGTACTGATATGCGTTGCACACGGGCGCGCTAGTGCGCCGGCGCTATAGGGTTAGCCTAGCGTTAGCCTAGCCACCGAATCAGTAATGTGCAGGTGCTCTGGCCGCTCTGAAGCTTCCCTGCGGCTCATTCGTGAGTCTTTGGGTGAGCTGGCCGACGCGTTCTGCATGCCAAGTTGAAAAAACAACAACGACCAGACTGGGTTTAGTTTAGAAAATGTGCACTGTGTTTAAAACTACATATATGTTTACTGTGCAATATATACATGTACCGCCCCCCCCCCCCCCCCCCCCCCCCCCCCCCCCCCCGATTTCATTTTCTCCTTTGCTGACGAAAGGGCTACTTTTAAGATCTTATGACACGAGAACGATATCTGGTGACACGCTAATTAGCTGTTGAAATGCGGTTTATTTGACAGTTTGCTGCCATGATCCATGAAGTCGCCATGAGGCGACCAGACGCTGCTTTAAAGAGCGTCAGACCATAAACTCTCTCAAACAAATCATACATTCAATGTGATATGATTTTAGATTTAAGTTGGGCCAAGTGACATGCGAGTTCCCTATATCCCTTTATGTATTAAGGGCAAGGTTTGTTGGCTATGGTAACAAAGTTTAAAATGTAATTCAGCAATTCCTTATGTAGCAGGTTGACCCTGAAATAATGCTTAGTCATGTCAAAGCTGTGTTGGCTATAACACTAAAAAAGTAAGATGTCACTTTGTTAGCATGAGCGACAGGTTAAGATGTTAAACAGTGGAAACTAACCAGGTAAGACATTTATTTATCATTCTTGAATATGTATTTAATATCTATTATCATATATGTTTTACATTTAGTTGTCATATCTTACCATGGCATAGGGAACGCTTCTCAAAAAAGCTTTTCCGGGCAGTTTGACTCCCAAACAGTGTCGCTTTTGACATTTCTATGAACAAGCCCTGAAACTATTAGGAGATCTATTCCATTAGTCGATGCCGAGATGGCCTTTTGACCTCATTATGCGAGAACATTTGTTGTTAGGTTGGGTTAATTGTCTTTGTGTTCTAATTTGATTTCAGTGGATATAATTGGTTCGGGAGTCAGCTCAGTCATTGTATTACTGTGTTAATGTGAGGAGCTTCACTAACTTTACACTCTTTACACTGGAAGTAGGAGATTAATAGTTTACAACTCCACAGAGAAAGATAACCGAGGAGTCCTCAATTACACACATACTTTTGTTTTCTCTACGCCAATTGCTTTCTTATATCAAAAGTCCCGAATGTGATCATGATAATGTTTATTTTTTCCAATTTCTACCATATAAGGGTAAAATAGACACGCTTGGTGCGGCAGTTCAACTTGGATTGCCTATTTCCTGTTTCCAGTTTCTGCAATATATTTAGATTTTAGCATCTGCTAGATTCCTATCTTAAGCTCGTACCATATTCTCTTTTGGGAGGAATACATCTGCATCTGGAATATCTCCCAAGATTATAATTATTTGGTTAAATCACATCTGTGAATGCAACTTATTTTTCCGAGCTCTGCGATCAATATAAAACCACCAAGACAGGTAGTGAAGTATCGATCCTAAGGGTCGGGGTCGGAGATTGCACTGTTTAGTATGGCATAATTATAAGATAATTACAAAAGGAAAGAAGTAAATACACAAAACTCTTTGGTATTCTACCTCACTCTGTTCCACTACGTGGGCCATTTTGGATCTGATTTAGATCCAACACGGTGCATAATTACCTGTTCGCCTGTGATCTGTACAGTTCAGTACACTGATGTAAACAGCTCCTCTGTACACTACAAGCTTTGCTCCTGAAATACAGAGCAAGGGAAATATGATTCGATCCAGTTTACCCTCTCAGGATTCACATTCAGTAAATTGATTTTGAATGCTCATTCACTTAGCCTACTTAGCCTTAGCACATACATCACAACTATATAATGCTAACTTTTGTAGCTTATACAAATAAAATACTGCTGCCGAATGCTAACTAGCATAGCCTATAGACATATATCACTACTGCAGAATGCTAACTTGTGTAGCTTAATGAGAATCACCTCAGCTGTAGAATGCTAATTTGGTAGCCTATAGACATACATCACCACTACAGAATGCTAACGAGTAGCCTATAGATATACATTCACCACTGCAGAATGCTAACAAGCGTAGCCATTGACATACATCAACGCTGCAGAACGCTCATTAACGTAGTCTATACATACTTCACTGCTGCAGAATGCTAACTAGCCTAGCATATAGACATGCATCACTGCTGCAGAATGTATCTAACTAGAGTAGCCTATAGACAAACATCACAGCTGCATAATGCTACATAATGTTGCATGGAGAGAAACATTACCACTGTATAACGCTAACTAGTGTAGCCTTTAGACATGCATCACTGTTGCAGAATGCTAACTTGCGTAACCTATAGATATACACTACTGCTGCAGAATGCTAACTTGGTAGCCTATAGACATACATCACCACTACAGATTGCTAACTAGCATAGCCTATTGAGATACATCACAGCTACAGAATGCTAACTAGCGTGGCCTATAGACATTAATTAAAGCGGTGGCACAACAATCAGGGCAGATAAATCACGGGTTTATAAACACTATAAACACTGGAGATTTCCAATGTGGCTGTAATTAATAAGGATGATGAGCAGGGGTCGTGGCTGAAGCATCCAGCCATGAAATGCATATCCTGGGAGTGGTCCTTGCGGGACAAGTCATATTTTCATATCTCTCCACGTGCACAATCCCGTCTATCTGTATGCCAAACCCAATCTCATAAGTGGGTAAATATAGGCATCAACACACACACACACACACACACACACACACACACACACACACACACACACACACACACACACACACACACACACACACACACACACACACACACACACACACACACACAAAACGTGCACGGAATGCATTTATACACACATGAACGCACAAACACATACACTTGAATGCCTTTAGGCACAGCTATTCACAAGCACACACACACACACACACACACACCACAAGCATACAAATGCAGGCAGACACACTCACTCACACACTTAAACACATGCAGAGTGAAGTAGGACCACCTAACTGGGAGTCAGAGGAAAATGAACAAGAGGTTTCCAGGGAGGAAGAGATAACGGCCCGAACCCAAACACTGACCTCCTCCTCCTCCTCCTCCTCCACCTCCTTCAACACAATGCCCGCTGACATTTGCAACTGCTCCTTTATCCATCAGGAGTGTGTGGAAGACAGCGGCCCTGCAATCCCCTAGCCCGTCCGCCTCAATCGGTTTGTGTGTCCATTAAGACACAGGAGTTTTCACCGAGCCTTGCTGTTAGTCCTTGAAACCAATTTTCCCCGCCTTTTCCTTGATGTGTGTTAGTTGTCCACTGTGGCGGCCATTTTAGTCGGAGGGGGAGGGGGGGGGGGGGGTGATCTACACAAACAATCGGTGAGAGAGAGAGAGAGAGAGAGAGAGAGAGAGAGAGAGAGAGAGAGAGAGAGAGAGAGAGAGAGAGAGAGAGAGAGAGAGAGAGAGAGAGAGAGAGAGAGAGAGAGAGAGAGAGAGAGAGAGAGAGAGAGAGAGAGAGAGAGAGAGAGAGAGAGAATGGTGGATTCTCTTTGAAGCTTCAGCTGAAATCTCAGAAATCTCATCATCTCCTCTCCACCATGGTGCCACTGCACTCTCCCGACAGCAGGTGAAATCACTGGCAATCAAACCACAAGGATTTTGTTATTTCTCTCTCTCTCTCTCTCTCTCTCTCTCTCTCTCTCTATCCACATGATCTCCTGCCCTCCTCCTGTTGTTCCCGCTCGCCCTTCCCATCTTGTACCAGGAGAGCAAGGAGTGTGTACATGGCGGTGTGATGTCATGTTGGATATGGGATCAGAGCTGAGAACGGGGTAGAGATCCGACAGCGGTTCGGGAGAGAGGGGGGAGTAGGCGAGAGAGCTTCATGCCGCTGTTGAATAAGACAAAGATATGAACATGTATATTATACCTATTATTTCCCGCTCCTAATTGTTTGGTGCTTTTAGCAAAAGTGGTATAGTTAAAGGTGAGTGTGTGGAATATAGTGGCATCTAGCAGAACAGACTAGGCAGTAATGGAATATAATATTAATAAGTATGTTTTAAGTAGTGTATAACGATAACAAACGCTGAGTTTTCGTTACCTTCGAAAGAGCCCTTTATCTCAACATAGAGAGTGGGTCCTCTACCACTGAGCCCGCAATGATGCAACACCATGTTCCTACAGTAACCCAGAATGGGCAAACAGCTCCAGAGAGAATGTGTTTTTAATTAACAATCATAATTGCTATCTTGTAAGCTATTAAGTTTGTCATCGCTAGATTCCACTACACACTACACCTTTAAGGCCACTCTTTAATGGGAGATGCAAGCTATGTCATCCTGGAGAATAGCTCTACTGCTGTTTCAATAGCGCAAATCAAAGGTTTTTTCGTTTTAGCTGAGTGATTGACTGCCGTCAGAATAGCATTAAAGTGTAAGTGAACCCCCTATTTCAGCTCAAATTCGAACACTATGAGATTTTAAGTTCTAGGAAGGAGGGGGGAGTTGTTATCCCCATGGTGACAACCCACGGCAACTTACTTGTACTCATACTTTTTTAAGCTAGTACACGTCGTTGAGTATGAGTAAAGTTGTATATGAAATGCACCACACACTGGCATTATGCGTGTCGGAGAAGCTGAACCCTCTCAGACCTTAACATTAACTGTTGTTATTTAAGTAACAGTGTCAAAATGGCATAGACTACTATGCTCAAGATCATAGAAGACATACTCAGGCATTTAATAAACCAAAATGATTATGGGTTCACAGGCTCTTTAAAGTGCATCTAAAATAAGATATTGTGAGGCAGGTAGTACCTGCTTGCTGTCTTCTTCCAATTGTCTTTTGTTAATATTTTCATTTAGTTACTGAACAAATAGATTACCAGAGTTCTTAACTAATTCTAACTACTAATAAAAAACGCAATGCAAAACCAAAATTACATTTAATTACAATACAAAGACAAACTACACACTATGCACAAAAATACAATAATACACATTAGCACTATCTTTAATCCTCATCACAAATCAACTTATCGCACAGCAGCTCATTCCAGTGTATTCATATAATTACTGTTAACAATGAAGCATCAACGCAACTCATTGGTAGTGTTAACATCTTGCGAGAAGCATTAGAGTGCGCGCCAAACTCCTCAGAGCGCTGTGGAAGCAGATGTCCTCTATATTGCATCAGTCCTGCTTGTCTATCTCACGGCTGGATCTCATGACGACATATGATACAAGTCAACGTTTGTCTCTCGCTGCCGCTTACATCTCCGTGGGCTTCCAGAGGGCTGTCGAAACCCCAGGCTGTGAAGCCAAGGCCACACAGAGGCGTTAGAAGCCTGGGTCTTCTTCTTTTCTGCGAGCTGAACAGCCATAGCGGGGTGGAAATGGCTGCCTTGCGCGGCATAAAGCGATTAGCTAAATCTGCACAACGTTAAACCCAACCTTTAGAATGGGATGGCAATGTTTTTGAAATATGCTGCGAAAACTGCAGTGATATAAGAAAGGCTGGTTAATGCAAGACTTTATTGATCCCAGAGGGGTATTGAGATAAAAATATACAGGCTTAACATTTTAATTAAACAATATGTACAACTTGGGAGAAAATACACAATTAAAATACACAGGAGGTGCACAATTTCCACCTAATGTGCTTAAAATCCTCCCGGAATATTTAGTGGTTTGTTCCTTATTTTGAACAGTTATTGTTTGTACCATAAAGATAGGGGTGGGAAACCGCTCCGATCCTAGAGAGAGAAAGGGTGAAGGAGAGAGAGAGAGAGAGAGTCCTTTATTCCTGTTCTTTCAGCTGGGAGAGCCTCTGGAGTTAGCAGTGAGAGAGAGCTTAGCCAGACTGGATGAGTTCTGGCTCGTTCTCTAACTGTAGTGCCAGCTCGCCAGAACGAGCAGGTCCTCTCAGACAATTGGCCGGTAATGAGAGGCGCCGACCTCACGACGAGGTGGTTAGGAAAGGCACTCTTGGCGTTGGCTGCTCGTATTTTTGACCATGTTACACTGACTGTCTGTCTGTGTGTGTGTGTGTGTGTGTGTGTGTCTCTCTCTCTCTCTCTCTCTCTCTCTCTCTCTCTCTCTCTCTCTCTCTCTCTCTCTCTCTCTCTCTCTCTCTCTCTCTCTCTCTCTCTCTCTCTCTCTCTCTCTCTCTCTCTCTCTCTCTCTCTCTCTCTCTCTCTCTCTCTCCCTCCCTCCATTGACCAAGGGTTACAGTCTTTCCCGGTGAAGTTATAGCCTGTTAATTTAACATCCTGACAGTCTGACATCTTGTTCAGTTTGAAAGGTAAAAACCGTGCTACATCCACTGCTGTTTCTATTACAACATTGAAGAGATATCCTCGCTGAATCAAAGCTTCTTGCTATATACTGTTCCCACGTCTACATCCGCAAAGCAAGTTGGTGACAGACCTCAGGCATCCATGTTTGGAGATACTTACAATTCGTAAACTCGAGTTGTCAGAGGTTTAATTAGCGTGAAGGAAAAGAACGTAGGCCAGAAACAGCAGCAGAGGGTTACAGCGCCTTGGGAACACCTGCTCTCTAAACGTTTATTGTCAAAGAAAAGATAAAACGGAAATCGACTTGTTACCTTGTCAGCGCGTTGCCTCTTAACAATCAATAGTATTTTGCAGAATGCAATTTGTGACATTGCAAAGCGATGAGCCCTATCCCAGCCCTACTATGCAAATATGTTAATGACTGGGATCTGTTTATCAGAAAAGGGTTAAAGTGGGCGGGGCCGTGAGGGCATTTTGGCTATGCATCTTTATAGATTCTAGACTATTTTAAATCCAACTTGATTATCATCAAGACAACAGACCTGTGCCTTCCTGCCTAAATGTCCGAGATTACACAGCATTTGACCACCCCTTGATCACCTTGGCTGTTCTCTCTTTTCTCTTCATGATCAGAACTGAACAGTAATCAGAAGTATCCCGCGAAATCCCTTGCTAGGCTAGAAGCGAAGCAAGCTGGCCATTCATCTTGTTCACCCGTGCTTCACGCTTCCCCCGTTGATGAAAGATTGAAACAGCAGCCTTGACTTGCTTTCTTAGTGGTCTCACCTTGGCCTCCCACCCTGCAGTACCACCCTGTTCTCCGACAGCAGCTCCCTCTCCTCTTCTCTGTGTGCGCACACACAACCCTACACACACACCAACATACAGAACAGATGTCCGCAGAAAACGGATGAAACCACATTTTCTTTAACTGAATTACGGTATGTTCTAGCTAGCAGTATGTCCAAGCTAACTGTACGTTATAACTAACGGTATGTTGTAACGGTACGTTGTAACTTACGCTATGTTCTTCTAGCTCGTTTTAGCGTTAGACCTTTAATCCATACATTGTTGCCCTGCAAGGTTTTGTATTGATTGTAAGAGTTGACTGAGGTATGACTTACAACCTTTTGGTTTGTTCGTTTTTGGAACATTTGCTACTTTTTCTATTGCTGTGCTTTATAGATGGGTGTTGTCTTCGGAATCAAACTAAAGGCAAATGGGTTTGTGTTCAACAAACCGTAAAATCTCTTGCTAAAGAGAAGATGTTTTGCCGCGGGTTAAAGAAAAAAGCAGACACAAAAACATGGTTCACAAGTTGATGGTGGTGGTTGTGTTGTTGCTGGAGTTGATGGCGATGGATGGGGTGGTGGTCATGAGGATGGGGAGGCGGATGTTGTGGTGGTGATGATGGTGGAGGCTGTAGGCGTAGTACCCGTATTAGATCCAAGGGATGCAAGATTAGAGTCGAGGGCTTCATAGTGGCTGTCTGCCAGATGCCACCCGTTCTGTCCAGCGATGGACTACTTAGCGGAGGCACAATTGCATACAATGACATCTGTGATGTGTGGGTCTTCTAACAATGCAAGATAAGACCCAGATTACTCAGGGTATATATATATATATACTTACATGCACACAACCACACACACACAACCTCACACACACACACACACACACACACACACACACACACACACACACACACACACACACACACACACACACACACACACACACACACACACACACACACACACACGTTGTAGTGGTGTAGTGTAAGCCAACTTGCATTTTTGTGTGACTAGTGAAGAATGCAGACTACTTCGCTGATGCAAAATGTGCATTCATATGATCATGCCATCTAGCATTTGAACAACATGCAATGGTTTGAGAACAAAAATGTATTCAACAAAAGATAGTCACAGTGCTCTGCTGGTTTGGCTGCTTCGGATGGAGAGAAGATGAAGGGTATGGGAGGGCTCAGCTGAAATATTCAGAGTTGATGGAAATGGAGAGCTGAGGAGTTGGCAGCCTCCACAAGGATGTGAGACAGATCACACGTGAAGCAGGATGGAGCTTCGTTTAATCCCGTTTTCAATTCCAAGATTTTGTTGGTATCGCAAAGAATGAAAAATCAGTCACCGCCTTTTATGTTCAGAGTTGCATTATTGATAGCTTTCACAGCATCTGGCCTGCATCTGGCCAGCACAATGCCACGAAAGTCTATGTTGGACATGGAAACAATGTCTTCCATCCCGATACGTCTCGTGTTGTTGTTTTAACAACAACAGTTGTTAAAAATAGAACTACAATTTGTAAAAATTTCATGAATGCGTAATTCTATCTACTGCCAGTTTGTCACACTCACGTACAATACAGTGGTCGAGAATTTAAGATGTAATTTGGGCTCAAGATGTCATATCGTTTGTTGATTGGTTAAGGAGGATGTCTTCCGTTCGAGAGTCTTTTTAGGTGTTTTGGTCAATAACAGATTAGCATGAAAAAAGATTTATGTAGTTAAATTGGTATTTGATAAGAGACCCTACTCTGCCCCTCACCACTCCATCACACGCCCTTTCCCCTCTCGGCTGATTTGCAGGTGTCGCTGTTGAAGCATTTTAATCAGAATCTCAATAATCTAGTTTTTTCCAAAGAAGTGTAATGGTTGGTAATGTGTAGGTTCAACTAAACGTTTTATACGTTACAACGTTCCCGTAGTACGTTGTAGCACAAAGTTAATTTTGATGTTTTATTCCTTATCCTACTACTACATTTAACTACTTTTGAAAGTACATTTACTTAGCTCATCCTAGCCATGCAAAAACTGATTGATTCCATGTTCATGCACTTAGTGCTCAAATCCTCACCACAACAATATTACAATTTGTTTTGTGGGGTTTTCTTAGGAGAGTCAGCAATTTAATATACTACACTTCAAAATACAGATGGTCATTCAACCACTATTTTTCAACCTTGGCAGCCCAATGTAGGTGTGCACCCCACATGTTGAGAACTGCCGCAGTAGGGCCGCCTTAGACAGGCCTGGGGGGGGGGGGGGGGGGGGGGGGGGGGGTATGGGATCCCAGTGTTGGCTCCACAGTGAGGGGGGAATTAACTGAGGCCTTGCATGGTCCTCCAAGCCCCTGTGATCTCCAGCTAATCCTTTCCACCATATCCATGTACAGTACATCACGGTGGCATAGTGGGTGACGTCACCGCCTTCTTCGCTCTGTCTGTCTCTCTCTCTCTCTCTCTCTCTCTCTCTCTCTCTCTCTCTCTCTCTCTCTCTCTCTCTCTCTCTCTCTCTCTCTCTCTCTCTCTCTCTCTCTCTCTCTCTCTCTCTCTCTCTCTCTCTCTCTCTCTCTCTATGTGTGTGTGTCTCTCTCCCCCCTCAGTCTCCCTTCACATCTATCTCTGTTGCACTCTGACTTTAATGCTTTCTATTTAATACACACTGACTATTCACCCTCCATTCTGTATTGTTGCGTCCCCCACCCCTCTCTCTCTCCTCCCTCACTCCCACCCTCTTTCGCTCTCTCTCTCCTCCCTCACTCCCACCCTCTCTCCTCTGTCTTCACCTCCC
Organism: Lota lota; assembly: GCA_026745465.1. Classification (NCBI taxonomy): domain Eukaryota; kingdom Metazoa; phylum Chordata; class Actinopteri; order Gadiformes; family Lotidae; genus Lota; species Lota lota. The sequence goes on from JACYXH010000047.1 coordinate 202,159, forward strand.
TCCCTTTCTCTTGGTCCCTCCCCTTGTTCTCTCACCCCCTCTCTGACCCTCCCCCCCATTCTCCCTCCAGCCTCCCTCTCTTCCCTCCCTCCCTCCCTCCCTCTCTATTGTCTGCTGGAGTTGGAGGCCAGGGTAGGGTGGGGCTGACTGATGAGGGGGGGATTATGTCCGTCTAAAGAGGTCTCTGATGGATTTGAGAGCCATCTCGGTAGCAGGATTTGGTGCCACCCTGCCCTCCACTAATGGCTGGGCGTGCTCTAAACCCTGCCCAACTGTAACCAGCAGTTGTAACAGGGACGATTCCCTCAGGGATCAATAAAGTCATCTGAATCTGTTAGACGGCTTTGCTAAGATGCTATCGCTTAGACAGGTAGCTAAGAGGCGAGCCTATTGGGACAGGCACGCAATTAATATTTTACTTAAGATGTTTAAAGAAAATGGCAGTTTTAACTTTTATTTCACGTGTTCCGCTTTTTATTCCGAGGCTTTTTAGACTCATGAATACTTTAACATCCATATGCTTTTATTTTCTCAATTCCTGTGATCTAACTTCATAGTTATTTTTTGCTGCGCACCCATGATGAGGAACCTTTTGAGCGTTTGGGATTTTGACAGCCAACAGCGTGTTTGTCAGCGCTTTTATGTAGCGCTCAGGACCAGCGTTCCCGTTTTCTTTTCCGGGCTGGAACAAAGCAACTGTTATTAATTTGACAGTTGATACCCATGTAGCAGTAGCACACTAACAGTAGCAGCACTATCTGTAGCGGATAGAGTAGCATTTAATATGTACCGTTACTGTAAGTAGTGTGTTAAGGTCGTACGTTGGCGTTCCTCTGAAGATTAACGCATTCAGAGGGCTGATTCTTCAAACTGTTTGGATTTCTCAGATATCACAACTGAGTTTATGTTGATCTGGGAATGTAAATGTAGCTTGGAGTGTTGATTAAGATAACCCTGTGTGTGTGTGGGGGGGGGGGGGGGGGGGGGGGGGAGTGCACACTGTCCATTTAAGGCAAGGAATATGCATGTTTGCAAATACATTTGATCCCTGGATTGGAAGCGTAAATGAGCCATTCATGTTTATTATATATGTAATCATTTATTTATTTCAATTTAAAAAACAATTGTGCTTATAGTGCATACCAGTTGCTTTGTTGATGTCGGTTTTATAGGTAGCCATCGTCAACATTACTTTACTCACACTCTCACTCACTCTGTTGACTTTTTAACAGCCTAATGTTCTATTGTGAAGGTTCCATTGTCCTTGTCAGACAAAGCTACCAAATTTAAGACGGGTTCTGGTCTTACTTGTTTTAGGCATTTTATTTTCATTATTTCTGACGTTTTGTAGTGTTAATGTGTCATCGGTTTCATTGCGGAAGTAATCGATAGAATTGGCAGGGAAGCAAAAACATAACAAAAAATTGCATTGTTTGTTGGAGCTCCTAGATCCATCTTTGTTTTCGATAATGAATGACGTTTTTAAGCTAGGTCCACAAACAATTCACAATCCGTTTTTGCAATTTAGCATCATACAGTGAATTCAGAAACTTATGAGTAAGGAGCAGGTCATTGTTGGGCTCAAGGATGACAATTGCAAGGCTGGAGGCATTGGGTATTGAAACAAGAACCTTTCTACTTGGAATTCAGCATCCTAATCCCCTACACTACACAGTTGTTGTCTTCAGTCACCATTTTATTCAGCAGCTCTTTTCCATTTTACACACCTCTGTTCCCTGCTTTAGTTTATTCAACACTAGTCGACAGCACCTCATTGTTGCTTTAGCTGTTCTGTGAAGCACAACACAATTAGACATTCACACACCTGCGGAGAACAGCCATTCACTACTTTAAAGTGAAGCAGCAAGCACAGCCCTTCGCTGTGGCAGTCCAGATGGGGATGTCTATTTAAGCAACCCACAGCCTCACCGTCTTAGTTTAAAATGGCCGCCGATGTCGTGTTCATTAACTTGTCCTGAGCAAGTCATACCTTCCTGTTTGACAGGACAATAACTTTTCCTTCCACCCATTTGACCTGCTACCAGAGGGACACTAAATCACCACTAATCTGGTTGGATTGAATCTTCGAGAGGAGGATTCGCTAATGACACGGTATGTTGACAGGCAGCTAAATCAAGGTCTCCAAGTCTGCTTTCTGGAACACGAAGTCTGTCGTTTTTTGGTGGATCTTTGAATGGTGGTTTAAAATTCCAACCAAGTTAGTCAACATTAGCGCACACGTTGAAAAAGTAAAAGCAACATCAAACATCATAACAGTTTAAGAGTAAACTTGATCGTCAAAAAAGCTTTTGAGGCCATTCTTTATCATCACAGAATCAATATTATATTCCTCACTGAAACTGAAATAAATATTTCATATGTACTTTTTTTGTTTGAGCAATTTCGGGAGGGTGCACAATCTTTCCAGAGGTAACTCCTCAGGCGATGTTGGTGTTGCCCTGGTAACAAGCTCTATGTCTTTCACTTTGAGATTCACCAAATGCATATTTATATCTCCATGTCTGTCATAACATACCTAGACTAAGTTTTTACTTAGCACGAAACAACCGCCATACAAGTCAAGGTTATATAGTGAAAATAAATGTATACTGCGGACTCACAAAGCTTGTTCAACTAAGCATGATTTCCAGTGTCTCTTGCAAAACTTTCATTGGCTCTTCGCTGGTCCACAAGACAGCCTGGGGGGGAGACCCTAACAGTTTGGGCAGACCAATCACAATTCAGAGGTGTGTTTGGGTGAATTGGTATTGACACGTGTCCAGGGCGGAGCTACACCGGTACTAGCAACGCATTGGGTCAGACTAAGTTTAAACTAGACCATGGTTGTTTACCACCACATTTTCTTACACTGACGCTAATTATTTGTAGTAACATTTATGTTATATTAAATATAGCAACATAATACATGTAAAGTAATGTGGGATTGCTTAGGAGCGTTTTGGCATTGAAAACATTGAAGGAAAAGGTGAGCTAGGTTAGCATAGCAACTTTTCTGAGGCTATGTGGGTGACAGAGGATCAGCTAGGGACTGACGGTTGCAAAGGCAAAATATGATTGTTCATTTACATTTCCTACTGGACAGGAATATAAATATGCACACATACACACACACACACACACACACACACACACACACACACACAGACACAGACACAGACACACACACACACACACACACACATATACACAGACTCAAATAGACTTAAACACACTCACAAAGGTGCACATGCACACACGATAGCACACTGGGTGTGTGTCTCTGGTTGAATGCATTTGTGCGCACACTGCAGCACACACACACACACACACACACACACACACACACACACACACACACACACACACACACACACACACACACACACACACACACACACACACACAGTAGCACGTTGCACTTGCTTACGCTTGTGCACATACAAAGGGAGGATAGACAGACAGACAGACACACACACATATATGAAATGGTAGTAAATTAGGTTCTACCTCATCCTTGTTGTGCAATATCATTATACACATGTAATTTACATGTGGTATATTCATTTACACGCTATATGTTAATTTACATCTCATATGCCTGATGTATTCGTCCAGCTTCTCCAGAGGAAGGAACTGTCTTCCACGGAGGTCCAATAATGAGAACACAGGGGAATGCAGAAAATAAATTATCTTGTAACTCAAAACACACACACGCACACTGTAAGAATAGACTATGTAAGCATGAGGCAGCATCTTAAAAACAGGACAACCCCTTACAGAAGCCATTGCTTATGAATCAATAGTTCATTCATTTCTCTTTGTGTGCACCTGGGACTGTAAACAAGCCAAACATAAACATCATTAAACACAATAAAGGTAGCTTACCTCCACAATAGACACCCTCGACCGAGGCTGTCAAGAAGTTCTTCGGCTCTCTTTAATCAGCCCTCTCTAAACTGGCCGCTAAAGAGATCACGCAGCTGCTAGCAAACTGCCGCTAGCATCAAACAAGCATTGCATACGACCGCTGCAAAGCAGTCTGTGTATGCTAGTAGTCTCTAGAATACAATTAGTAGCAAGCTATATCAGTTAAAGCTAGGGTACAGATAACATTTTGCCAATGTTAAGTATTTACTGCATGCTACTGTATGCCAGTAATCTCTACCAAACACCTAGTAGTTATACATCAGTAATAGCTATCATACAGCTTATAATGCTACACTAGCAGTAGCTAGTGTATAGCATGCAGCCGCTGCAAAGAATTCTCAAGGTTACAGCTGCTAGCACACAGGCCTAGCATACACATAGTTTCATGTTTTGAGCATGCTCACAATTTCATGTAGTCACTCACATACACTGAGTAGCAATATAGTAGCATGCAGCTGCTACTAAGCATTAACTAGAATAAGGTTAGTGGCACGCAGCCACCAGCAAACTGACTAGATCATCCAGCTGATATGAGGCGCTGCTAGCGCTTGGCTATAGTACTTCATACAAGCCCATAACGTTGCAAGTACACTGCTTAGAGCATGTGACTGCTAGCATGAGGCGCCCTACGGGTAGTTAGCTGTCAGCAGCTAGCTGGATGACGCTGGCTAGCGATCAGCATCAGCTCCCTGACATTGCGGGTTTCCAACCTTGCCTGACGTAATGTACCAACAAAATGGAATGTGTGTGAGTGCGTGCGTGAGTGTGCTTTTTATGAAGACATTTACATGCAGGTAAGTATGTGTGTGCATGTGTGTGCAGCTTTTAAACGTATAGACATTTGTGTGTGCAGACAAGTGCATGTGTACCTTTTGTGTACGGTATTTTATTGTGTTTGTGTGAGTTTGTGTGTGTGTGTGTGTGTGTGTGTGTGTGTGTGTGTGTGTGTGTGTATGTGTGAGTTTGTGTCTTTGTGAGTGTGTGTGAGTGTGTATGTGTGAGTTTGTGTCTTTGTGAGTGTGTGTGTGTGTGTGTGCCTGGCACACCAATTGTGAAGGTGTCACATTTCCAAAACCAAAGCAATCCTGGCCCTGATGATAGCATAGAGTGTGTGTGTGTGTGTGTGTGTGTGTGTGTGTGTGTGTGTGTGTGTGTGTGTGTGTGTGTGTGTGTGTGTGTGTGTGTGTGTGTGTGTGTGTGTGTGCGTGTGATTGTGATGGTGTGTGCATGAGGAGATGGATGGAAAGCATAAGCGGTACTGACGGCCTCATAGCGGAGCTCCGTAGCTAACCGTTAGCCGCTAACCGTTAGCTGCTAATCCGCATGATGTGCACCAGAGATGCTGACTGCAGGGAAACTTCAACAGAACACACACAACGGCAGCCTGCACTGTACACGTGATGACGCGTCATGCCTCGGAAATAACACGAACGCACCTACACTCACAGGCACGTACACGCATGCACACACACACAAACATAAACACACATACACACACAACTACATAGACAATCACACATTACAGGGACACACTGTCAGGCACATGCACAACCACACATAACCATAAATAATTAGGCAATCATACTCTCTCTCACACACACACGGACACACACAGACACACGGACACACGGACACACACACACACACACACACAAACACCTTCTCTCTCTGGTTGAGATACATCACTCCCTTTGGTTTTCACACCCGGTCATCTGAAGCTCACTCGTTCTCCTCGTTCCAATTTATTCTCATGTCTCCTGCCAACAGCGCCAGCCTCACACCAGCCTCACACCCAACGTCCCTGTGGCTCATACAGCCGTATTGTTTAATAAAATATACAATTCTTTCTCTTCTCTCGCCCGTGCTCCAGTCCCATAAATCGTGATTGAAATCATTCACTCGATGTGAGGAACCAAGGCTGATGTGTTCGCTTACTCATCAACAAAACGCAAACAAAGCTTCTAAACCTGAAAGGCCAGGGTTGTGTCAGCCAGGCTAAAGGGGCTGTCTTGATCTATTAAGTGAGTCGGGACTCTATACCGCATGAATGTGTTCCACACATTTTACTTAACTCGAGTCGTGTGTTAAACGAATTATCACTTCATATATGGTAGCGTAGGATACAGTGATGCATTTTGATGAATGTATTATCTTCTCAGATGTATACCTTACCTTCCCTTTACGTACAAATGGCTGATGGATCAGATTTAATTTGAAGCCATTGTTGCTTAATTGACGTTGTCGAGCGGAAAAGAAGCTCTCATTGTAAGAAATGTGTTTTTTTAGCTCAATAGTTTCAATAGCTCAAAAGCCTGAAGCGCTAAGCTTTGCCTTAGCCCTCCGGAAACTATTAGCATTTAAATGTATTCAAGACATTGGAATCAATTGTGAATCAAATAACGTTTTTGGTAGAAACTTTAAATTTAATTTGAAATGATCCACCACACACACACACACACACACACACACACACACACACACACACACACACACACACACACACACACACACACACACACACACACACACAGAGATACACAGATACACACACTCATACACACCAGCGCTGGGTATCCAGACCATGCCGTGCTCATGTTGTGTCACATGACACATCGCATCTTGATCACACTAGTGGACATGGCCAGGAAAGCACCAGCATCGTCATGACAACTCCCCCCCCCCCCCCCCCAAAGCCCAACCCGCCTCCTCTCCCCTACAGTCCTTTGCCCCTTCAACCCACATCTGCAGTGATATCATCCCCAACCACAACCCGCTAGCCAGGCCCCTCCCTCCCGCCCACTTGAGGTGATTTTAAATGAGGGCCAGTGATTGGCTGCTAGCGTTAACGTGTCATCGCCTGGCAGAGGGAGATTAAAGCTCACGGTTAGCTTCTGAGCCGAGAGGGAGAACAGAACCCACTGCACCAGCTGTGTGGGCGAGGGACATAGACAGAGACAGAGGGAGAGAGAGGGGGAGAGTGCGAGAGTGGGAAGTGGGGGATGGGGGTAGAGGAGAGGATAGAGAGATAGTGGGTGGAGAGAGGGAGGAAGAGAATGAGAGAAAGGGGATGATGGAAAGATGGGAGGGAGAGTGAAGGACGGAGGGAGGAGGAAAAAGAGGCAAGGAGAAAGAGGGACAGAGGAGGAGAGAACATGGTCTCTTGTGCACGATTAGTGAATTCCAGTAAGAATTGCAAACGCTTGCTCTATACCACATATCAAAAGGTTATTATTGAAAAGACACACACACACACACACACACACACACACTTAACTGCACTCAATGATTCAGCAAGAAAGTGGCTCTGCATTCTTCAAAGCAAATCCTCCAATATTTAAATAGAAACGAGTATTAAAGATCAGCTGTGAAATGATAGAAACTAAACATGAAACCATCTTGTGTGTGTGTGTGTGTGTGTGTATGTGTGTGTGTGTGTGTGTGTGTGTGTGTGCGCGCACACACACGGGAATGCTTACCCACACCAACTGCCAATCCCCGTTTTAGTTGGTTGTCAAAGGCAAGATGGTGCAATTAGTGTTTATGAGTGATGAGCTATCGAAGGGTGGATTATTGTTTCATGGGACATTTAGCTCGCTGCTTGTCAAAGCGGCGCTAGGACAATGACTTGTCTCACCATTGACACGCAGTTTAATTCCTACTTCATGCTTCGATGATGTGCCAATAGACCTCCCTAATACTAGCCCCCCCCTCCCCCCAATAAATGTAATGTGCCCAAGCCTCCAGCATTACGATTGGTTGATTGTGTTATTCAATCATTTCTCCACATTGACACATTTGCCTAAAAGCGACACAATTCCGCAACCGGCTCCATACATCATGGGTAAATCTCGTTTGGAAATGTGTCTAAAAATAGTTTTACATTCAACATACGATCCTATTATACCTCAGACATTTGTGTATTAGCTTGGGCTTGTTGACTTCTTTTTTTCTATGTGTGTGTGTGTGTGTGTGTGCTTGGCTTTTTAACAACTGTGCATGGAATAATATGAGTCTGTTTTCACTGGAGCAGGGGTCAGTGGAATATATAGCAGGCTGATCATGATGGAAAGGCGGTAGAGCTGGTGCTGTGTGTTTTGGGTCACGTCTCCTCTAACCGCCCTACTCCACCTTAAATAGGAACCCTCCGTTCGGCTTAATCCATCAAGCAATCACAAATCGAGTTAGTATTTATTCCAAGTGCTGTCGAATTTATTCAGTCAACAGTTGGCTGTTTGTTTTTTGTTATTTTGATTGACAAACGCAGTCAGACTGCTCAACACTTGTCTCCCATTACACCTTTTGGCGCACGGCACTGTTTCCCAATTTGCCGTTTCCTCTGAAAAGAGTAACAGGCTGGTAGCGGGGTGTGTGCCACCCCTCGCTCACACAATAATAAGGCGCACACACACATCAATCTGCAGGAGGACCGAGAAGGGTAGAGCTGCACCTCAGCAGCGGGACCTTGTCACAAAATACTGCTAATCGCTACTGCTGTTAGGCTACTACGTAGACTACTACTACTACTAATTTTACAAGAACTGCTATTGGCTACTATTACTAGTTACTGCTACTATTCAACTATAACACATTACTTAAACATTATAATACTATACCTGCATATGATACTACACTTTTGATACTACTTCTACTACTATTACTACTACTAATATAACTACTACTACTACTGCTATTACTACTCCTACCAATGCTGCTATTACTACTGCTACTACTACCAATGCTACTACTGCTACTACCAATAACTATACTAATACCACCTCAACTCTGCTAGGACTAAGAATACTACTTATACTTATAGTAACGATAATTATTCAATTCTAACTCCACCTAGCTCCGTCTGAAACCTTGTCATCTGCGTTCTGCTGTGAGAACCACGGAGTCGGCCATGTTTAATTAAGCTCTCTCTCTCTCTCTCTCTCTCTCTCTCTCTCTCTCTCTCTCTCTCTCTCTCTCTCTCTCTCTCTCTCTCTCTCTCTCTCTCTCTCTCTCTCTCTCTCTCTCTCTCTCTCTGACCTCTTCCCCACATCTCTGTTAATGTATTATCTACGGATGAATCCCCACCTCAGCAGAAAAAGATGACACATGGGCCAGGCTCTGTTTTTTTGGATGCTGCCGTTTACAGCATGCCACGTTTCCGTAGCAACGCATCCTCTATCTCCTCTCCATACCCTCTGCTGTTGTCTGTTGTTGTTCTGTTCTTGACAAGGTCATGGAAGATTGTTGACAACTCTTTTAGATGTCCTTAAACTCAGCAGCTATGGCACTCAATTTCCCTTCTGGGATTAATAAAGTGTGTCTTATTCCAGACATTTCGGGGAAATTCAGATGTTGCAGGTGGATGTCTATGATACGTTAATGTGCAGTATTTAAATGGGAAATGTAACAGTTGAGCTTTGTCGCTTTTCTCTCCATGCTTTTTTCTTTGACATTTGCGTGCCTGCAGCCTCATTCGAGAGGTGATGGTGGTGGAGGTGGAGGAGGAGGTGTAGGGGTAAGGGCTAGACAGGCGAATCGTCTGGATATAGATTAAGCTGTGTCCCACTACCTCCCCCCTCCTCCTCCATTCCGGCTCTTTCTCCACTGTCCACCGCTCCGCTGGCTTTCAATGGGATTCATCTCCTGCTTTCATTTCCCCCTCACCACCCCGTTACCTTGGAACATCTATTCTCCACCCCTCCTCTCTACTCCCCCTCCACTTTCCTCTCTCCCCTAACCCTCCCTCTCTCCTCTCTGTCCCCACTCCTCTTCCCTCTCCTCCCTCTCTCTCTCTCCTCCCCCCTCTCCCCTCTATCCTCTTTCCTCCAGAGAGAGAGAGAGAGAGAGAGAGAGAGAGAGAGAGAGAGAGAGAGAGAGAGAGAGAGAGAGAGAGAGAGAGAGAGAGAGAGAGAGAGAGAGAGAGAGAGAGAGAGAGAGAGAGAGAGAGAGAGAGAGAGAGAATTGCCTCAGTCTGCCAGACATGCGTCATTAACAGTCAGCACATTTTTGGGCAGATTTGTTCTTCTACTCTGGTGTTTACAGTAGCTCTATAGAATATGTATTTTAGTATGTTTATATCTTAAATTATATTCCACAACCTCGTCTCTGTGTTGGTATTATCTCTGAACGTCAGAAAGACGCAAAGGTTTCAGGTTCTTCCTTGAGTCTTTGTGATGTAGCATTAGTGTCATTATGGGCTAGTATAGTATTTTAAAAAACAGCTGATTTCTGCCTGGATGTTTCTTTCTCGGTGGTGGAATCGCTACAGAGATGTGGATCCGTTTTTAAATAGACTCAGAAGACACTCGCACATAAAAGGATGAAAGAGAGACAATAACAACCCCCAGAGACTTATTCCATGATTTTCCTCTAGCTAAATGCTGAGTAGGTGACACATGCACACACACACACACACACACACACACACACACACACACACACACACACACACACACACACACACACACACACACATATGCACGCACACTCACTACACACACATGCACATGCAGACACACACGGGTGCACACAGGTGCACACACACACACACACACACACTGACAGACTTATGAATAATTCACTAGCCTAGTTTCATTTTAGTGAATAGCTCGGGTGATTATTGAATCAGCTGTCTTCAGGGTGGAAACACAGCATTGACGCTTCCTCCTCTTCTTCCCTCGTCTTCCTCCTCCCCTCCGCTTCCTCCACCCAGCTCCGTGTCACACTGTCTCGTTGATGTAAAGAACGAAGATATCCCCAATGATGTTAGGTGTCTGCAAGCTGTGTTTACATTTCCCATGCACAGCTTCTTAGTCCCAGATGACAGTCCAGGGCACGGCACCTCAACCTATTTGTCTCTGTGGTCCGGTATGCAAATTTAAAATCTTTTCATGGTTTCAGGTTTCGGGGGGCCGTGAAATGCCTTGTGCCTGCTTCATGTGTTCGAGTAAACACACCAAATTAAAAGTTGAATTAACAGTTTTATTAATAGACAGAAACAGTCTAACACTTCTCAAATTGTTATAAGAGCATCACATGGATAATTATTGTGCCAAGTCATGCTCCAACTGATCAAACAAATCTATCCAAGTCTGTTTCTTTGCCATTGTTATCCTAGTTATGTATAATGCATCTATCCACCGCAGAGCGCTAATTACGTTCCCTGATCTCTGGGTAATGACACCCAGTTGCTCATTGGTTTGTTGAACGTAATTAGGTACAATAACAAAGTAAGGTATAAATTAAAATAGAACATATTACAATTTTATGGAAGTAACAACATTGATATATGTATATATGTATATATGTTTATCTAAATATATCATTTTTGGCTTGATTTCTAAATCTCAGGTCGACTGCCTGGTACCGGTCCGCAGCCCGGTGTAGCGCACGTCTGCAGCGCTGTTTAGCTTCGGTGACTAGCATAGTTTAACATTGTTCAGCTTTGTTAAGCTTCGTTGAACAGAACAGTTCAGCTTTGTTTTGCTTAGTTGAATAGCATAGTTTGCCTTCATTTAGCTTTGTTAAATAGCATTGTTTAACTTTGTTGAATAGCATAATTTAGCATTGGTTCGCTTCGTTTAGCTTCCTTGAATAAGAAATGTATCCGTTGGGTGAATATAGTGCTGTATGGAGGGATGATGGATGAATGGATACAGTGGTGCACGTATGGATGCATGGATGGGTTGATGATACATGGCTGAATGATGGATGGATAGTTATATAACATTAATCATGGCATCATTTGGTTTACGTTAGGTTTCAGGAATTCCCATCTGGTAGTGACCCTAAGTCCCTTTAAAACCCTAAACTCTCTTTGGCTCAAAGCGAAACGTAGAAACATAGTTTACTGCGCATGGAGAAAAAACAACCAAAGAACTCCACTTAGTGACATTTACTTAGACCAGGGTGCCACGAGGACATTGACATTAAGGTCCACCTCTGGGTTTGGATGAGTAACTCGGATGGCATTCTGGTTTGGGGACCTCCAGGAAAACAAAGAGGAAGTACTTCACACAATGAATCACAGTATAAGGTTATGTGTTGAGGAATTCACTGTATTGTGCAGAGAGGCGGACACAGCACTGACACAGACTTCCCGGTAAAAAAAGGACTAAAAAAGAATTTCAATTACTATGTCAGGTCAGAGAGCGGTAAACTGGTGAGGGATTAATTGTGTGCTGTAATAAAGATTCAAACACATTTTATTATAGCGCACAGTGAACAGTTCTTAGCCTTACCTGACATCCAGAAAGACTTGAATCATGATGTGAATCTGGAGCCCAATTTCGGACGGTAGGCTTGTGGAGAAATCCCTTATCCACAGTTTAGTTGCAACCACATCACTTTCAATTCTTTTCAGATTTTACACGTTCTCATTATGGTACATGTGCTACTACCCTACCACGCTTGACTTCTGCACACTGATTACAGTAACTAAACAGATACGATACAATTACATTAAGCTCTGCATAACATATCTTATAAAAAAAGATTCAGTTTTTATTGAATGGTGTGTAAAACTGTGGAGTTTACACCACCACCCCCCCCCCCCCCCCCCCCCCCCCGGTGCGATCTTAATCTTTCTGGCTTCACTGGATGGGCTATGTTTTATTTTAATTAACCCACACCTGCTCCCGCAGTGCAGGTGTTGTGTTGGTCCGACTCCAGCCACCAGGGGGCGCAGCACTTCACATAGTGGTGAGTGCTACTGGCGTTTAGAGCGTGACTCCAAGACTCGGAAATAACTGAGAACGTGAAAGGCTACAAGCCAAGTGGGAATAAAAAGGTCCAAAGGTACACCGCGTACAACGGTGTACCTTTGTTGTATTTTTCTTCACGTGGATTGTGCAATGTAAGGTATCCCAGCATGCATTGCACCCATCATCACATCCTCTAGAACTCAGAGGGAGGGAGCAAAGTGGGTCTTTGCCCACATAACAGTGGTGTGTCCCTGCCGGGTTAAACAAAGTGAGCGAAACTTTTTCATTAACTGCGTAACAGATAATTTCGGCAGCTGACGAGGGGAAGTATATTATGTCGTGGGCTGTGCTTCCCCAAGCAGACAGATAGGAGAGCGTTCACAGCAAAACTCTGGCCAGGGCGGTGGTGAGTGGCTGCCTCTGATAAAGCCCTGTACCTAATTAACACGTTTCGGACCAATCACACGGCTGCAGTTTATTAAAGTGGTTAAAGAAGTCACACAGGCCCCTGAGGGCGCCGGTACAGAAATGTCCCCTCTGCAAGCCTGATGATACGTCCAGAGATGTGGAAAGTCATGCGTGACTCTCTCTCTTTTCTCTACCTCGCTCTCTCACACTCGCTCTCTCTCTCTAGCTGTAGTTCTCTCTCACACTCGCTCCCTCTCTCTAGCTGTAGTTCTCTCTCTCTCTCTCTCTCTCTCTCTCTCTCTCTCTCTCTCTCTCTCTCTCTCTCTCTCTCTCTCTCTCTCTCTCCATCTCCATCTCTTGCGCTCTCTTTCTGTGTCTCATTCTCACCCTCTCTCTCTTCCCACCTTATTCCGTTCTCCATTTTCTGTGCCTTGCTTCCTAAGCCTTTTTTTCATACAGGTTGATGTCTTTCTTCCTCTCTCATCCTCCCCTCCATCTTGTGCCCCCCGCTCTCCCCACCCTCTCTCTCTCTCTCTCTCACCCCTCCCTCCACCTCTCTATCTCCCCCCTCTCTCTCACCCCCCCTCCCTTCTTCCTCTCCCTTCCTCTCTCTGGTAATATAATATCACACTCCTTCTTCTTCTTCCACTCATTCTTCTCCCCGAGCCTTAAAATAACTCCTGCTGCAGCGGGAAGCTCTGACAGTCTGCTGCCCACACCCCCCTCCACAACCCCACCTCCCCCCCCCCGCCCCCCCGCCTCCTCTTTCATCTCATAAACAGCCGGCTGTTCCAATTGGTAAGCGCTGGCGTCCACCGGCAGCAGTGGAAGGGTGGGGGCTGGGTGGTGTTTGTGGTCGGCAGCCGTCCAGCGGTGCTGAGACCGGAATGCAGGCTGACACTACATCCCATCGGCCAACCGACAGCAGCGGAATGATCCGGAGAAACGCAACAACTGGTTTATTTCGACCAATCCCTGTTCGTTGCGGTTTGTCCTGCGCCCTAACCCTAGTAGGCCTTTAGCACAGCGCTGTACTAAGTCAGGGCGAAAACAGGTGAAGCTCATTAGGTTAATCAAGGGTCCGTACTGCAGGGATGCCAGTGCCCATGATTAACGTCATGAGATGCACCTGTGTTCAGCGCTCCTGTCACCCCTCTGTGATGAAGGCCCATTATGTTTATCCGTTTCATTTGAACAGAACATCAACCTACACAACCCAGACACATTCGGAATTCAAGTGTATATTGTTTTTTTTCCTCGGGACAGAACGAGACATTAAAAATACTCTAATTTAAGCTGTTGCTAAGCTACAACACTGACACTCATCGGCTGTTATCGCCAACCCAAATAGGCTCTATAGGAGATCGAAACCTGTATTGTGGCGGTGATGCTTTCAAAAATAATCCCCGTCCCCAGCGATTTAAATGCCAACAACTACTTCTAACTTTAGTGTTTTTATTTTGTTCACCGGGTGGAGGTTCCGTTAAAGGTCTTCCTTTAAAGAACTAAGAAGAAACGCAGTCGAAAATGTCGCACTCTGCCCTCTCCAACCCACTTCTGTGAGAAGAACTTGTGGATGGAGATATAAAGGAGGGAGGAGGAGTTGGCAGGCAGTGCGAGTGAATGGCCTTTAGCTGTCTTGGATTAATGACATTTAAAAGTCTCAGTACTTCATGATTCAAACATACTTTCTTTGTGTTCAACTACTTGTTGGCAACAAGAAAGACGGTACAGAAAATCCAGGTATACTTCATCACGAGCATCGTAAGATTAATAAACTAAATCGGCTTTGATTTTTTTTTTTAAGATATATCCAAAGCAAATTGCAGTGAGTTTAAAAACCTGTCATTCAGTAGCAGGTAGGCTGTGAACAATGGAGATGGAACCCATAACTGGAAGTCAAACACCCGAGCCAGCCACTAGATTACTCTGCCTCCTTGATTGACAGCTAAAAGTAAAGGATTCAGTCGGGTCTTTAATATGTTTCTTCGTGTGTTCCTCCTGCTGGTTGTTGTGATGTGGGAGATAGCCAGCCAGCCAGCCCCTGATCTCCTGTTGGACTTCAAACAAATCCATTCCCTGTTAGCGCTGGTGTTAGCGGTAACAATGCCTCGGGAGCCAACTGAAATACGTTGGGGTTCCGGGGAGCGGGAAAACGACCCTGAAGGGCAAAAGGGCAAAAGGGCGGGAAAAACCAATAACACACACCAATGTCTTCACTTGAAACAAGCTGCATTTTGACATTGATGTATTAACCTTTTTCTGAAATCACCATCAACCATAGTAAGTTGAAAAAAGGTCCGCAGGGGTTCTTGTTTTGATGAATTCGTAGTCGATACGCAGATGGAGACAGTGTCGCAGCGGGGCTCGTTTGAAAATCATGAATCTTCATATGCTTTCGATTTGACGACCGCGGCGCTGTCGATGATGTCACAGTGTTTTGGTTTTCAATCTTTACTATTCACTGCGGCGCACATGTGAGAGGAAGAGAACAAGGTGGAGAAAGGCTCATTAAAAAGTGGATTTGATGACAAGGCAGTGGCATTGATTAGTTTGTCCAGGTTGAACGCTCTAATGAGATCCGAGCGTTGTATCAATTCGCTGTAATCTGGCCAGTAAACATAACACACACACACACACACACACACACACACACACACACACACACACACACACACACACACACACACACACACACACACAGGAACAGAACACATGAAATCCATAGTACGATTTGTATTGTGAAGTCGCGTATGGTATTGACATGTCGATGTGTGGCGTCGCGCTATATTTCTTTGTTTATAAATGAGTTCCACAATGAAAACGCGATGGGATTCTCACATTGAGCGTATCACCAAAGTGACTGGAGACAATCAATATTCAGTCAAATGCAACAGGCTAAAATATGTTTACTTGTTATTATTATTTGTTGTATCAGACAGTTTAGTCTATTGGTTCAGGTGTATGACTCCCAGCCGAAAGGGTCTGAGTTCAATCCCCGATGTCCGCCGTCTACCAGCAGGCCTCCTTGAACAAGAGGGATGGTATGGGGGGTATGAGGCCCTAGCCCATACGGTCTAGGGCCTCATACCCCATACCTGCTCCTTAATGACCTGTATCTGAATTCACTGTAAATCACTTTTGATAAATGCGTCTGCTAAATAACTAAATAGAGACTATTCATTATTATTAATACCTCGACATGGGGTGATTTGTCAAAGTGCTGCTGACGCGGTTAGAGGGCGAACGAGAGCGTGCGAATGGAGGAGCGTGGGGGGGGAGGGGGGGAGAGACAACAGGAAACATCTTGTGGCTGTTGCTGTTTGTTGTTGTCGTCGTCGTCGTCGTCATGGCCGCCCCGTCCTCCTGACCCGACCCCCTGGGCGTTCTTCTTCGGGGCCTCCCTGTCAGTTTAAAGGTCAAACGTTAGCAGGATGCAGTCGCCATGACACCTCGCGCCTTGAGAAACGCACCGCGATGACTCGGCTGGGATTTAAAAAAAAAAACGTGACTGCGATTTCTACGGCTCCATTGTATCTCAATGAGTCTGATGTATTTGAAATGCAGCTCTGGCTCCCGTTGTGTTGTTTTTGTGAAGCATGTTTTATTTGCAGTTTTGCACGAAAAGCACTCTATCATAAAGTTTGAGAGGGAGAGAGAGAGGGAATGGAGATAGGGGGAGAGAGAGAGCTCCCAGGGAACTGATGGTATTTCAAGATCTCTCGAGGTTCCGATTGACCGCACTTGGGCAAATGGTTTAATGTTTTTATCATATTGTTCAGAGGTGAAATGTTAAGCGGCTTTAATTAGAAGTGGGAAGAGTAAAGATCTGTTATGTCATAAGTTAACTTGGATTTATGTAACCTGGCAGAGACTTGTCAGGCAGGGAGCACAAGTTGTACTTTGGCAGTTTTATAGTTGTTAATGAGTATGTGTGTGTGTGTTTGGGCATGTGCTCACATATGTGGCGGATGTGTCCAGGGTGTTCTGTCACCGCTCTGTTTTTCCTGGCACCTAACGGCTGAGGTAGCCTTAGCAGTTAAATTAGCTCAAGCTCCGGTAGGCCTAGCGCTAAAGAAGTTTAGCCTAAATGCGCCTTACGGTCCCAGCTGATCTAATTAAGCACAACACTCCCCCCACTGGCCTGCAGAGGTTCCGGTGATCAGGGCTCTAATGATGGGCAGGAGGCTGCACACCAGCAGCCTCCCACTCACTCACACAGCAGCAGCTCTGGGGGGCTGGGGGGCTGGGGGGCTCCCAGACCACAACCCTCCACATGCACGCAGATAGCTGCTACTTCCTGTTCACCGCCAATGAAGCAATACATTTATAATATGTATGGTGTGTGTGTGTGTGTGTTCGTGTGTGCATGCGTGTGTGTGTGTGTGCATGTGTGCGTGTGTGAGTGTGTGCTTGTGTGCGTGTGTGTAGATAAAATAATTCTTTATTTATCCCAGGCGAGACATCCTGTGATATAAAGTATACATCACACTATATTCTGCTCACAGGATCTCATGGAGATTCTGTGTCCCTGCTGTTGAGTCAAAACCAGGAGATCAGAACTTAGACAAATTGAGGCAGTCTGAAATATTTAAGACCGCCCGCAGTCCAAAATGTGGTTGTTACTTTTTTTCTGCACTTCTTTCTTTAAGGCACGGCGTTCTCTCTGTACAAATGCGTTTAGGGCGAAAGCTGTCCCCAAAGCACCGTTTTACCCACTTAAGAGGAAGAGAGCTCCCGCAGTAACAAAGCGGATGTGGGGATTGGCTCGTACGCGCGCCAGCTAAACCTATCTCAGTCTTCAATATGCAAATACACCCAAATGAGCTGACGGGGTTACCTGATGGAGGGCAGGGGGGGTGGGGGGTGGGGGGGGGGGGGGGTGGGGGGGGGAGGGTGGGGGAGGGATAAGGACTGGTACGTCGACCATCTTCAGTGGATTAGTGTTGGGAAAACAATTCCCCTCTTGGCCGGGGGATGGTTCAGTGTTTAGGGTAGGGTGCTTGACTGTTTCTATGTTCCCAATGTCCCCACAATGTCCGCAGCCTAGCTGTAGGAAACCCCCTCCCCGCCTCTTAATGGCATGTCTCTGAAAAATGGCTATTGACTTTATTCACTGTATGGATAAACGTGTCTGCTGAATGACTTAATAGTGCTAGTAATTACAATGAAGTGATTTCATTAGATCTTATTCAAAGTAACTCATATAAATTGTAATGGTGGTTAAGGAGCCAGGAAGGGCTGCTAACAGGTTAGCCTGCAGACGGCAGGGATTTCAACCCAGAGCCTTCTCAGCTGGGAGTCACCCTAAACACCCTTCGAATCCAGGCCACTGCTTCGCGAGCTGTTGTGCTTTGGTGCCACAACGAAGTAAGCCGCTTTAATGAGCCAACTCCTATTCACACAGGTTCCCCCCAAAAATAAAAGAGCTTGTGATGTGAGACAGCAATGTTTATGTTTGTCTCAAGAACAAAGAACAACGCTGCTTGCAAGAAACCCCTCCTCCACGGTCATTTTTAGTTTCCCCTTCATCTTAACAATGAACTGATTATTTTTGAATCTCTTTTCTGGCAGCAATTAAGGTCATCTTACCTATGAATTAATTTAAGGTCTGGACCTAGAATCCTCTCTTAGTTTATTACATTTTCACCGCGTTTGATTTTTGTGTTTTAGAAGTTAGCATCTGATTCTCTTTATTGAATTGTTTTTATGTTATTGTGCTGAGGTCATGTAAGTAGTATACTGCTAGTGTTTTCAGAAGCTACACACTGAAAACAAAAGGATGTGAGTGTTGGGCGAGTCGGGAATGTTTGAACAATAGACTACAACCACAATATTAAACCTATTCATTGCTAATCAGTCCCTGAGCAGGCAGATCTGATTGGACTGAGAGCACAATTCGATTTATTTTAAATAATGGAATAATGCTGCTACCCTGGCCCTTGAGCAATGCACTGGCTATCGCAGTCATCACCATGGTAATCTATAATCTTGTTAGGGATTTAAATTACATTCTTAATTAATTCAGAATAATCCCTCATCTTTCAACCTCCCTTTTAGTGTTTAGTGTTTAGTGTTGTTTTGGAAATGTTGCAGTCCTATATCTTCTCACGGTTTCTCCCTTTCCCTCTGGGCTTTGGGTTTGAGTTTTTATTTAAAGAATGTCAGGGTTTTAGGGTGAGTGTTGGGGGTATTCCTTGTGTGGACCTTGGAAGCCCTCAGAGACGCTGAAACTGCATCAACAGGCTTTGCAAGTTCACTCGACGAAGGCCGGCACTACCTGCCAACAGTGTGTGTGTGTGTGTGTGTGTGTGTGTGTGTGTGTGTGTGTGTGTGTGTGTGTGTGTGTGTGTGTGTGTGTGTGTGTGTGTGTGTGTGTGTGTGTGTGTGTGTGTGTGTGTGTGAGCTAGGGAGCTAGCTCGATAATGCTACGCAATACCTGCTGGTAGAGAGAAAGCCTAAAAACAGTTCTGGGGCATCTGGGATTTGTGGAAAACTTGTTAGTTTCAGTGGAGCGCCCAAGAAACCGCACCAATCACTAAGAAGCCCTAACCGCAGCTGGAGAAAAACAACCTCTCCCTAACCCTCGATGTCGAGGTTGTGGCTACATCGGTGGTCTCTGCTTGAGCTCATTCATTGTCTGTCAATCATAGGGGATCAAGCTCTGATTGATGTAGGTAAATAGAGAGTGAGCGGTACTTTCTGAGAGATAAATCAAATTGAATCCTCTGGCACAGCGTTGGCTCAACCTTGGTGGCTGTAGCGACCCATGTTTGATTCCTACATGGTTTAAGTCCCTCTCTTCGCAAACCCACTTTCCTGCCTCTCTTCCCTGTATTGTCCATAAGGCAACAAAGCCCGTACAAATATCTATACAAATAAAACAAAGCCAAATTAATATGGTATAATAACCTGTATGGTATACAAGCACCTGTCCGATCTTTCTCGGGTCTTAAAAAAATCCAGTGAGCGTTGCCTTGACACAAGAATTGAATTGACTAGATTGAGCAGGTTGAGCAGGTGGGTACTTCTTAAGACTTCGATTTTTCTTTGTTACATAACAAATGATAATTGTATAATATTAGGACCTAGGCCACTACACTATTAATTATGATGCTAAATGGTAATCAGACTATTCCGTTGAAAAGAAAACATGTGTGGTGAGGTGTGGATGAATGGTCACCTGAGCTGTGCTGATGGGGCTGTGGGGCTACGTAGGATGAAAAGAGGGATCACTGGTCCATGAGGTGCCCTGTCCACTCCCAATATCCCCGCCTACACACCGCAGGGAGGAACCCCCACTGCTGTGATGCGACGGGGGGCCTCTCCACCTCCCTCCCACTCTCTCCTTCTCTCTCTCTCTCTCTCTCTCTCTCTCTCTCTCTCTCTCTCTCTCTCTCTCTCTCTCTCTCTCTCTCTCTCTCTCTCTCTCTCTCTCTCTCTCTCTCTCTCTCTCTCTCTCTCTCTCCGTTTCTGTCTCTTTCTCTCTGTCTCTCTCTCTCTCTTTCTCTCTCTTTCTCTCTCTCTCTCTCACTGTATCTCTCACTCTCTCTCTCAAGCTGTTCCTCTTACTCTGTAGCTCACCCTCTCTCTCCTTCTCTCTCTCCCTCTTTCTCTCTCCCTCACTTTTTTCTCGATCTCTCTCGCTTTCTTTCTCTCCCTCCCTCTCTCTTTTCCCTCTCTCAAGCTGTATTTCTCTTTTCCCTCCTTCTCTCTCTCTATCCCTCTCTCTCTCTCTCTTTCTCTCTCTCTCTATCCCCTCTCTCTCTCTCTCCCTCTCTCTCTATTCCCGCTCTCTCTCTCTTTCTCTCTCTCTCTCTCTCCCTCTGTTTCTGTCTCTTTCTCTCTGTCTCTCTCTCTCTCTCTTTCTCTCTCTCTCTCTCACTGTATCTCTCACTCTCTCTCAAGCTGTTCCTCTTACTCTGTAGCTCACCCTCTCTCTCCTTCTCTCTCTCCCTCTTTCTCTCTCCCTCTCTTTTTTCTCGATCTCTCTCGCTTTCTTTCTCTCCCTCCCTCTCATTTTTCCCTCTCTCTCAAGCTGTATTTCTCTTTTTCCTCCCTCTCTCTCTCTATCCCTCTCTCTCTCTCTTTCTCTCTCTCTATCCCCTCTCTCTCTCTCCCTCTCTCTCCCTCTCTCTCTCTATTCCCGCTCTCTCTCTCTTTCTCTCTCTCTCTCCCTCTTTCCCCCCCCTCTCTCTCTCTCTCTCTCCCCCTCTCTCTCTCTGCCCCCCCCTCTCTCTCTCTCTCTCTCTCTCTCTCTCTCCCCCTCTCTCTCTGTCCTCTCTCTCTGAGGGATTATGGATAGAAGACGAGTGTGGTGGGGCCTCCTCCTTCACATCTCATTGACTTTGTTTTTCTAGGGCTAATTTCTGCCTACTGCTCGCTGTCACGCCCACCAAATACACACGCTTAGAAATACACATACACACACGCATACACCCACACCCCAATACACACACACACTCGTTTCAACTGCACATAAGCGCTACACACACACACGCATTGCTGCCTTTGTGACAGCTGCACCCACAAAGGCACCCATACTTTACACAAGCACTGGGAAAACACATGGACACACACGCACGCGTGCGCACAGGCACACACACACACACACACACACACACACACACACACACACACACACACACACACACACAATTGCCTCCTACCCAACAGCTACAAACATGTATACACACAACTGTAGTGTACCCACTGACACAAACACACTGACATACTGACACACACACAAACAAACAAACTGACAACACACATACACACACTCCCACACTATCTGTCTGGGCTGCCAGTTAGTTAGCATCCCTCCCCGCTCCTTGCTGTTCTGATGGTGATTTTGACGAGCTGGTTGTCACGCCGACGGGCTCGGCACAAGGTGGCGATTAACAGAGCGAACGCCATATGGCGCCAAATCAGCCAACCAAACCCTCAGTAATTGGCTGGGAGCGGAGAGAAAACCGTTTCATAACTAAATATTAATAAAAATTATAACGACAAGGAAGATAAAACAAAGAAAACTAGACAAAACGCCGGAGTTATGAGTAGGCATCCTTCTCTCTGTCTCTAAATAGCATGTCTCTGAAGACAACGCTAAGGCGCTACCGCTAAAGGCCAAAACAAGTTTAATTTGCAAACCCCCCCCCCCCCCCCCCCCCCCCCCCTGGACGAATCTATGATATTGGGAGTGTTGGCAAGTTGGATCGGGCACTGATAACCCAGGGATAAAAGACAGACGGAGGAAAATAAGATCTGTCAAATTAACAATGGATTCATCAACCAAGAGACGGATTTTGTGTTGAAGTTGTTGCTGTGTTTGTGGCTGATGGGGAGGAAGATGGTGTGTAGGAAGTGTGAGCTTGTGGGCTTTACGTTGCAGTCAGCTTAATTATATGGTAGGGCTGCAGTGAAGCGCAGCCTATAAGCTCTGGGGAAGAATTCATTCTGGTACTGGGGAGAGAGAGCTATAGAGACAGGGAGAGAGCGAGGGAGAGAACGTGAGAGCTGTCGAGACATAGAGCGTGAGAGATATGGAGATGGAGAGAGAGAGAGTCAGATATATGGAGTTCAAGAGAGAGAGATAGAGTGAGCATGAAAGAAGAGAGGGGCAAAAGAGTGAGAGAGCGAGAGTGTGAGAGATACAGTGCTAGAGAGTGATGGAGAGACAGCAAGAGGAAAAGAGAGAGAGAAATAGAGGACGGAGAGAATGTCAGAGAAATAGGGAAGTGGATGGAGAGTGAGAGAGTCAGAGAGATGCAGAGGGAGAGGGTGAGAGAGAGACAGCAAGAGAGAGAGAGAGTGAGCGAGAGAGAGAGAGAGAGAGATAAAGAGAGTGTGAGATTGAGTCAGTCAACAGCTCCAGCAATCTGAATTGATAGCTGCAGAAGAGACTCCCTATATTCAGTGACAGCATTTTCAGGTTTACCTAAGGCGAAAGGAAGATAATGTCCTCCTTCCATAGATCTTTGTCTTGATTGATAGATCAAGAGACGGGAGACGGGAAACCGGTTTGAGTGGAGGACTGCTCGCGTTTCGTCGACGGTATAGAAATTGAAAAAGTTTGAAGATGTGTCCTCGCGTCCTAAACAGATGCTCAGTATGGTGGAACCATTTCCAAAATAGAGGGTGTACCCTTGTGTCGTAGCGACGCCTTCTGGCGTGCCTAGTTGATCTAAATATTCACACGTTTAGAAATGTTGTTGGGAGCCCCAAAATGCTGCCATAGGTTCCTCCCACTAACACCTCCATTGTGAGATTGTCATTGGAGAAATATTGTGGAGATATACTGCAGCAAAATAGTGTGCTGCTATTGAATAAATCTAAATGCATGATTTATACCCTAGGTGGCATAAGCCAATGAATGGCTTTAGAATAAATGTAGGAAGCATAAAAAGAATAAGTAACACAACAAGTGACAATAATAATAGAAAGTAGCTGACATATTTGATTGTGTACTGCGTATGTGCGCGCACACACACGCGCAGATACGCAGTACCCGTGGGCCGCTCCATGACGGTTACAATGCCATTGTAAGGCGAGATATTCGGCTCATGGGATAGAGATCTAAGGCTCACACGCCAGCCTTTAAGTAAAAACTGATCCATTACGAAATTGCTTATGTAATGCTTTGCTAATGCTAACTTATTATCTTCTGGCTAACAGGACGTGAAAGTAGTCAAAAGTTCAATGCGTGCTGCCGTGCCTATCGGCCATTGGCTGAATCAGATCACCTGTGTTGGGTTTTCGTCATTTGGTCTAAAGAATGTAGTCCACAATGTTTTTAGACTAAGAAATAAACTACAATTCTAAATAAAGCCCAGACATATCTTGGGGGTGCTGGGGGGTTGGGGGGGGGGGCTGCTATGGCTATCCTAGCGGTAGCTACAGCACCCCCAAGCCCCTGGGAACAGAAGCATCATTATTATGAAACCCACACGAAAGGATGGCTGCAAATTGCAGACTGCAAACTGGCTCGTGGCCATAATGCGCTCGCATGCTATTCCTTGTTATGTTATATGCTTGCACCATCATATGAGGCCATATCTGTTGGAATGCACCAGAGCACTACTGGAATCAGTGATCACACTAAAACCTCTTTCCGCCCACGCACATCTGCACCGTGCACGTGCACATCAGCACCGTGCACGCGCACATCAGCACTGCGCACATCAGCACCGTGCACGCGCACACCAGTACCGTGCACGTGCACATCAGCACCGTGCACGTGCACATCAGCACCGTGCACTGCGCACATCAGCACCGTGCACGCGCACATCAGCACAGTGCACGTGCACATCAGCACTGCGCACATCAGCACCGTGCACGCACACATCAACATAGTGCACGCGCACATCAGCATCGTGCATGCCCACATCAGCACCGTGCACACGCACATCAGCACCGTGCATGCCCACATCAGCACCGTGCATGCCCACATCTGCACCGTGCACGCCGACAGCAGCACCATGCACATGCACATCAGCACCGTGCACATCACTCGTACCTCACCACCACTGCTGTACAAAATCGTAGGTGAAACACTGAACTATGTCCAAGGACATGTATTGGACCTTAGCTTTGATGAATATATTCTTTTTATAATTCATAACTATGGTATGTATTATATATATATTATAATATATCAGGCGGGCATATAAAATCAAGTAATGGCATAGCTGTCCAAAATGTGACGTGTATAGTCATATGAATGCTACACTTGATTCTGTCCGATTTATTTTGATCAGAAATTGTTAAATCATTCTTACATATTATATTGCATACAGCAATGATTAATACTGAGAAATTCAGGTCAATATTGTTGCTAGGCTAGACATCTAAAACTGTAAGTATGTTCCATATACTTATACTGCCTTGAGGCTGAGCATACGTTGTATAATAACAGGATGCGTGGTTGTGTTGGAGCTAAGTCGGACTAGTGCTATCTAGGCTACTTTCTGGAGTTATCTCTCAGGAAATCTTGTTTGTTTTGTAATGAAGTCAAAACCCTGTTGCAAATCCCAAAAAGAAAATTTGGTATTCAAAGCGAGACCTCTTGAATTTTAAAACAAGTAGATCTGTTCGTTAACTCTCTTTGTAGTCGTCGTCTTGTTGCTCGGAGAGTTGCAGTCTCTCCAAATGCCTTTCCAGGTAAAGCTAAAGACAAGACGCCCTGCTGTGATCATACAGTTTTTCCACCGAAACCTTACTGCTAATCGAATTCAGTAAGATCCAAACGGCCTATCCAAATAGCTACGTATGCTTTGCGACAGCACGTAGAAATCAGTTTTTGTTGCTGTTTGTTGCTGTCAGCAAAGGCATTCATTGAAACACGCCCTCTCTCAAGACACACGCACACGCACACGCACACACACACACACACACACACACACACACACACACACACACACACACACACACACACACACACACACACACACACACACACATACAGTCACGACAGCATGCACATATATTTTTAGCATTTGTCCAATTGTTGAGTCAGGGTGACACATTTTGAACACATCCGTCGCTCCGCCTGTCAGCCTGGCTGGTGTCCCGCCCAAGAGCAGAGTTTCTTGTCTCGTGTCACTCGTGTGATGTCTTTATGAACCCCTTCATGCAAGGGCCCTCTGATTGCGTTTTGGTGGTGGCCAGGTGCCTGTCAAGAGCGTGGCCCCCCTCCTCCTCTTGCCTCTTAGATGGTTCAGTCAGGGTGGGTGGAGGAGCAGGGGCGCGGGGGGGGGGGGGGGGGGGGGGGGGGGGGGGGGGGGGGGTGGGGGGGGGGGGGGGGGGGATAACCACTCGGGGAGTGTTCCAAGGCGGCCGACCCCTTTCGCGTTTTTGCCGAGTAATTGTAATGGGTCGTACCCGAGCACAATGGTCGCCGTCGTGTCAAGTGTGACAGGCCGGACGTCGCGGCTGACAAGCTGTTTTAATGGCTTCTGATATTTCACCGCTCGTTTCATCCGGGTGACGGAGCTCGCTTGGGTCGGCACGGCAGCTAGGGAGGAAAAAAAACGCTTTTCCTCCATTTCTCTGTTTCTCAGTTTGTGAGTCGGGGATGATTGATGAGGAAATGAGAGAGGCTGATAATCACTGGGTGAGAGTCGTCCTATACTTCGCCTGTGTTGGATATTAATTCCTTCACTGCATATTTTCCCAAGCTTGGTCATTTACATACATAACTGTGCGGCTCAGTTGAAGAGTACTCAAATACATCAATGAATGTACGAATGCTGAATGTGAATGAAATAGGAAGGCCTTTAATAACAGGAATGAATGTGTTTCTACTTTGTCAGCTCAGGGTGTTTGATCGATGAAGACGTTAATATTCTCTAACCATTTAAACGATTTAGCACTTTTAATTTCCTGGCTTGACATGAACGCATTGCTTTGAAAATGAGTGTCACTAAATGATAAGGTGTGAATAAACAGTAGGTGAAGAGAAGTCGCACTGAGCAAAAATCAGACTGTAAATGAATACTCAATTAATTAATTGTTTTCCATAGATTTAAAACCATGAAACCGTGAAACTGGCAATGTGCTATGTTACACATTAGGTTACATGTTACCCAATGTGTCATCCATCCAAAGCCCTTTCATCACTCTATTGAACCACAGCCCTTTCCACACTGTAACTTCCTGTTAGGGGTGCACCGATACCGATACTTAGCACTCGGACTCGGGCCCGATACTGTGCTCATGTGCTCGTACTCGTTAAGCCTCTCCCATACAACCACCCGATACCACTTTACGCGATGTGACGTAACGTTGAAGAGCCAGTGAACCCAAAACGTTTTTTGGGTACCCAAAGTCGTTGAGTGACATCTGGCCCGCCGAACAGTTGTGCCTTTAGCTCTCGCTGTCTCGCACAAATTGAGTACAACTTGACCGTTCACACTCAGAGGGGATCCCTCATACAGCGACGTCATCTCTGGATGCCTCTGCGCTCGTCCCCCTGGTCATGTACCATTTTTATTTCTTGAATGCTTTGAATGTATTGGGGGAGAGTTGGAACAGTTTGAAAGCAGTGCTGTCATTCACGCAGCAGACATTCTCCTGTGTCTGTCTGGCCTAATGTATTCCAGCAGATTTGCTGTGGAGGAGAACGGAAAAGAAGGAGGGAGAGAACGGACTTTGGGATCAGTATGTCATACCAGATCTTTGTTACTTTATGCAAACTTTTCATGTCTCTAATATATATCATTATGTAGCCTATAGTTAGATAATATACAGAATATACAGACCATATCTCTATGTTGCAAAGTTATATAGCATTCACTTATACAGCATGTAGAAATATAGCATAACTCTCTATAGCATATAGTATAGGTATATAGTATATAGTTACATAGAATATTGTTTACTCCTACACAGCAGCTGGTTATTCCTGTCAGTCTTGAGGTAAAGGCCAGCCTGCTGGTCCTGATCCGGGCCTGTTGTGTGGCTCCAGTCCTGGTTTTATCACCGACGGTCCCCGACTCCAGTCCTGGTGTTAGTGTTGCTGGCAGAGCTCCCCTCGGAGCCGGGGAGATCAGTGGATAGTGTGTCAGCAGCAGCGCCTAAGGACAAATCCTCAGGGCTCTGTGTGTAAAATAATGCACAACACAAAGTAGCCCTCACACTCCTGCCTGTTCACATCTCTCTCTCTTTCTCTCTCTCTCTCTCTCTCTCTCTCTCTCGCTCTCTCTCTCTCTCTCTCTCTCTCTCGCTCGCTCGCTCGCTCTTCCTCTTGTACTTGATCTTTCTTTATCTCTCCCGTATTCTCTCTTTCTCTCTCTCTCTCTCTCTTTCCCCTATTTTTCTCATCTCTTTCTATCCTTGATCCTGTTCTTGGTGCTTTATTTGCACTGTTTATTTGTGTGAGGAGACACAGAGGACCTGGGTGAAGCCAAGAGTGCTAAACCGTTAACAACTGGGATGTCGAGTGTGTGTGTCTGTGTGTGTGTGTGTGAACTGTTTCGCTAATCTAATGAGGGCCGTGAATAATGGGGACCTGAGGCTAGCCATACTGTAGCGGTGGTGCGGTGGAGGCACGCTAGAGAGCACGCCTACTGCCTCACCATGATTGGCTCAGGTCTTCTGTTGTCTCTGGCTGAGGACAGCCGAAGGCCTGGAATCCTCTTCTGTATGTTTGTGTGTGTGTGTGTGTGTGTGTGTGTGTGTGTGTGTGTGTGTGTGTGTGTGTGTGTGTGTGTGTGTGTGTGTGTGTGTGTGTGTGTGTGTGTGTGTGTGTGTGTGTGTGTGTGTGTGTGTGTGTGCAAGCTTGTGTCCATGTGTGAGATTATGCATGTTTGTGTATGCTTGTGTGTGTGTGTGTGTGTGTGTGTGTGTTTCTACCTGCGTCTGGTGTGTATGTGTGTGTGTGTGTGTATTTTTAACTGTGTCTGGTGTGTGTGTGTGTGTGTGTGTTTCTAACTGTATCTGGGGTCTCTGTGTGTGTGTGTGTGTGTGTGTGTGTGTGTGTGTGTGTGTGTGTGTGTGTGTGTGTGTGTGTGTGTGTGTGTTTCTAACTGTGCATGGGGTCTGTGTCTGGGGTCTGTGTGTGTGTGTGTGTGTGTGTGTGTGTGTGTGTGTGTGTGTGTGTGTGTGTGTGTGTGTGTGTGTGTGTGTGTGTGTGTGTGTGTGTGTGTGTGTGTGTGTGTGTGTGTGTGTGTGTGTTTGTGGCGTCTATCTGGGGGTTGGATGCTGTTTGCCAAGGAGAGTTAAGAACTAATTATTTTAATTAGCGGGAGGACAGGTGAGATCTATATTAAGAATCAAACA
The DNA here is from genome assembly GCA_026745465.1 of Lota lota. Lineage (NCBI taxonomy): Eukaryota > Metazoa > Chordata > Actinopteri > Gadiformes > Lotidae > Lota > Lota lota. The sequence goes on from JACYXH010000047.1 coordinate 230,967, forward strand.
ACACAGCAGAACTGCAGATTCATAACCACAAAGAGTAATTGTCTTTGAGCTGTGTTTTAGTGTCTCATTCGTGGATTTGGTGTAGACGTCAACCCCAAATGATTGTCTACGCAAACGGTAACGACAATTCAATCCTAAAATGAAGCAAATTGTACGCATCTCAGTAGGCTGATTCCTGTATCGCTTTTACTGCAGTGACTAATCATAGAGAGACGGTGATGCTATTCTTCTGGTTAGACTCTTCTGGTTAGAGTCAAAAGAGAGTCAGACAAAGTAGTAGTAATGTAAAGTTACCGTAAATCCCAATCCTGGTGTCACAGCACAGAGTGCAGGACAGTACTGGAAATTATAAAGAGAGACAAAAAGAAGACACAAAAATACAACAAATAAACACAGAAAATATATCCCTGCACCGTATGAATCGTAGCATGGTGTAACTCCCCATCGGGGGATTGGGGGGGGGGGGGGGGGGGTTGCAGCAGAAAGTACGAGACAGTAGTAGAAGTATCATCCTATCTTATCTTGACAGCATTGGACTGCGCTGTGCAGATTTAAAACTCCTTCGCCTCTGCAGCAACTGTCGAGGATGCTTGCACCGGGAAACCTTCACAAGTTTCCCTTTTATGAGAGCAAGGCTCAGCTTACCTCTCCTACAGGACCTTCCTGCCCGCCATCCAGGGCTAGGCAATCGGCCGTCGGTCTGTCTCAACATGAGGATTATTCCCATTGACTCTTCAGATAACTGAAACCACCCCTCATTTCCAAAGCCTGGCTCGGTCAACTCTGCAGTCAATTCAGTTCTGCTTGGGAAAATATCAGGAGACAGGGTGTCTGGCTTTTCTTGCGTGATGTTCTGTGACTTTATACATACACAAAAGCTGTCACAGTCATTTATTTTATTTTATTTGTATTTTCAATTGTAGGTACAGTACATGTCATTAGTGAGCAGGTAAGAGTTAGGGTTATCTTGCTCAAGGATGCCTTACAGGTAGACTGCAGACATTGGGGTTCGAACTCAAAACCGAGAAGCTTTTATCTGGGAGTCAAACTCCCTTAGCCAGCCCTCTATCTGGAGATAGAGAGCCCTCCAACTATACAACTGTTGGAGGGCAGGATAGGCCCCAGATAGAGGACTTGGAGGGGGCAGGTGGGGGGGGGGGGGGGGGGGGGGGGGGGGGTGCTGAGGCGGTCTGCCAGTTTCTCTTCTCTTTGCCCCTCAGCAGTCACAGTTTGAGTAGACCACCCAGACGTCCCACCTCCTGCCCTTCAGACACACCACACGCCACTAGAGGAAGTAGCCTAGCCTCCACGCGGTATGCCTACAGTTGGGTTTTGTGTGTTTTTTATTTCTAAATATCATTTCTTAAGGGCTGTGTTCCCCTCATGGATATAAAAACCGCTGCCATCGCCACCTGCTCGACATGAATCACGCTCTGCTTCCTTGGCACTGCCAAGCTTAATCAAGCAAACCTCCTTCTCTTCTTCCCCGTCTCCTCCTCCTCCTCCTCCTCCTCCTCCTCCTCACTCTCCTCTTCCTACCTTTTTATTATCCTCCTCATCCTTCTCCTCCTCATTCAACTGCTCCTCCTCTTCCTCTTCCTCCTCATTCTCTTCTTACTGTTTCTCCTCCCCTTCTCCTCCTTCACCTCCTCCTCCTCTTCATCTTCCTCCTCCTCCTCCTCCTTCTTCTCTAACTGTTTCTCATCCCCTTCATCCTGCACCTTCATGGCATTGTGTTATAATGACTTCATGAATTTACACAGTAGTGCAACGGTCTTATTTTCTTCCACGAGAACCAACCATCCATTATCAGCGTTACTCCCATCGACGAGCATCGCTCAAAACGACCACGGCAGGAAAAACACCCATCATTTCCAATTCAAATGTGTTTTCTCATCCGAGCAGCGGAAAACGACTTCCAATAAAACAAAAAGATCAGACAAGTATATCGCGTGATTTTCAGACACACTTTGTGTTCCCTCCCGTTGATCAGGGCCGCACCCATCTAGACGGGGTTCGTTTCAGGGTTCAAATAAGTCGTCCGGCAGGGGAGAGAGTCGTGTTTGTCTGGGCTCCACCTCCCAGACGCTCTGTCACCTTCTTGCTGGCTCGGCAGAGCTCTTTGTAACCTCACGGGATTACATTTTTGTCTTTAAATATAGCCTCGCCAGGGTAGTTCAGAGAGGAGAACAGGACGCTTGTTCTCAGAGAGAGGAGAACACAACCTTTAGATAACTCTGGGATCAAACTGGGAGAAAGTTTTCTTTTCATCTGTCTGTCTGTCTGTCTGTCTGTCTGTCTGTCTGTCTGTCTGTCTGTCTGTCTGTCTGTCTGGCACGTATCTCTGTTTGCAGAATGCAGAAAGATAAGGATTACAATTGATTATGAACCACCTGGATCTTCAATGTGACACACATGCGGCTAGAAACAAGCCTAAATCACCACAACATAACATTTTATGTTATGTGTAGGGATGTTATAAGAGTCACCTGAAACGCGATGTCAGGAGCTGGGCTTCTGAACCATTAGGGGAGAACATGATGTGTGTTGACAGAAACTCTGCATCTCTAGGGATGATCTCTGGCAGAAGGTCTCTCTCCCCCCCCCCCCCCCCCCCCCCCCCCCCCCCTCACCTCTAATGGGGGGTGAAGGCCTCTGACCTTTTGTCTGTCTGAGTTTGGGGAGTTTTCTCCTGCTGGCTTTTTATGTCTGCTTGAGCAGTGCTTGCATTGCTTGTGTTTGCGGTATGTGTGCATGTATCTGTGTGTTACTTATTGTGTATGTATTTGCGTGTGCATTTGTGTGTGCGTGTGTGAGTGTGCGTGTGGTTGTGTGCCGACTGTGCATGTTAAATGCAGTGATGATTACCGTGCCTCATTTTGTAAACAAAAGCAAACTATGCATCACATTGTTTGTGTTTGTTTTCCCCTAAAAGGCGTCATTCAGCAAAACCTCCCCGAAACCCTTTGTTTTGCACTTATTTAATCCATTATTCTCACATTTAGAATTTTTATATCGAATGAATGTTGAATGGATCGAAACGACCTTTATTGTGAAAACAGAAAGAAAACAGATGAAATGTGTCAGACTGCCTGAAGGTACAACCTTAGTTATAAATAATGAAGCTAATATCATTAAAGTGGTCCATGTTCCCAGTTGGATTAGCTGTCATGTGCGCTTCGTTGCTGATGACTAACACACACACATAAACACACATAAACACACACACGCACACACACACACACACACACACACACACACACACACACACACACACACACACACACACACACACACACACACACACACACACACTGAACTATAACACCTTCTGTAGCTCATCCTTGTACTTCCTAGAATAGACTCAACTCGATGAGGAAACAAGAGGTACACTCCGAATGAGCTAACTGCTAACAAGCATGTGGGAAAGGGTAACCACACGTTGGAAGGTACAGATTGTACAGAAGGCATTTGGTGGTTGTTAGTTAGCGTTACAGAATGTTGTAGTGATGTTGCTGCTGTGAGAAGCCTACATTTAGGTTGTATTAGGTTAAAAGGATCTACCATGTCATGTAGCCATACATTTAGAATAGTGTATTAAAGACTCTAGTTGAGAAAGTGAGTTGAGAGTGAAGAAGAAAGAGGGTGTGTGTGTGTGTGTGTGTGTGTGTGTGTGTGTGTGTGTGTGTGTGTGTGTGTGTGTGTGTGTGTGTGTGTGTGTGTGTGTGTGTGTGTGTGTGTGTGTGTGTGTGTGTTTCTAGTAGGAAAGATTCTACTCCACTTTGTTGTGGTGAACTGCTTGTCTGAGTGTTTGATGGCACATTTGTTTGGAAAAGAAAATTGGCAGTTTGAAAAGAAACAGCTGTTCATGATTGCTGTCTGTTCATGTCAGTAATTGTGGCTTTGCCAGTCACTATTGTGGATTTCCCTTTCCCGGTAACCTTTACATTTCAAAGTTAAAAAGCATGTCAGAGTGGCCATTGGAGTATGTCATTAGTGTATCAGTCAATTTAATGGACCTTTGAGGGAAAGGACAAGAAAAATATGAATTACATTAATCATCAACTAATAATGGAAAAATCAATTGCGACAAATTTAATATTGACTCCGTCTTCTGCTGGGCTTTCTGTAAAATGTTGTTTAAGATGTAAATATATCCCAGATTATTGCTATGATCCGGGATATTCATATAGTCGGTTTACTGTAGGTATAATCCTCGGGAAAACCTTTTGTTGCCGTTTGGTTTTGACTTGTCGGACGTCATCTTGTTGCGAGCGCGTTAATCTCTCCATGTGCTGCTGTGATCGACGCGTAAACCTTCTCAGGGCGGCCCGTTCTGCATTTTGAAACCGCCTCCATCAGCGAGTGGGCGGCTGGTGTTTCTCGTAAGCTTTGTGCGCCTCAAAGACCAAGAAGTTAACGTCCTCAGAGTGCGCCCTTGTATGCTTGATCAAATTATCCATTTTACATTTACATTACGTTTCATAATAACAATACTTAATTCTTCAAATAATATCTATTATTGTAGAGAAGGAGCCACATATTACAATGTCAAAAGCGCCAGTGGTTAATAATTTACCTTCTGGAATGTTCTAAAGTGTCCTGGAATGCCCTGGCATGTTCTGGAATGTTCTGAAATGCTCTGAGATGTTTATTGAATGCACCATAAGAAAAGGGGTTTATTATGAAGGGCTATCGCTGAGGGATGAGTAATTGACAATTCTTTTTTATTTAGTTTTGTGTTCTTTCTTCACAGAAATGACAACTCCATTTTCTAAGGAATGGGGAATAACTCAATATTTTTCAGTGGGAGTGGTATTTTATAGTTGTCAAAATGAATGATGATGGAATGTTGAATTGATGGATGAAAGCATATGAGGTTTGATCAGACAGAAGGATCAACTAGTTTTATTTCCGGTGCCTTCACCCTCTTGACGGACTGTTGAGATGGCATTTTGAATTCATAAGCATTAATTGCGATTGGGAGCTATATCACTGATGGATTATTTTTGTTGCGACGTTACACTGTCGGCCCCGCTCTTTGATTGGTCGACCAGCAGAACCGACAACCATCCGTTGCTAAACCGTGCAGTTTGTCCCGAGCCAGCTTCCCACCTTTTTTAAAAAGACACCTCTGAACTGAAGCTGCAAGAATAGGCCACCTGCGTTGAAACCATGGCTACAGAAGACAGAAATGCAGTTGCGCGTCCACCCGCGCACATGACATCAGTCCCCGGGGTCGGCTGAGCACCCGCTCGCTCGGACGCCGCGACCACCCAGGCGTGCCCTCTTTTACCCCCTCTTACACGGGAAGGAGTGTCACCCTCAGTCGGATGCCTGTTTATCGGGTAGACGCCGCACTGATCCCCCGCGGCGCAGTCCGTGTGGCGCCACTTTGAACACAGACGCACCGGTGGCGCACCCGCTCACACGCGCTAACACGGCCGTTTGGGTGATGCGCCGTGTAGCGACTCCGGGTTGCTTCCCACCTGCAGTCCCGGGCTGCATTGCTCCATTCCCCCTTTCTTCCCACATTTCCTCGGCCTCTTTCCTCTGTGCCGTCACTGACCTGTCCTTCAAGTTCATGAAATCCTTTTTTTTTTTTACGTCAATTTAGAAAGAAAAGGACTTCTTCTATGGAGAGAGCCAGTGCATTTAATGCATGTTGACAATGTTTCCGCAAATTAGTCCTTGGGCTGCTGGCTCCGTGGGCTGTATGGAAATCCAAATGTTGTTTGATCTTCAAAAACCCACATGGTGACATATGACATCCCCATGATATAATAACGGTTCGGTAGGCTGTACCTCATTATTAAGTATGGATTCATGTTATTATCTATCCCCCTCTCTGGTGAACCTAACAGCTACGGCCATGTCCACGCCACGCTAATGCCGATCAAATGTTGTTTCTCCGTTTTCCGTTCCCCCGTGTCCAACACTAAAGTATTTAATTTATCTGACGCAGAGAGATGCTCTCCCCCCGGAGACCGGCCCTGTACCAAGCTGTTGGTGGCGTGTTATCTGGGTCGTGCGGTTGTCCAACGTCTCCTACAGGTTTTCAGTTTTCTTAGCGGCTCTGGGGGTTTGGCCGGCGAACGCTCGGTGGCTGTACACACCCAGTGCTCCGCCAGGCACCGTCCCCGTTCAGAATACCAACGACTCTGTTTGCTAAAATGGAGTGGTGCATGATATGGGTAACAGAGAATTCAGCGTTCTCTCCCAGGACCAACCCCCCCCCCCCTTTCCCGGTGATGCTGGCCGTGCGTAGCTGGGTCTAGCTAGCTCCTTTGATGTTAGCTCCAGTAAACACAGCCCTCTCCTGGGGAGAACGAGCCTCTACAGGCACTAATGAGGGCATTAGAACAGAGCTAACGTGCGTGCGCGCGCGTGTGTATGTATGCTAGCATGTGTGTGTGTTAGCGTGTGTGTGTGTTAGCATGTGTGTGTGTGTGTGTGTGTGCTCTACCATGCCCTTCCAGGCCTGTGTGTTTGCGTTTGTGTATGTGTTGCTCCTCTTAGATGTTTGTGGGTGTGTCAGCATGGGTTTCTGTGTGTGCTACCATCTTTTCTGAAGGTGTGTGTGTGTGTGTGTGTGTGTGTGTGTGTGTGTGTGTGTGTGTGTGTGTGTGTGTGTGTGTGTGTGTGTGTGTGTGTGTGAGTGTAAGTCCGTGTGTGTTAACTCTCAGGTGTGTGTCTCAACATGCACATTCAACATGGCAGTTTGTAAATATGTTCTACATAAACAGGGCCCGGTGTGTTCAGAGGCCACAACCTAACCGTTGCATAAATACAGAAAAGCTTTCCAGTGACAGGCCTCTCCCCGGGGTTGTGACAGTGAAGTAGGACGCTTAACAAGTGTCTTGCGAAAGAAGTCACTCCGCATCTGTCCTCTTATAGCGTAATTATCACTAGATTTGAGCGAGTTGAGCGGCGTTGAAGTGCTATGGAAGCAAAGACGACGGAAATGTAACCTTTAACGCAAACATGAAGTTTTCATTGTCACCTTGATTTCCTCTTCCCCGCCCACATTTATATATATATATATATATATATATATATATATATATATATATATATATATATATATATATATATATATATATATATATATATATATATATATATATATATATATATATATATATATATATATATATATATATACACACACAGCGAGAAATCCAGCTGTTGTGTCGCTCACCTTAAAGTAGCTGGCATGTGAGACTTCTACGCGATGTGTTCATATTTACCATATTTAAGTGGATTACAGGCTGTGAGGAAGCCATGCATATGGGGAGGATGTGTGTGTGTGTGTGTGTGTGTGTGTGTGTGTGTATGTGTATGTGTGTGCATGTGTGCGTACGTGCGTGTGTGTTTCTGTTGGTGAAACTATTTCACGGTGGTTTGAATTGCATGCAGGAACTGATCATTTCAATTAAATTTTTGGTCATACTTGAATGTGAGCAGACTCTAAAGATGCTTAGAAGGACGAATAGTGACTACTGCTTACTAAATCATTAAAAACTACTAATAATAACTACTACTAATAATTAACTAATACATAACCTGTATGCAATTACTCTAATTAATTCCAATTTCAATATTTAGGGATATATAAGGATATACGAATAGTATGATAATTGTATAACACACACACATCAACATCTCTCTCTCTCACACACACACACACACTAACATCTAACACACAAACACCTCAACGTCTCACACACTCCTGTGTGTGAAAGTGCAGGTCTTTCTGAAGCCATTGATTAGAAGGAGCTTAAGAAGAAATAATCTCTCTCCAGGAAAGGTATATGGTATAGTCGGATAGAGAGACATAGGGGTCATGGGGAGAGAGAGAAGGAGGGGATGGGGGAGAGGGTAGAGACTTGAAAAGAGGAGGGATGTGTTAAAGCAAAGCTCATGTTGACACTCTGGTCACACTGCAGTCGAGAACACTACCAGGCTGCAACCTTAATTGGAATTTGCCAACGCTTTTTTTATTTTGAAGTAGGGCCTCATTGTGCGAATGGCTTGTTTACGCTGATAAAACTTAATACAGAGAGATAGGGCGTTGGAAATGGGTTTGTGCGTCTATCGCAATCTTTGATGTGCCAATCATAGTGACATATGGGGAATACATGGCCGCTAAATAAGTGGTCTCGTTACACGTGATTGCAGCTTGAAGCCGTTTCACAAAGCCAACGTTTTCTATGCAGTCAGTCATACAGCAATGGCAAACGCTTTGAAGGCTTGACACGTCAAGTTGTAGTCTCAAACCAACCTTCCCCAAGTCCCCATGAGGAGGACGTGCTGCAGGTAGATAACGGTCTGGTGCTTTTTCAAAGTAAAAGTGGCTGTTTGGTAAAGAAAATGTGTTTCAGATGCATCGGATCAAACAATCATATTTTTTAATCTTGCAATTAATTTAAAATGTATTAAGTCTTGAGTGAATGCTGAATATAGCCTTGATGTGGTTCTCTAATTTGAATAGAATGAAGATAGTGTAGTGGCTAAGTTGTAAGATAATATAATAAATCAGTAAATAGTAGTAATATAATATAAGACAATAGCCTGTATGAAATCCCCGGGTCTAAAGGTTGAATGATGTAACCTAAAACTAAAAGTTTCTTGTTGTCATTTGGTCCTGGTGGTTGAGGGACACGTGTTAAATCTGTATGGTAGTGCGGGATGTATCTAAACACCGGAATATTACATATTATTATGTATCTATGCCACTGGGAGAACCCAGGCATGCTCTATTTTCTATTTTTGGAGTGGCGTCTCGGAATAGATAACCTTTTGAATACCTACGTTGTGGGATCCTGGGCAAATTAATAACACACGCACACAACAAGCCAGCGTGTTTCTTTTGAAAGGCCCGCAGAGTGAGAGTGGCTTTTGGAGGAAGGACTAGTTTCATATGCAAACCAAATCCTCAGGGTCAGCTGACTCCGAAACAAGACAAGAACAAGTGTAAGTGTTTTACCTGAGTAAAAACGAAGTCACAGCAAAAAAAAACAACGGATGAAAATCAGGTCATGTACGAATTTCTTCTTTTTTAATACGATATTGTTATCGTATTCGTTTGTTATTAATTTATACATTTAAAAAAAGACTTGGTCGTGTTTATTAGTTTTAAATATGAGCTGTGTATTTTGCGGTCAAAAGAGAAACACAAAATAAATCGGAACGTCTTGGTGCTCAGCGGTGTTTCCGAGCTGAGCGTTTAACTTGGAAGGAGGTTGGGCAGGATGGGACTTCCTGTTCCTGTTGTTCTGTAGTCTTTTCCCGGGCCACGCTCCAGACGGCCAGATTCATCCACTGGTCCCCCCCAAAACGCCATCGAGACCAAACAGCACGACGGCGTCGGGCCCAACACGGGCCATTGGCCGCCAAAAAGTGGCAGTTGGAGATGGTGACAACAGCTGCGTGTTGATCCTGATCCTGATTTTGTGTGTGTGTGTGTGTGTGTGTGTGTGTGTGTGTGTGTGTGTGTGTGTGTGTGTGTGTGTGTGTGTGTGTGTGTGTGTGTGTGTGTGTGTGTGTGTGTGTGTGTGTGTGTGTGTGTGTGTGTGTGTGTGTGTGTGTGTGTGTGTGTGTGTGTGTGTGTGTGTGTGTGTTTCTTTGAATAAGATTGTACTTTATCCCAGACGGGCAATTCTTGAATGCAGATATGTGGGTGTATGAATGTAAATCTGTTCGAATGGAAATGTTTTTTTGTGTGAATGTAGTGCATGGCCATACGAAGCATCCTGCCACGCACTGTGTTGCTGTGTTTGTGTGTATACGTGTGTGTTTGTGCGTACGTGCGTGCGTTTACACACGCTTGCTACGCAGAGTGAGACTGACTGGCGTTTCCTCAAGCAGCTGCATTGCAGCAGAGCAACGCTGTGTAGTGGACATGCAGCTCGCGGTAGAATTACAGGACCAGATAGGGAAATAACGCCTCTCTCTATTTCTATCTCAACGTCTCTTTTCATCCGCTTCTATTGCTCTCTCTCTCTCTCTCTCTCTCTCTCTCTCTCTCTCTCTCTCTCTCTCTCTCTCTCTCCCTCTCTCTCCCATCTCCCTCCCCTTTCCGTTCTCCCTCTCTCTAGCTATCTCCTCGAGGCTGTCTCTAAGGGTGGAAACAGTACGTGTGTTCATATTGAACCGTACCGTACGGAGTCCCAACGGGGGAGGGACAGGTCGGTGTGCACCGCCAACCCAACATTACATTAATCATTTCCTGTTACATTAATCCAAAAACAAACAAAAAAGGAGGCATAGACGTAAGCCAGTGGTGCCATGTACCAGAACTAGTGAGGGTAAAATAGCCACATAAAGATAAGTGACGCTCACAGATTAGGTGTGCAGTCAAGGCGTGTTCCCCGTTTGTGCGCGGCTGAACACGGACGCTGGGGACGGGCGCTGTGTTCTCGGGCGCGGCAGACTTAAGACGCACACAGTCCGCCACGGCCCAAGTCATTCAGGCTTGTTGAACACGAGTTCAAACTCAGAAGCCAGACCCCTCCTCTGCAAACTGCCGCGAGGACGAGTGCAATGGGGCCCTCCCCCTACCTGAACAGTGGAGTGGGTCGGCGCCAGGCAACAACATGCGGAGGATTCTGTAGCCCGTCCAAAGAGATCACCACGGTGATAGCAGCAGACATGAAAATCCATTCTCTGTCATACAGAACACGGGGGTTGAAGAACATGTTTAAAGGGAATGACCAGCGATACGCTATTACTTACCGCGCACATTTAGCCCAGACAGGGATACCTGCCTCACGACAAAACCGAAGGACACATTGACGTGATGTCTCTTGTGCTCACTAGAGACAAGGTGGACATCCAGAGCTACAGAGAGCTTCCTTACCGCTCATAGCATTGGGGCAGACGTGATTAAGGCAGACGTGGAGACCAAAAGCCCAGTCACACTTTGTTTTCATGCTGATAGACCAATTGTTTCATGTGGTCCTATTTTGTTTAAGTCACTGCTGTGTGACTTAATGTTGCCATATGCTGCTGATATATGCATTACTTGTTGAAGTTGTGTTTAAATTACTATTTTAAATGGTTTGTTAAGAAGCAGGCACCACTGTTTTGATTGTATGTCCATGTGATGCTGGAAGCCGAACTATCCATGTTGTTTCCTGTTATAATAATGCATGGAAAATCGAAATACAAATTCATAAATTGTAGGCATTTACTGTTGATGCAACAAAACCATACCGAACTGTGAGTTTTGGAAACCGCTTCACCCCTACCATCTATATCTGTCTTTCTCTGTCTCCCTTCCCTGTCTCTCTCACCCTCCTCTCTCTCCCTTCCTTCCATGTATCTCTATGTCCCTCTCCATCTCCCTCCCTTCTCTGTATCTGCCATCTATCCCCATTTTAACTGTAGCAGTACTGGGAAAAACAAAACAAATGAAAACACACGAACACGCAAGAGATTCAGATCAAGGCCTGAGTTGAACTAGATTCCATGCCGGGGACTTTAGGGGTTGGGTCGGTGGGGGGGGGGGGGGGGGGAGGAATCCAACTGTGGTGTGTTTTGAAAGTCTGATCTCTCTCGTGTCCTTATTTGTCACAATCCCAGGAAGTCAAACTGCTCCAATTGTGTGTGTGTGTGTGTGTGTCAGATATTTTGATGTGCAGTGACACAGGCAGAGATAATAAAAAATAATCTTGAGTATTTTTTCTGTGCCAAATACTCAATAGGAACAATGTTTTTTGTAAAATATCTTAAGGGGCTAAATATGATGGTAATGAATTAATGAAAGAGTTTTTGTATTTGGGTCAAACAATCGCCTGGAGTGTTGCCTTAAACATGCATTGATTTTGATTGGAATGTAATTTAAACAAACACAACAAATAATTACATTCAAATACACTTTCAGATATTATACCGTTGAATATTCATAAATTGGCAATAATACCATGCCCTTAAATTGGCCAAAATAGCAAGGGACATGTTTGCGTGTGTTTTGTCCGTTCAGCGAAAGAGGAGAATTAAACTAGCAAATGCTTCGCTGCGCCACCCAGGCAATTGTGTGGGATGCAAAGTCACAGGTGGTAATAGGCTGGCGTTGGAAGGGTAATCTATAATCTATTGGTTTGGTAGAGGCGGGGAACCAACCTCTTGATTGGTTGTCGAAAGGGAAAATCCAGCCAAACAAGATTATGGAGTGTTTCATTATCATATTTTCACAGACAGCAATAGATGAGATCAAAACATAAGTGAATATAGGTGTGTGGGAGTGTGTGTGGATGGTGGCTGGTTTAAGCAGCCTCACCTGGCCCGAGTCAGACTGACTGGACTCTGGGGCTGGGTGGGGCTGCACACCTGTTGCACATTGAGCAATCAGTGTGCACAGGTTAAGCCAGCCACCACCACACACACTCAGAGAGAGCTCTCCGGCATGGTAGCATGGAGCGCCATCTGCATGCCTCATTATATGCAACCATTACAATAAACCGGATTTTCAACATCACCACCCTGTGTCCATTGGTTTGGAGGAGCCCGAGGAAAGTCACCTAGGTGGAGTGAGAAAAGCCACCTAGGTGGCGTGTAGTAGTGGACATTGTTACACTCCACCTAGGTGACTTTCCTCGGGCTCCTCCAAACCAATGGACACAGAGTGGTGATGTTGAAAATCCGGTTTATTGTAATGGTTGCATATAATGAGGCATGCAGATGGCGCTCCATGCTACCATGCCGGAGAGCTCTCTTTGAGTGTGTGTGGTGGTGGCTGGCTTAACCTGTGCACACTGATTGCTCAATGTGCAACAGGTGTGCAGCCCCACCCAGCCCCAGAGTCCAATCAGTCTGACTCGGGCCAGGTGAGGCTGCTTAAACCAGCCACCATCCACACACACTCCCACAAGGTGTTTATTCCATTTTAAGAAAGAAAAGCACACACAACAAAGAGCAAATAGGAGAATAAACACTAATTATTGGCGCAGCTCTCATCCTGTCAAGCGTATCGTGTTTCATGTTCCTCTCAGCTTTCCAAGCTCGTTGCACGCTCCATTAGCCTTCATTTGACGCACGCTTCCTTTCGCCACCCTGGCTTCTATAGTGCTTCCTGTAGGACAAGCGGAATAAGTCACAAACCTCCAAACGGAAATATTTTTCCCTCTCGTAATGTGCGTCTTTATTTAATAATTTACAACCGCAGCGACGGGAAGTTATACTGTTATACTATACTGTTGACTGTTTGTGCACTACCCTTTGCTAGCTCATGTTAGACTTTGTTATATTTCCCGCCATTTTTCAAGTAAATAGGCATACATAGTAAAAGAGGTAGGATTTGAAGTGTATTGCTTCTTTTTTTATTATCCTTTATCACAGTGGCAACCTCAAACCATAACCCTATGTGCACTCAGACAGAGGAAAGGACAACTTCTAACTTATTATTGGGTAAAGGAACAAACCACAGGAAAGAGCCACATACATAGAATACCCTCTTGGAGTGCAATGGGTTCAGAGAGTTTAGATACAAAACCCACCAAAATAACTGAGACTGTGAAATGCAAACAAACAAGCTTAACAGTATTAAGCATAATCTAGTCAGTAAATCCACAGTAGTTGAGTAGACAGAGCGGTTTTTAGGCTAATGGTCATAGTATTCAAAATATATCTACAGCTGTGGTTTGAAGATACAAGGGTGAAAAATGGCAGAGCCATAGAGAGTTGTGTCATTCCCGTTTACTCCATCAAGCCAAATATTAGAGCAATGGAGGATCATGGAGACACTCAATAGTTCCAAACAATGGGAACTAAAAGCAGCAGAGCCTCATAGGAGCCCTGTTTTCACTTAAGTTTTCGAAGGTAAATTAAACAGCAGCACTTTTGATGTTTAGGCTACTTATTATTAAAAAAAATATTCAGTTGGCAATATTATTGACAGCGTCTTACAGTCATTTTCTTTGCAGTTAGAAGATTTTAACTAGTTAACGGTAACTGATAAAGCTAGGTTACAGGGAGAAAATCAATATCGTCATATATGGTTTGTTACATATGTTTATGTAACAAATGTATGTTTATGTATTTATGTTTTTAGCATGTGTTTATGTGGGAAGGTCGACGTTGGAGATGACTATTTTGTAGCCAGTTGGTGGGGAAATTAGGATGTTATTGTGGAGTGTGTGTGGATGATGGCTGGTTTAAGCAGCCTCACCTGGCCGAGTCTGATTGGACTCTGGGGCTGGGTGAGCCTGCACATTGAGTAATGTAGCTAAAGCAAAAGTTATATCAGGAGACGACATTCCCCTTCTATTTCTCATGCATCTATGCTATTCTACTTCCCGAGCTGTCATTGCAGATCCCGCCCCCTGTTCTCTCAACCAATCACAAACCTTTTTCGCATTCAAACAGGAGCAATTGCGCCAAACTCAGCATATATATACACACCTGTGTGGCAGCCACCTAGGTAGTGTGTAGCAACGGACCTTGTTACAGTCATGATAACATGATACCTATCAGTATCAATCACATCGTAATTTCTTGAATAGAAGAATAAGGACGATTTTCAAGCTGCGACACTATTCTGAGATGCATGGCTGTTTACATGGATGGGACAGTTTGAAGACGCATAAATAAACCACACTGTTACTATAATGAAGACCCTCTAGAAATGACTGCATGTTTGATGACATGGAGATCTAGTGCTGTGCCTACCCCCACACCCTGACCTAATAACAAGACTTCCATGGAAAATCCTCATGTCATTACCTCACGTTGTTTGTTATAGATAGTCTTTTGTGATGGTTGGATTACTCCTGCTCACTTGCATAGTCTATTTTTGCCATCTCTTTCAGCAGGGAAGCAACACATCCTGGCTCTATTCGCTGAACGCATGGTGCAGCCCCGTGAAGGACAGCCAACCATGATAGATTCAAGGCATGGTGGGGGCTAGGTCCAAGGACAAGCTAGATCAATGAGCATAGACCAAGACATTGAAACACTATTGATGTTTGCGTTTATGAAAGCTTCAATCATAGGGTCAATACGTCCATTGCTTATTGTGCTTACAGATTAGGAATTATAACCGAGTTACTGAACGCTTGTGCCTAAAAAACAAAGACAATTAACTTGTGTAGGTTAGGGCCAGGTCCTGTCGTGTGCATTGCAATCAGATTCAACTTCCAAGACAGCCTTAAAGCCCTCTGAACTTTACAGTATTTTTCAGCCAACTTTGGAGCAATGTTGTATTAGAATAGAATGAAATAGAATAGATCTTTACTGCATAAGTTTGGCTTTACTTACATAGGAGATTCCCTATACAAATCAGAGCGTAGGAACATACATAGGATAGGTTATCATGCTTGATTTCTGATTGTAGTAATGTATATATTGATCTATAAGGGTACTATAGATTGTGATTAAGTTAATTGTATATAAAAATATGGGAGACCATTCTGTCGCTGTTTTTGCCAAATAAATGCCTATTTCCGCCCATTGTGTTGTACAGGCGCTTCTTTAGTCATTGAGTCAGCTCAGCCATGAGAGGGTTCAAGTGACACTGCTTCTCTTATGACATAAACACCACTCGTCTTGTAAATGACATTCTACTCATGCTATTTTACTCATGTTTTCCTAAAGAAGGTGTGTAATCATTTAAGTCTTATCACGTTACCCTTAGCCTATTCTAAAACCCCCGTCTCAACCTTTCTCCTCCTGTAATATCAGACCAGCATAGACTGAGTAAATTGGGTACATTTTTATAAGTACTCATGTTCTCTATGTGCATTGATTAATACACCTCAATTCAGGCCGAACCTTTTGAACCTTGAGATGATTGTGATTTTTTTTTTTTTGTAGTAGGTGGAATGCTTTGTCACTGGAGGTCGTAAATTGAATAGACTTCCCACAAGAGGCATTCCATGGCAACACATTGAACATCCATTTTGATGCGCATGCCTGTTGTTGGTGTATTCAGAGCCCTGGGAGCGTTTATGGCTCTGTCTGGATGGATTCACTTTTTTTGTTTCAAATACATGTGACTATTCTGACTATTTGGAGCTGAAGCAGCACAATGTTGGCTAACTATTCAACACTTCACTCTAAGCTTCATATTTTAGCTAGTTATATAATCATACCACAATTATATAAATATTAAATACTACTGGCAAGCAGGTCTGTTTGCAATACTCCAAAACAATTAGCATTCTGTTTACTAGTTAGCAAATGTCGCTGTTTTGTGTTAAATCAGCAAAGTGATGCGCAATTACCGCTCATCAAATGACCCGTCATGAAGCTACATGAACCACGTAAGCGTCAAGTTTGTTGGCCATCCATTGACTGTGCAACTCTGTCTTTCCATGGCTCTGATAAATGGTAAACGGCCACAATTTAGAGCCAATGAGAAGGCTTCGCTGCAGGTGGTGGAGGCCGGTCTCACCCTGATTTAGTGTAATGAGTGTGATTGGCTGCTCTGTGGGTGGATTATTTGAACAACCTTTAAGCCGAGTGGTGTCGCCTTGGGACTGTTGCTCAGGAGAAGCTCAGACTAAATAAATCATTGAGCTCTTTCTCTATTGTGTGTGTGTCGTGTGTTTGTCTCTTCCTAGTGGAGAATCTGTTATAATTATGTTTGATTGAACCTCGTAATGAAAACCCTGTCCTTTTTGTGTTTGCTGAATAAAGACCATAGATCCTGCTTAACTTCTTTCATGTCTTTTGCTTCCCATGCGTTGTGACCAACAATGACCGCACGCTAACTAACCACGGAGGCAATACGCCATGTAGAGTTCACAGGTTCGATTCCAAACGGCGGTCCTAGGCTACATGTCATTCTCTCTCTTCGTCATTCTCTCTCTCTCCACCTTCAAGAGGAAAGGCACATAGCCCATAAACATACATTAAATAAATAAAGGGGACCCTTTTTCTTTGTCTGAGCCACCAGCCCCCAAAATGTCGCTCTTGCTTTTGTGTCCCTTCATCTGAGCCAACCCTGTCCATCTTGCCTTGAGTTCCCCGGTTACTTTCCAGGCTGGGTTACCCTAATGACCACGTATAACCTTTGTGTGTTTTAGTGTTCAACCATAATGAAAAGCTCTCTCTCTCTCTGTGTCTAGCCGTGGCCCCGACCCTGCCCAGCCTGCGTTCCGAGGTGTTCAAGCCGTGTGTGGAGGACAAGGACCTGGCCTTCTGTCTGAACGACGGGGAGTGCTCCATCATCGAGACCGTCGCAGGAGTGCACCGACACTGCAGGTGTGTGTGTGTGTGTGTGTGTGTGAAACTGTGTGCGTGTGTGTGTGTATGACAGTGTGTGTGTGTGTGTGTGTGTGTGTGTGTGTATGACAGTGTGTGTGTGTGTGTATGACTGTGTGTGTGTGTATGACAGTGTTTGTGTGTATGACAGTGTTTGTGTGTGACTGTGTGTGTGTGGTTGTGTGTGTGTGTGTGTGTGTGTGTGTGTGTGTGTGTGTGTGTGTGTTTGTTTGTAAGTACGCACGCATGCGCGCGTGCTCTAGTTCAGATGCATTCAGTTTCCTCCCCTGTATTGACGCTTTCCTGTTTGCCCTTGTCGTTCAATCTGTGACCTTGGTGTGGTTTTCAGACCAACCCCCCCCCCCCCCCCCCCCCACACACACACACACACACACACACACAGCACACACATACACACAGAACCCTCCAGCAAATGCACGAGTTGATTTAGATCTAAGAATAGGAGGTTAATTTAAGAGTCTAACCAAAACACAAAAGCAGAACAATTACCTAGGTAGTAAGGGGTCTAGGGACATGCATTTGGGACCTATATTATCTCTTTAACCTTATGTTCACATTGAACTGCTATGCAAATGAGAAGTCATATATAAACCATGACCCACTAGTAGGACAAGCTTGATAGGCTCAAAGGACTCAATAATTACAGATGTTGCTCTTATAATGATACAAATGAATGAAACCAAACGACACGTGTTCCTTACAATGAATCTATTTAAATGAATACAAAAATTATTAATGAAAAAAACCTACAAAGCCCTTAAGCAGGTTGTTTGGAATATTATGTTTATTTCCCCACCGGTTGATTAAATTATTTACCTAATGAGGCCCTTGGCTAGCTTTTTAAGAGCTGCACTCACGTTTCACAAATAAACATCGTGGTACTCATACACACATTCGTTTCTGACCCACAGAGGCCTTGCAACAGTTAATCCCACCCAGGATCCAGGGGGTACTCGTTAAGATTTTGTTTTTGCTTTAAATTACGATATAAAATATTACTATTTTACTCATTTGTTAAACATAAGTATATGTTGATTTAAGACCAGGAATAGAATAGTACCCCTGAGCTTCCTCCATTTTAAACGCACTACAATAATAATAATAATGACTCTAAACGCTAATAGTATAATGTTAGTCCCAAGGAAAGCATGTGTGGCTTGGTGTGGATGAAGGGGCACCTGAACCACACTGCTCAGACTGTGGGGGAACGGAGTCGGTACTCAGTACTATAACACCGTACATAACACAAAAAGTGGTTGGGAAACGCTGCTTTTAAACATTAGCTTCCCACAGCTCAACCCAGATGTCCAGCAATCACTTCCTGTGATTGTCGCCACATCCTTTCATTCCAGACAAACCAAGAAAGTGATCCCTGCATGACATGCCATGTCGACCACCACAAAAAAAACAGAGTCGATTGATGGCCCAAGGCGACCGGTCACTGCGTTGTGCTGAGGGGCGGCACACGCACACACACACACACACACGTGCGCGCACACACACACACACACACACACACACACACACACACACACACACACACACGCACACGCACACGCGCACACACACACACACTCATTTGGTGAATGTCACCGTTGTTGATGCCAACACACTCTCCGAGGGTCTCCAGACTCCACCAGAACTCCGGGGGCTGTAATTAGCGTAGTATTTTTTCTTTAACACAAAGTGGAGAAAGCTTTGGGGTACGACACCTGGCTGGGGAGCCATTTCTCCCCGGCTGAAGGTTGTGGTGTACGAGGGAATGATTACAGGGTTGGTGGAGACCTCTCGGAAATTGAAAGGTTTCACTTGCCTCAGAGAAGCCCCGGCAGTATGTCACGAGAAAGAAAAAAAAACTCATCCGACATCAGAAATCACTGTTGTTGATGCCGGGTTAAACCCCTACGGGGCCAGGGGCCGTCTGAAAGACGGAGGGAAGCTGTGATGGAAAAGTGACAATTTTCACCACATCATGGTAAAATGACACCGTTACCATGTATATTTACCATCATAATGTGATGTATTATGGCGTTAAGCAGGGCTCGATGTTAACGTTTTTACTTGGCAGCACTGGTGCTCCCGATCTTCAAAAGGTTAGGAGCACCAGTAAACATGCAGGAGCACCCACCAAAATGTAACCTGCCACAACCACAATCGATATAGGTTTTTGTATTGATTAAAACTATGTCAGGTGCAACATTAGTAAGAGTGATGATTTTGAATAACAAGTTAGATGTTAAAAATAATAGTAAATTAATTAAATCCAGCAAGCAAAACATAAAACTCAACATTTAATGGTACATTTTGCAAGTAAACCTACTGCATTTATATATTTTCTAATCTATGAAATTAGAACAGGTTTGATGTCAATAACTCTTATTTTTCCAAAGTTATTGGAAAATGCGCGAGTCTAATATGAAGGGGTTGGTATGATTTTGTGGTCCAACCAGAAAATGTAGCTGAGTTTTTATGTGAATAATTGTTTGTTTAAAATGTATATAGAATTACTTTTTGGATGCCTCGTGAATGTTCACGCAAAGTGTAGCTTAATTATCGAGATAGTACAGGCTGCGTACATTGATGTACAAAATTATAACTGTCAAAGATGTAATTGCCTATTTAAATAGGTTGTAATCATCATTGATATTGTCAAAAAGATACATGGACAGTTTCATTAATAAACTATTTAAACACAAAAGCCAAAAGAAGAAGTTATATCTTTATTATTACTTTTTGCTACCCAGTTATCTAAAGCTAGCATTCTAACATTTCTTAGAATGACAAGCGGGGAAATTCTGTCATTTATTTATGCTGTCTTGAAGTTAGTGATATTAGGATGACACTACAAACAAACATTAGCTACGTTACTTTGACATGCAACAGAAAGACAAACCCACACATTCACCTCTGGAAATAGAGTTGTATCATTCCATTATCAGGCCTTTCAAGGAAAAATGCAATACAATGCCATTTATGCGTTGATAACAATGCTGTAATCGCTGATTTGACCACGTTAATTAATGGTAACAAAACGGTCTATTACTAACCCCTAGCTGCACGCAGCCAGTGCGTGTGTGTGTGTGTGTGTCTGTGTCTGTGTCTGTGTGTGTGTGTGTGTGTGTCTGTGTCTGTGTGTGTGTGTGTGTGTGTGTGTGTGTGTGTGTGTGTGTGCGCGTGTGTGTGTCTGTGTGTGTGTGTGTGTGTGTGTATTGCGAGAAAACAAGTGGTACATTGTCCTCATAAGGGAAGAACAGTTTAACCATGCCTAACTCTTAGAGGGCATTCTGCTGTCCAGTATTGCCAGAAAAAAAGGTGCATGCAGAAGATGGATTCATTAATTGGTTTTAATTTCAGAATATTTACACTTAGAGGACTATTGGAACTTTGGGGTCATTGTTTCCCCATACACTTCCTCACTGCTGAGTGTTGTTTGTTTGTTTATGCTAATGAATCCTGCACATACGCTATGTGTGTTCAAAAACCAAACCAGCATTGGGGGAATGTATTACACACAAACCATGCACATGCACACACACACACACACACACACACACACACACACACACACACACACACACACACACACACACCATATGTTGCTGTTGAATACAAATAATTCCTATAGGTTTAGAAGCACACAACGAAACTTGGTTATGGATATTTCTTTAATTGTAACTACTTCTCTCATTGGCCACTGTATTGGAATTTGTTCTTGATGAATACAAAGATATTAATGTTGGAAATGGAAATGTGACACTCGGTGATGTCACCAATGTCATTATCATCTTTTATAATGATGTAAAAATTATATCATAAGCAGTACTAAGCTTAAATAAAAGTACGCATTTTTTGACACATTATTATTTCATAGAGACATTACATTACACATTATGTTTTTCATTGTATGACCTAATAAACCAACCACTAGTTATGTCTTCCATGTTTAATCAGTGAATATTGAATTTGGTCTGTAAAAAAAGTAATTTGTGACACATTGTGACAGCTGAGACTCAGAGCTAACAAGCTGTTTTTCTTCAATGGGTGCTGATGCAAAAATTAGTCACCATTTCACAGCTGTGTCACAGCTTCACCCTGTCACACCACATATATTAAAGAATGGTGTTTGGGTGTTTTCCTGACCAGGGCTGCATGGACCGACATTGACAACAGAAAGCTCTATCTACCCAATATGACCCACAATGTATAGCAGACTCTCACACTCTCGTTTGCCAACTGGGCCAAGATTCAGAGCGTACTCCACCATGCAGTTGTGTGTGTGTGTGTGTGTGTGTGTGTGTGTGTGTGTGTGTGTGTGAGTGAGTGAGTGAGTGTGTGAGTGTCCTGCAATCAATGCAAGTCCTCTTATGAGACTGATATGATTAACTGGAGCCATTGTCAGAGCAACAATGTCTAGAACACTCGCTGGATCGTTGACTAATTAGCATGCTAGCCACCATTGCTAATTAAGAGTGATGCTGGCTGTTGAGGGCGAATCCACGATAACTAAATCCTTCAAAATAAGACTATTACGAAAAAAAGTCATGGAGTGTTTTTATTTATTTATATATTTTGTTGATCTTTTGTTTTGCTTTGCAAATCCCAGTAAACTCCCGTTGGGTATGTATGTACAATGTACTGTGCACGTTGCTATATTTATCTGTTTAGAATCTGACAGCAGAGCGCATGCATAATGGAAGGAACTATAGGCTCCATGGACTGTTGTGCTATGAGGTCATAGAAAGGAGGGATGGCCTGCTTCTTGGCTCACGCTTAAGTGAGTTGGACAAGGCCGTGAGATGGAGACTCACAGAAGGAAGGCGTGACCGCGCATCCTCACCATAAATACTCCCACTACAGGTCTTCTCCTCCCAGTGGGAGGAGGAGGAGTTGGTGGGGGGTGCTGTTGTAGCATGGTACACTGTAATGGCTTAGCTTTCACGCTGAAATACCCTCCGCAAACAGCAGAGCCATCGTACAACGATGGCATGTTTACCCAGTTCATCCAGGACATGCGTCCCTATGCGTTCTGGATGCAGGATATGTGTCCATGACCGTAGAAATGCCAGACATGCGGTACATCCAGAGAGAGATTTCTTCAGAGCCGCAGGGATGCCCGCCCTGTTTGATACGCAAATAATCTGCAAGCTTGTGTAATTGCGGAGGCTTTGGGATCAGATTGACATTTTTCAGGACCAACAACAGATTAGCCCTCTCGGAAATCCGAGGAAATCCCACAGACATTATTTCCTATCGTGAGAAGGGCTGTGTAAAAACCAGAATCAATGCGTTCCCCCATCGATGTGAAGACGCTTAGTCAAGACAAATCTGTGAAAGATGCCATCACATGGGCACTGCAGCTATAGGTCACCACACACACACACACACACACACACACACACACACACACACACACACACACACACACACACACACACACACACACACACACACACACACACACACACACACACACTCACACACCACACTGCATACACGACACACACACAGACACACATCCCATTTAATAATAATATTATAATCTTTCTTCAAACAATGTCAAATCCGAAGACCCATATATATTAACAAAAAGCAAATTATCAACAGTTAGCAAAATGCAAGCAGATGCAAAGAAACCCACCCGCATTTCCCACTAAACTCTTTCTATCTCTATCCTTATAAAGTGTGTTAATGACATGGCTACGGCGACACTTTATCCTGGGGCTTGAACTGCTTACACATAGATGATGCAAAGAGACTGCAAGTTAGCTTCCCAAGTAATTAGCTTCCCGGGTAGTTAGCTTGCGATGCTGAACAGCATGGTGCCATATGGGGACAGAAATCGTCGACTGTAGCGACAAATTCAGTTTAATTCACTTTGAACAACATTCAATGCATTATTTTTGAATAATAATAACAATACTTAATAGTAGTGTGGGGGGGGGTTGTGCGTGTGTGATATTGTTTCAATAGTATGAAAAGGAGTATAGCAATGTCAGTATACAGTATATTAGACATTAGCAGAGGCTTAATATTATGATATAAACTATATTTACTCAACACTGCAGAAGAAAATATTAACTTTTGGAACATTTTGGTTCTTGCATATGTTGGGTACAAAAGAAGCGAATATGAGAGTGAAATGGGCCCAGAATACTTCAAAAATATATATTTATTTTGGTGTAGTGGTGATCAAAAAATGAAATGTAGCTACCATCTGGGCCAATGCCTGGTATCCCAGCATGCACTGTGGCAGTTACCTTAGTTCTCTACCTCAATCTCTCTCTATATACTGTACATCCCTCTGTCTATCCATCTCCCCCACTCTCTCCGTCTAAAACTGTCCATACCCCTCTCTCTCTCTCTCTCTCTCTCTCTCTCTCTCTCTCTCTCTCTCTCTCTCTCTCTCTCTCTCTCTCTCTCTCTCTCTCTCTCTCTCTCGCTTGCTCTCTCTCTCTCTATATATATTTTTTTTCTTTGACTCTCCATCCCTCCCACTCTCTCTAAAACTGTCTATACCTCCCTCTCACTATTTCTCTATCTGTTTCTATCACACCCTCCCTCTATCTCGCGCTCTCTATTTTTCTTACTCTCCTTCCCTCTCTCTGTCTCTCTGAAATGGGCTTCGAATCTTGCCACCACGCACAGCCGCATGAAATTAAACAAAACCAAAGCCAAATAAAAGGCAAGCAGTGAATATTCATGTTTTCAATTAACATAAATAAACATGAGTTTGTGTTGTGTGAATTGAAACTTTTAACAGAATTTATTTGGCCTTCATTCAGATTCCATCACTATTCACATGTGATATTAAAGGGAGGGTAGACTGTGTCTCCTTTTCGTTGTACCATATACCGGTACATAACTGAGGTCTTTAGGTGGAACTATTCCCTCACCAAGGTAATGAGGTTAAAAAAAACTAACGTTAGTTTTTTACCTAATTTATAGCATGTTCATCAATGTTGTTTGTGTTTTTACTGCCGTCTTGTGCACGTGTGAAGGACCGCCAGCTCAAGGCAGCAGCAGCAGCACCAACGGTCCTCACAATTACCATGGGAACATTCCCTACTGTCCTCCCAACTGACGACACAAAGCCCTGTTTCTCTTCATCCAGCAATACCAAAAAAAGTTTTAAAAAAAAGAACACTGGGGACAAACACAGCTGTCATCGGTGCTAGCCGTCAACACGTGATCAATTAAGCGCCGTTACTAATAATTGGCTTTCAGTGGAACGAGCCGTGCTACCCGCATAAATACTTAACGGTGAAATATGGTTCTTTAAATCGGCGGGCTGATGGCTGTATGGAGACGAGGTGGAGCCCAGGCACGTTTTGAAAGCAGTGCTTTGATGTCATTGATCCGGATCCTGCCATAAATCTCCTGGAGGCTTTTGAGGTTCCCCTCCCACCCCCCGGGACGTCCGACCCTGCGCTGTTTGAGCCGATCTTGACTTTACAGGAACGTAATTACTCAGACAGAGACAACCGGTGCATCTTTTACATCTGAACAGCGAGATCAAGATTGAGGATTGTCGGTAGGGTGTTATCTTGAGGTGTGTGATGTTTCTGTGTACTTAAGTGCACTCTTAGTGTTCATTATGTGTATGGGTGTACGTAAGTGTGGTGTGCGTCTGTGTATGTGTGTGTGTGCGTAGGTGTGTGTATGTTTGTGCTTGGGTGTGTGTGCGTAGGTGTGTGTATGTTTGTGCTTGGGTGTGTGTGTGTGTGTGTGTGTGTGTGTGTGTGTGTTTGCTGAAGGTTTCTTCCTGCTGGGTTTCAAAGGAGTTTTCCATCTCCTTAAGAGGGTTTATGGTTGGGGGGGGGGGGGGGGGGGGGGTCAGGCCTGTGAAGAGCCTTTTGAGACTAACTGTGATTAAGGGCTACACAAACACAATGGACTTGGCAAATTAAAATGGTTAAAGTCACATTCACACATTTAAAAATACACTAATTTAGCGGTAGAAAAGGAGATAGGGACAAAGTGGAGAGGAGAGAATTGGACGTTAAAAGCAGAGAAAAATACTGCTAACTCTTTTCCACCTCTTATTGTGGTTGTTATTTTTTTCTTCCTGTTCTGGACTGGCAGTTCACCAGTCGCCATGCCGACAGACCTTGACGGCTTGAACTAATCCACCTGCGGGTTGCTGCTGCTGTTTGGTTGGACAGGACAATCTCCGGTCCTGGGAACCAATGAGCCGCATCCTCCCTGCCTCGCCTCCAACACAATTATACACACACACACACACACACACACACACACACACGCACAGTATACCGTGACTCCACACCCACTCACATTAGGGAACACCAGAACTGTATTTTCCAGTCAATAAGTCCACAATACCTATTTATTAGGGATGTAATGATTCACGGATGCGTATCGCGCCCCAATTTGAATATTAACGATGTGAGTGCATGGGATGGGCCCCCAACCACACATGGATTAGTCAGAAATTCGATTCAAATGTTACAAATCGCCAATTCACAATCATTGTGTTGGAGTTAATTAGTGGTTTTTTGTTGTTGTAGATCCTACCTTCCAAAAATCCATCTCATGATTGATCTGTAAGATCTGTAACCAACAGGTCAGCTGCGACGCACCACCTGATCTACAAATCCTCCTAGCGTCCAAACAACGAGACAGTGCCACCAACCTTCGCCGTCCGTTCCAGAATTAAAAACCTGAATTCTAAAAACACAATTAAAATAGGTGGCCCCGAAACGCAAGCGTTTACAGCATGCTGTCGTGCAGTCGACCCGGTCAGGCATAGTTCAGAACCTGACGTGTGTTTAACTTATAGAAACAGTGGCTATTTTAACTGGTACCCATGGTGGTGCGTCTGGACATCAGAAGGTACCATAGGTTCTGTACGGCTGGTGTCTCTGTCAAGTTCAACAGGTTTCATGTGTGGTTGTTTTCTTGGACATTTGTCACACTTTGCAACAGTGTACAGTGTTAGGTTGTCACAGTGCCTGTTACAGGCACTGTGACAGTGAGGGTCTTCCCAGGGAGGGATATTGGATTCTGTTAATTGCGTCGGATATTATATGTACAAAACGCTCCATAGGCCTTATTACTTCTCCTTGTCCTTCTACTTCTTCTACTTCTTCTTCTTCCTCGCACCGGTACTTTTCTTGTTCTTCACGGGGGACTGATGCAGCTCACAGGAAGTAAGAGATCGGAAATTGCATTTTTGGGTCATAGGATGGACCAGAGCTGACAGGATGCTGCCTGATCACACTCAGCATCCTTGTCTAGACTAGTTCCGCTGGATTATGACATCAGCGGGACCGAAGTGGTTCATCATTCCTATTGGTGCACGGCTCATGCTAATCTAATAGAGCTTGACTGTGATGTCGTCATGGCTCCGCCCACTTTTGCTCACCAAGTTCACTACAGGTGTAAATGAAAATGGTCATCTCTATCACTCTTAGCGGTGTAGTGCAAATTTTTTTTTTATAAATGTTGTTATTGAATACAGTGTTCTCATTTAGAATACAGTTTCTTTTAAATGGTTTGAGTCAGAATTTATGCTAATGACCAGCTAATGACTGTTGTTAGATAACGTGCAACATCGCCCATATATGGCAAACCAATTACACCTTTGGCTTCCCAGGGGAGAGCATTGTGTGTTCACCTGAGTCAGTATTTTCCATTGTCAACACAAATCTAAGTCTAATTGTTTATTTAGGAAAAGGGTAAAGGGATACAGGTGAAACTAACCGAAACCTTTGCTCTTCTGGGGGTCTGAGTTCGTCACAGGTCTAGGCTTTAGCTTTCGGCCTACAACTCCCAAGAGGCCGAGAGGGAAGGAGAGAGAGAGAGACAGAGAGAGCGAGTTGGACCGAGAAGGAGAGAGGGGGAAAGAGACATGGAAGGAGAGAAAGCGAGAGGGGTGACAAGGCAACTCTGTGAGACGGTAGGCTGTGTCCCTCTGGGCAGGGGTCTTTCCTTTGGAGAGAGTTGGAAACAGAAATCAGAAGATCATTATAGGTCCAGACAGAGGTTCCAGTGGGTCAGCATGGTTCCCTAACTTTCACACTCCAGTCCCGATGTCTTTCCTTGGGTACGGCGTAGTTCTCATAGTAACTGCCAACGCCAACAGAGACAGAAGCTACGGCCTTCTCTGTAGCTTTTCCTTTAGCTCAGTGGTTCACAACCAGGGGCCCTTTCCCAGAAACCTTTGTACATAGAAAATGTACCGTCAAATATACACAGATTAAAGAAAACCTGTGTATTTCAGTAGACCTCAAGTGGGGTCCCCAACCCAAGGTTGGGTAACCCGGGGGGTTGCCATGGTAGCCACAGCTAGCTCGATGTTCGCCTTGGCCACAGTTGAAATGATTGACTCTGTGTTCATATTCAAGACAAGAACCCGACCTTTCACGCTGCAAATCAAAATGCAAATGCCGTTGACATTTTTGCTGTTTAGTCACCGGTCTGTGTGTGAGACGTCTGTTTGTATGTTAGTCTGTCCTACTGAATAAACACCACACTTGTTGAGTTTATTCAAGGGAACACGGGTCGTATTTTTACACACACACACACACACACACACACACACACACACACACACACACACATGAAAGGCATTATTTATATATGGGATACCATGCGAGAAACAAGCGCAACCATGCATGCATTTGTACAGAAATACATGTACACCAGAAACAGCATGCACGCACACAAACACGCGCGCATGCACACACGCACACACACACACACACACACACACACACACACACACACACACACACACACACACACACACACACACACACACACACACACACACACACACAGGGAGACGAGGCTGAGAGCAGCAAAGAGCCTCTCCTCTCCTCGTCTTCCCCCCACAGTGTACACAAACACATTTCTTGCAGTAAATCCTCTGCCGCAGACTGGAGAGACAGAGGCTTGCATCCATCTAAGTACCGGGAACGAATGGCTGACGCCGTCCCCCTTCGGATGTCTTTAAAAGCCCGGGTACTGAGACACAGTACACCCCCCCCCCCCCCCCCCCCCCCCCCCCCACCCGCTCCCGGTTCTGCCTTGTCCTGCCCTTGCCGGGGCCGCTACACCGTGACGGCTGTGTGTTTTTTGTTTCTTTCATGTTTTGTCTTGATTTATTTTTTCTCTCCCTATTCTTTTGCTTCGACTGGTGTGTTCCGAGCCGATTACAGAGAGAGAGAGAGAGAGAGAGAGAGAGAGAGAGAGAGAGAGAGAGAGAGAGAGAGAGAGAGAGAGAGAGAGAGAGAGAGAGAGAGAGAGAGAGAGAGAGAGAGAGCGAGAGAGAGAGAGAGAGAGAGAGAGAGGGAGAGAGGGAGAGACAGAGAGAGACAGAGACAGATAAAGAGAGAGACAGAGACAGATAAAGAGAGAGACAGAGACAGGGAGAGAGAGAGGGAAGAGGGAAGAGGGGAAGAGGCTAAATCATGAGGTTGAAAAGAGAGAAACAAGGCCGGGGAGGGGGGTGTTCCCTCAAGGACAAACAGTGCTCTTTTATATTTGTATCTGATGCCTCCGAGCCGACGTCAGCTCTGCAGGCAAAGGCTCTGGCAGCGGGGAGGGAGGTGCTTGGTGATTACCCGAAGCTTTTGGTTTATTTATTTTTTACCCATCATGGAAGGAGGCACTCGAGAGGGCTTTCAAGAGGCCGTTGGGTCCTCCCTCCAGCAGAGGGGGCTCTTACAGGGACAGGGTTTTAATACAATTTATTTTTGATTGTAGGAAACCTCATAATATTCCTTTTTCCTTTTTCATGTTCAATTTGAAAGCTCATTCTGGTGTTTTAGGTGGCAACCTGGAAGATGTTGATGTCTGTTGAGTCACTGTCTAAAGGGAATGTGAAGGTATGTGGGGAGCCATCTTGTGAGAACGTCCAACTCATAACATATGCAGTGACACTGATGAAACCCTTGCATTTGCAGTATTATGAATGTTACAAACTGGTTGACAGTTGCGACGGTCCCGGGAAAGATCACAATGTGTTAGTGACGCGTTTTCCATCACCCAGCAGTGGTTGTTCCACCAGAGAGGGGAGGTGGAGATAACGCAACAGGCTCACTGTTCAACTTAGCTGTGTGTGTAACGGCGTACAGTTTTTTTCAGGTTCAACTACAAATGTTATAACCCTGTATGTTTAAAGAGAAAGATATGGTGGTGAATAGGTTCTGGGTTCGATCCCCAATGTTTACAGCCCAACCAGTAGTTATCCCTGAGCAACATGCACTGACCCCTACCTGCTCCTTAATAAAATGGATATGAATTCACTGTAAGTCACTTTGGATAAAAGTGTCTAATAAAGGACATCTTCCAAACAGTGTTGCCTAATGATAATTAAATTAAGTTACTTGTCACCAAATCCCCTTATACTTATTAATGGAACAAGTCAAAGGGTAAACACAATTAAAGAAATACAGAGGGAAAGAGAAGGCTAATCCAAATTAACCGGCGACATCTGCTCACCACAAAGACGCCAGCTGATTTCAGTAAACACAGGAAAACCTTTGGCCAGGATTACCGACAGTACTCTGGGAAATCCAATCGGCAGGTTAATTAAAGGTGAGCTTGATTAAGGCCGAAAACGGCTGCACTGAATCTCCATTGTTTCCATCTTCCACTGTCTCTGAGCGGACTTGTTTAATCAATTTGACGTCGCTAACGACTAGCAAATTGGGAATAGGCATTCAATACAGATAAGAGTAAACTAACGTGGCCCAATAGGCCGGTCATAACTCTGGAACCTGGAGGAATCCACAGGATTTATGGCTTGTGTTGTTTGTTGTTGTTGCTGTTGCTGTTGCTGTGTCTAAGCTTGTAGGGGAAGTGAACCTTCAAAAGATCACATCGAACCATTCCAACCTCCACCAGACTGTTCCCTAGTCTCAGGCAGGCAATCAGTGATGGACCTGCTCGAAACGGACGGGGCCAGACACAGTTTCCCA
The DNA here is from genome assembly GCA_026745465.1 of Lota lota. Taxonomy (NCBI): domain Eukaryota; kingdom Metazoa; phylum Chordata; class Actinopteri; order Gadiformes; family Lotidae; genus Lota; species Lota lota. The sequence continues at coordinate 261,137 of JACYXH010000047.1, forward strand.
GAAAAATAACCAGATAGAAGATAGAGCGGTTGGAATAAAAAGAGCTGGTTTTATATTTACAAATGTCTTCATTTATTTTGCTCCTGACTCAGTCATACAGAATCCTAGTATCCAGTAGTATTCAATCCCTCCACAGTAATGCAACAGCGATTGGCCCATATCCTAGTGAAACATGAATAATCCCATATCCGGTCATATAGCATGTTGTTACCATGTATTTAAATACACAAAAGTCATCATTCTTTGTTTGAAAGCATGTTTCTTTCATTCATAAATTTTAGGGAGAAGTGATGTAATGTCACTATACAGTATATTATACCGTCTTATTTCCCTTTTTATTTACTTTTTGTCAGCTTAATTGTAATGTAGCGGTCTCTCTGGCTTTCCCCACACTAAGAACGCTCTGAATACTTGTCCCGTCTGCATAAACGTCGGGGCTGATGTTCTCAATAAAAGTGATCCCTGTTATGATAGAAACAACTAAGGAATGAGCTTTGGGACAAACCTTGCTGCCATCTCATTTTCCAACAGTTTTCTGCTGATGATCACTTCATCCCTTGTCTTTTAATTAAACACCTTTTCTCTGGGTATGATATTTGTGGGCTCAACGTTAGCCGAAGCAAACAAGAATCCCCGGCTGTACCGGCGATGTTCTAATTAAATTGGGGGGGAGGGGTGGCGGGTGTCAAGGTGATTCCAGAGCAAACGAAACCGTTTCATCATTTATGTTTTGTCTTTTTTACGTTCGAGGGTAACATTTGTCTGCCTTTGTTCATTTGTTTTCATGGACCATTGGTTGTAGTGGCATTATTTTTTTCTTCGGCATATATATAAATAGTTTTTTTTAAAGAAACCCTTCACAGATTCTGAAACAGTGAAAGGCTGCATGCTCTCCTTGAAGATGTTGTGACTGATGATAAGGGGAAGAAGAATATAATTTTGTTTATCTGAAAAATACCAATGTCTGACACAACAATGATCAGGAGAGTTGAAGCTCTCTACTTGTATTCAAAACCCTTTTGGGTTTGTCGCTGGCTTTGAACGAATTAACTGCCCTATTTTGTGGTTGATAACAAATTGTGCATCTATGCTTTATGCACAGCATTAAGGGTATTTTGTGTTGTTTTTTATGTTCACGTGTAATTGCTTAAATGCTTAAAATAATTACTCTTCATCTTTTCTGGCCATTCTTTCATTTTCAATTTCAATAATCTGGCCCTGTTAAGAAAGTAGTTGAATAGCCCTGGTCTAGTTGAATGTTCCAGGCCTCCCATTTTGACCCTTCACAGGGAATAGCATGTTACCTTTGTGTTAGCATGTTCTCCCTGTGTTGTGTGGAGTTGGCACGTTGTACGGGTGTAAGTGTGAACTTGCTATTATGGAGTTAATGTTTTGTCACCCTTTTAGCGTGAACTTTGCACGTTGCCCCCGCGTTACTGTGGAGTTAGCTTGTTGACCCTGTTCTAGAGTTAGCGCATTGTCCTGTTAGCGTGAAGTTAGCACATTGATTCTTTTGGAGTTAGCATTTTGAGCCGTGATAGTGTGAATTTAGCAGTAGCTTGAGTTGCCTCCAGCTTCTGATGTTCCCTCTGATCTCAAGAGAAGTGCATACGTTGCCAGTTAGTACGGATATGTCTGATGTGTGTGTGTGTGTGTGTGTGTGTGTGTGTGTGTGTGTGTGTGTGTGTGTGTGTGTGTGTGTGTGTGTGTGTGTGTGTGTGTGTGTGTGGTCCTGGATTCACGGTGTCTAACAGACTTTAAGACACCATGAAATGAAAATGAATTATCTGCCTTATTTCATATCCACATCTAATCTCAGAGACGGTTACATTTTTTTAGAACTTTTATTGTTTCATTAGTTCATTCATGCGCATTATGGATAATGCCTTTGACTACGTTTCATGTTCATTTAAGATATTCATGCACAACCAAAAAGATATTACCTTGAATTCCAAAGGTAAACTAACACTCAAGTTGAACAGAATATTGTTGAATGTAGTTAGGCCTATAATAGATGTTACACTATATTTGCTATCTCTAAATGTGTCACGATACAATGGCGGACTCAGATGCACGACTCGGACAGGGAATAACAGGTAAGATAATTTAATTGTTCAAAGAACAAATGCAGGCAAAGGAACAAAAATGGCAGGTATATATCATCGTCAGGAGTAAAACAATTGTCTGGTAACACTGGGAAGAACAAGCACTAGGAATTGTCTAGGAACACTGAGAAAAAACAAACACTGGGAATAACGCTGGAGTGAGTAACAAACGAACGATTACAATCTGGAACAGGTAAATGGGACTCGTGTGTATTTAAGCATGGGGACTGAGGAAGCTGATACATTTCAAAATAAAACAGGAAGTGAAATAAACAGACAGAAACACAGAATAAAAGCAGGAACATGACAAAATGTGGTAAGCTGTGAACAAACTGTTTAACCGAAAAACCCTGGACCACAGTTGGTGAACCTCGTTTTTCCATAACACATTCAATTTTCACTCTTTGCTATAGAGTTGTTGGGTTTTCTTTTGGCGTCTCACTTTCAGCCAATTAAATTCTCACTCCATATCAGACGCAGATTTCTTAAATCTTCACTTTAAAGCCAAACAGTACAAAGGAAAATGGAACACAATCTCTGACAAATAATTATATTGGCATTTGAATAAGAAATACCAGATGAAATGCGTAGATTAGATTAGACACCAGTGAATTGATAAAAACGCCATTTGCAGAGATAATTTTGCTAATTAATGTTAAACCCGGTGCATAGGGCTACAGAGTTACCAAGCATATTGATTCAACTGCCATTTCCGAATCAGTGTACAGTCACTCTAAATCTGTAAATGTGTGACTCTGTGATGTGTATGCGTCTTATTCGCTTTGGACAAAAGTATGGGCTGAATGGCTAAATTGTATAAAGTTGTGATCATGAAAAACAAAAAGAGATCAACTCAAGAAAGCAGGATTTGGTCATGGGGCTTATTCACCCAGGTAGCGTTTAGAACCAAGATGGCCATACATGGATGGGGTTATGGTTAAATGGTTATTTAGCAGTGTGTTTTCAATAGGGAGTTGGTGCCCCCAGGGTGTCTGTCTAGGCCAGCACGGCCTGTAGTAACCTCATTGGAAGGAGTTTGTGTGGTGTCTCGAATCAGATGCTGTCATCCACCTCATATCATCATCACACATGCTGGAATGTTTTGAACAAGAGAGCAGAGGGAGGAGAGCATCTTTTGAAGAGGGAGAGAGAGAGTCTGACTGACTGATGGAATACCAACACAGACACCTTTTATCCATTACAAGTGAAATAATTAATAAAAAGATGAATGCACAATATACCATGGGACCTACAAAGTCTAGCTCTCGCAGACTCGTGCATACATACACACACACACACACACACACACACACACACACACACACACACACGCACACACACACACAAACGCACACACCCTCTCTGTCTCTGTCTGTCTCTCTGTCTCTCTGTCTCTCTCTCTCTCTCTCTCTCTCTCTATGTCTCACTCTCTCTATCTGTCTCTGTCTCTCTCTGTCTCTCTCTATAAATACTTGTGTAGTACAGGAGTAACTTCCTGTGTAACTTGGTAGCAAAGGTGAGACTGTGAGAGCAGCCACTCAGCCTTCTATAATAACTGGCTGGGCTGTGTAACAAAGAGAGAAAAGTCCCCAGGTTTGAAGTGCTGATGACATGCAAATGTAGGCTAACGAGGTAGATGGCCCACCCTCTACATTTATTGACAAGTATTTGCAGCGGCGGGGTAATCTGGGTTGGAAGGGGTGTGTGTGTGTGTGTGTGTGTGTGTGTGTGTGTGTGTGTGTATGTGCATGTGGAAATATTCCCTGTTCTTTTCTTTCGGAAGTTGGGGTTGTTTTAGGTGCGTAGAGTGGCACCCCCCAAGGATCTTCATATAAACAAAACAAACAAGAGATGTGTGTGAGTCACTGGATGCTGAGTCAAAATGCTTCATACTTCCATTCACCACATCCATACAAAACAAATGTTTGGACCAATGCCGTCTTGACCAAAGTTTTCTCACAATCTAAAGGCGCACATGAGATCTAGATAGACCGTGAAACGTAGGTTTTAGCCCGCAGCAGCAAACATCATGCTGTCAAAGTCCCAACGGGAATGACCTAATGTGCTGAAAGCACCAGCCATGCAGAGAACATTACACATCTCATCATAAATTATGCTTGCATTCATCATTTATTTATTTTTAATTATAATTTCTTTCAATGTAAATGTTTCTCAAGCAAGTATCAAGCAAGTATGTCATACAGCTAATATTTGCATACCCAGATAAGGACCGGAATCAACAATTGTCTTCTCTGTTTGGCTCCCCAGGAACCTGAAGAGCTCTGCTTGTAAAAGACACCTTGTGTTTCCCGTTCTCATATCTCTGATAATACAGCAAATACTGCTTATGATCACTTTTTGTATTTGCAGAGTGACCTCGCGGGGTTAATGATGCTGTCCCTCAAATGGGACAGTTCAAGGTGAGGACTTCGTTATCTCGGTGTCTGTGTTCCACAAGGGAAACCACCAGGAGTGGGTACTGTCTTTAAGACTCAACGAGATCAGCCTGCTGAAAAAGCTCAAAATCCACTCTCTTTCCCGTATGGTGTCCTTTCAAAAGCCTTCTGCATATTACCCATCAAACCTCATTATTTGGTTTTCTATTAATTTGTTCCTCGTTTCGCAATAATTAATTGAAATTATTTCCTGTGAGGAAGCACGAAAGGAGGCCATTTGCTTTAAGTTTGAATGGAACTTGGTTGGTTTAAGAGTAACCAAGTAGCTACATGTGGATGTCTGCTAGCTTGCAGTAGCCTGCCTGTGGGGCTTATCCACAAAGCAGCAATCTTAGTTCCATCTTGGTTCTAAATGCTAAGTGGCTGGGGGAACGGAATGCGCGTTTACAACCAAGATGGCCGTTAGGTGAAAATGGCCCATTGATAATGTGTGAGTGTATGTGTAGTGATGTAGTCTTAAGCCCAGTTAAAATGAAAGATTTACAATGAACTTGCTTGAAACTGGCAACTGCTTATAAATACTCAAATAATCACAAGATAACATTCTGAAACTGGACTGTTCACGTCGCTGCAACAAGCAGTGTTCGAAACCTATGTGGCTATTGCAGCAGTAGATACCGGGTGCTTACGCTAACGTTATGCCATTAGTTGGAAGCTGGCGATGCACCAGGCCATCCAAAAACTAAACACAAACTCCAGGGACTATATTTCCCCTGGAGAGAGACTAAATGGTGAATAATGCTGCGCTTCTTGGCTTCTTGATTTGTCGCGTTTGAGCACCCCTGAAATATTTTAACTCCACACAGAGAGTTGAATTTGAGCCATCATTGTTGCTAACTGAGCGTCCACAACAATGTTAGGGCAAAACAGTGCCATGTTGCCCGCTTAAGTGACGCCATGTGTAGCCAACCTGTATGTTTAGCTACAGAAGCGCTTCCGTGTGACGGTGACAGCCAGTACAAAGCCTGCGACGTGTCTCAATCGATCCCGAGTGTCCCACACACACACACACACACACACACACACACACACACACACACACACACACACACACACACACACACACACACACACACACACACACACACACAAACAAACATGGATGAACATTCACACTTTTTTGACACCTGCTTTTTGTAATTATGTGGAGCACATGTTTTTTGTTTGTTTCAGTTTGTTGCCAAATTGGTTTTGGAGCAGTGAGAGCAGAGAGCACAGCTTATTGTTTAATAAACAATTTAACTGAACATTTTTATTCCTGCCTATCTGTTTGACTGACAGCTTTATTGATCACTGAGATAGCGTTGACTTGGAATGAAGTCAGTTCAATGCATTTTGATGTAGTAAACTACTCTAGCCATGTTGCTGTAGATTAGCTTGCTACAATTCTCTGGGGCGTAGCCTCAGTGAAGAGAAGCTGCATTGAGTAACTGGTAAGTAAGCTCACTACACTTTCCAAGTAGCTTGCCTAACACTGCATTACAGTTCCGTTGCATACTTTAGCTGTGTTGTGGTCCATCCACCATGTTAGAAGAGCGGGGTTGATATGTCAATACCCTCAATACTGTGCGCATTATAATATGACAGGAATGGCATTCACCAATTCTTTGAAAGGATGCAATTTAAGGTTGGAGTTTATCTCATACTCCATGAAAAGGCTTATCCATTGACGAATAAACTCCACTGTTTATTCTTCTGCGTTGGGGCAGTCCAACCTTGGTAGAATAGACCAGAACATTAAGACCCAGCGCACATACGATGGCACACAATACACACTACCTTGTAAATACATCTTAAATGTATACTGAACAGTAGAGAGAAGAAGAAGAATGTAGCGACTATTTGCTGGAGTGTTTAGTTGGAGTGTTTATGTCTTACAAGCTGTACTCTACCGAGCCGTTCAGCAGACTGACTCAAGCCCTGAAAGGAAGAGAAGAGTTAAGGCGTTGTGCTCAAACTAGGTCAAACAAAATGGAGGGAGGAGAAAGAAATTGACGATCCAAACGCCTTCTTAATAGAATCACCGGCCAAGCAGTTCCATTCAACTGGCCACAGAAAAGAGAAAGGCCCAGTGTAGTTAAAAGCTTAATGGTTCACAATGTAAGCTCTTTTACTGTGGTTCCACTCCATTTTGTAGCGATGGTGCGTTTGCGCTAAAATAGCTCCATCTTGTTTCCAATGGAGCTTCATGTCCTTTTTTTTTGTGGACGCTTTATGACCATGTTTTTTAGCAAACCGACAAAACTAACCACCAAAAAACCTCCTGAGTTTCTCTGTTTGTTGATGTATTATTGTGTTTAACTATCATTGAAATGGCTGTTGTTTTACAAGACGGATAGGGACAATGTGATCACGCTTGTGGATCACCGTTTTCTCCCCCGCCCTTTTTCTTCAGCCCAAAAAGATGGCATTCTCTTGTGCGTAAACAGTTGACTGTTTAATGGCTTTAATGAGTAACAACATAGTAATTACTAATGACGAGCTGTCAATCATTGTCGCACAAGATGAATACAAAAACAAAAATGGCCTCTAAAGAAACATCCATCATGTTGTTGATCATTTATTTTCAGTTGGAAACGAGGTGAATTAGCATTTGGCTGGTGCACGTGCACGTGAACCATCTCATATGCGTTGACGTGCGTTCCCCTCCGCGCGTTGAAGGCTTGTTCGCTGCAGGACCGTGCGTGTGCATGTGTAGTGTCTGGTGCCAGATGTTGTCCTGTCACCGTAATTGCGTGGGAATTAACGACAGCACTTATAGATTCATTCCATGAAGAAGCTATTAGCGGCGATTGTTTCCCTGCCGTCAGCGTACGTTAGCTCAAAAATAAAACATAACAACTCAAGGAGCCAGGTGTCAAGATGTTCTTGTTCTGTTACAGAGAGATGACATTGTTTCTATTGGTTGCACATGTTATATAACTATGGCACCTTCTCCCGAGGAGAGTGTGCCTGTTTTCTTTCCACTTATGTTGTGTTCTCATCTGTTGCAGAAAGAGTTTCTATAGCTTGTATCAGATGGATTGATGTAGTTTAACGTTCTCCATGTTTTGGGCCAACTGGCTTCTCCGCAGCTGTTGTTTGTTTTCTTCCTGAGTTATGTGTGTAGCTGGTTTTATTTACTTCTCAATGATTCAAATAATGCTCCGCCATTGTCAACATGTCACTCATGCACGCACACACGCACACACGCACACAGGCGCACACACACAGAAACGCACACATACGCACCCATTATTTGCATAATATATAATAAACATTGATGGCTGTTAAGAAAGACTAGTTGAACGGCGTTTTGGACATTGATCAGCCAATTATCACCCCTTTTTAACCAGAGTAGATGTGCTTATAATAATTATTGTGATAGCAATATTATCAATAATAATTGTACTGACGTTTAGTCGACTCAATGACATCAGCAGTAGACTTAACCATGACAGGTGTCTTATAGTAACCAGGGGCAGAAACTTTAAATGGCATGTTTGACCGGTTGCTAGGATACGGCTGCTGGGTCGGAGGATGCAGGTGTGTGTGCTCTTGATTTTGTTTACTTTGAATACCAAATGGCCCACCTGTCAACTGACGGAGGCTGGGGCACAACCCATCTCCCCGATCTGACACTAAAGTGATTAACCTTTTTAGTGGCCCTCATTTTTATTTTTACTTTCGTAAATTTTTTTACCCGTTTTCAAGGTTGTAATTACACTCACTTTTTGTTAAACTCTCCGGAAAAGGTCGCCGAACAGGTGATTTCCCTATCATGGCCTTTAATGATGGAATCATGCTGATGAGCCAAACTGATTATCACACCGATGCAGCAGGCCGATGTGCAAAGCATTTGGATGCTTAGTTCTTTTATTTTAACATGTTTTTGGTTTATTTTCGGCTGCGGTTCCAGAATGGATGTTAGTTTAATCGTAGGCCTGCGTCTTTTCGGTGTAGCTTCTTCTAATCATTCAGTTGAGCTGGATTGACCTCCTTGTCTTTAAATGATTCCATTGAGGGTGCGTTGGTTTTATAAGTCGCAGTGACAGGTGTTCCGGAGCTAGGGTTGAGTGTACTTCATCGTCATGGTAACACCACTTAAAGCCGTCCTGCCAAGAAACAACATCAGGGAGTTTAATTAGTAGTCATAGAGGAAGTAGAAAATACTTGCTTCTGAATAATATCTGGCAACGCTCTCTAAACCTCAATAGCACCTTATTTGAACTTTCATCTGGGGATAACTATAAAAGTAACTCCTGAATATTGAAATGTTGGAGGAACAGCAAACGTGAGCTGAAGAACAATTTTCCTTGGACATTCGAGCATCTGAGCAACCAGGGATCGATGCCCCAGGTTGGGCTGTGGCATCCCACATCCTTAACGCCAACGCTCTCCGGGCTCCCCTCCCCTCCCCTCCCCCCCCCCCCCCCCCCCCCCACCCCCACCCCCCCCCCCCCCCCCCCCACCCTAATCGCCCGACCAGAACATTCGCGATAAGATCTGCATGAAAAAAGCGAGGGATAAATACACGCACTGGAACCGCGTGTAATGGGCCGACTTTAAATGCAGCTCAATGTCAAAGGTCGACAGGAAACAAAAAAGGCCATTAGCTTCAGCCATTTTACTAAGAGTCCCCCTGGAGACATCGTAAACAAACACACAAGCGTGCGCGCTCCGCTCGTAACGCCCAGCTGAACTACCGCTAAGTGCATATTTAAAGGCCCTATCCCAGATTGGACTCGACACTCTACACGGGTGATGTCGAGAGAATGGAGAGACAGTAAGAGCTGAGTGGAGTTACCCGTTGGTTGTGTTCTTCGGTTGGCGCGTGCGCGCTGGAACTTTGAACTTGAGTTTGAACGGCCACATAAAAAGGCGTAGCTTGGCGTACTTGTGAAGCAGATTTAAAAACACACAAGTCCTGTTTTACACGCTGCTCTCTCCCCTTGTGTCGTCTGAACGGCTGTAATCTTGGTCTTGGAATTGATGCAGTGGCGTGATGCGGTGGGTTTATTGGCGGCTCACGACTTACTTTATCACTGGCCATTAGCCACAGTGTCCAAAGTTACTGCAATGTTGCCTGACGATCAATACTGTTCAGAGCTGTGGGGACTGACTGGCCAAGAGACCAACCTAATCCTTTATCATAAATCTGCATGGCTAGCAGAGTTAGCCACTAGCTTAGCCCAAGACACTTCCAACTGCCAGACTGGAACAGGAGATTTTTAGGAGATTTAACCAATGCTCGATGCGGGGATAATTTAGTATCTTCGGTGATAATTTGGTATCTTTAATCACCAAAGAAAATGTACTCTGAGTGTAAGACTTGCGTCAATCCAAGGTTAGCTGGCTGGGGGCTGGCTTGATGAGATTGCGGGCCTATGAAGTGATTCACAGTCCGAACAGAATATGACGGTTGCCTGCAGCAGCACAGCACCCAGTAATGAGCTGTCTCTGCACATGGCCCCCAACACAAGCATTGCACAACATCTTAAGTTATTTTCCACTTTTGGTTACAATGAAGCTCTTACAAATACCTCTTCATAAAGGGTCGTTAGTGAGGGCTTTTTTTTTTTTCTCTTTAATTTCCGAAACCACATCCAGGAATGAGCTAATTCTTGTTCCTGGTATACAACCAGAATCTGTCACAAACACACAGATCCTTTCCTTGGCGTGTTCAGCTGAATAACCTCCATTGATATGACACGAATGCCATCCCGGTCCTGTTATAGATATGGCTGGTTGTGTGCTGAATTGATCAGCCACAGCGACAGCAATTTTCCTCAGTTCAGTCAAACATATCATAGACTCTCTTGTATGAATCAGGAGCAGTGGAGAGAGAGAGAGAGAGAGAGAGAGAGAGAGAGACTTATCTTTAGTGCCGTGAGGGAGTATGAAACAAGATCGAGAGACAGAGCTTCCTGGTTAGTGTGAAAAACGACTCAGAAATCCATGCCATCAAATTCACACTTTAGACAGAGGGGGGGGTTGAGCAGAGCAGAAGCCAATCACGACACATTAATTATCCACTAAGGTATCATTGGCTGCCAGTAACCATGGCATTCTGTTGTAAATCCAGTGACTGATGTTAACAATGTCCATTAGATAGAAGGGACAGTGGCACTTACGCAATACTATACTTATATGCACTCTGTAAAGTAAGTGACTATTGGACTGGACCTAAATCCCCTCCCAAAGAATTTATAAATAAAATAAATGCCTGTAAGCCTGATGGCTTGGGTCATAGATTAATCAGAAATGTTTGTTTCTCAGAGATCGTTTCTGCAAGGTGCTTTACACATTTACTGGTACAGACCCGGTTCTCAGCCAGCCCACGGGTGTAAAAGTGATTGTCTGTGATTGGCCATTATTGCCACTAAGAAGAAGCAACATTGATCTTAGTGTTGTTGACTTGCTGGATAGTGCACCATTAAAAAGCTAGTTGGAGTTGGAGTACCACCTTCCGACTAGTTACTGTCAAAGTTGATTCTGCCCCAACTGCATTACTATTGGTTAGGATGATAGTCCCCAAAAAGTACAACGTTTATTTAAGGACAAATGGACAGATCATAAAAACTGTAAACAGGATGCAGTGAAATGGTCAACTAAAGTATTTATCTGTGTTTTTTATAACAATATTTGTAATAAACAATATATACTTTTCTTTATCTAGAATGCAGAAATAACACTACTAGTCAATGACAATAATATTAGATAATAATCTAATAAAACCCGCCAATGTGCACACTCACTGTCTCCATTGAATCCAAGCGAGTGTGTTCGTGGCAGCCTGTCAATACAAACATACAATACTATACGATCAATAGTGTCACGTCAACTCACTTTGACTGAAGGATGAGCCTTGAGTTTCCTCTCATAATGCCAAGGAAAGTGTTTGTAGTACGAGCCATGGTTTTCTTCACCGTGCGCTTTTTCTTGTCTCAAGGATGCCACGTAAACTTTGACCTTAGATTCTGTTAAAATGTCAACCCATGAGTTGTGTCTCAAGTCTCCTTTTAAGTAAGCCTGCTCTTGTTGAAACCCATTGCTCTGTTTCCTGGTCTCCTTTGAAGGAAGCCTGCTCTTGTTGAAACCCATTAGTCTGTTTACTGGTCTCTTTTTCTTCTCACTGTCTCCTAGTGCTTTCATTGTCCTTTCTATTTTGTATTTTTTTTATATCTCTTGGCTAATCTTTTATCAAATCAAACTTTATTTATACTACTTTGTAGTAATAAAAAGTGCATGACTATTGAAACAACACAACAAGAGAAATAAATTAGATGAAAAACTAAAGTAAACCCAGTTATTTGAGAAAACAACCCAAACATACAAAGAACTTAACAAGGGAAACAACACAACAGGAACAATATATGAGTACACTGTACTATAAATTAACCTGGAGTGTCCAGTAAGGCACCTTATTTATATAAGGGGTTACTTTATATTTGTTTAAGTCATCATGTTGCATTATTGCTCCACATGATTCATCTGTATGATAAGTTGGCCATCATATCTTTCCCTTAACTCATATCCTGATAGTCTACTGATAAGCCAAACCGCCCCGCTAGCCCCCGCTGTAAGCTACACCTTTGGCGGTTCCTATATTTAAACAGCTCTAAAAGCTGAATGGACATTTCCACTTATTTGAACGACTCCAATGTGCATTTATAGGATATAAAGGGCTGAGTAATCTCATAGCTAAAGTTACCTCGCTTTCATGATTCCTTAAAAATACATAAAAAAAACACATGTTAATGTACAATTGTAAGTAGGTCAAGGAGGCAGGCCAGAGCTGTGTGTTCCGTTAACGAAACACAAACACTGCCAGTCAGGGAGAGTTTCTGTAGCGAAGCAGCTCTCGTACTCTTTGTTCCTGCATACCCTTAACTCAGAATCTTTCAAAACATGGGATGGGAAAAAAGTACTTAAAAGGTGTATGTGTTCCCTGGCAGCGTTAGCAAAATCAGCTAAAGTATGTATGCCAATACCTCCATTTAGAGAGGTACAATGGCATTGTGCTGCAATTACAAACTATTTTGTTCATATTTAAAATGTTTATGGCCAATGGCTGTATCCAGTAATGCCCCTAGTGGCTCTCGCCCTTCCATTTGAGAACCCTTCCATCACAGCACATATTTTCTTGTTCGACAGGCTGGATAACACAGCTTCCCCAGGCCTGGTTGTAAACGGCAAGCGAGCGAGCACCGACGCCCCCTGTTGTGAATGATACATTAGATCGGAGTACAAGTGCTTTGGGTCAAAAGATCACATTGTCGCTGTTTAAAGGTTGCTGAACAAACACTTTCATTTATTCATCATCCCAACTTTGGGTCTGTGTGCAGTCTGAAAACGCATGCATAGGGGGTGCGTTGAGTCATTTCATATGGGTGTGAATACCGACATACAGAACTGAGCGGTAGATAAAAACAAGTTTGTGTGTGTGTGTGTGTGTGTGTGTGTGTGTGTGTGTCAACAGGCACAGTGAACACTTGTATTCAGAGCTTAGAGGGAAAGTTGCCAGAACATTCAGATAAACTGCCAACAGAGCTAAGAGGAAGCTTAATATGCACCACCACTACACCTCTCTCTCTCTCTCTCTCTCTCTCTCTCTCTCTCTCTCTCTCTCTCTCTCTCTCTCTCTCTCTCTCTCTCTCTCTCCCTCTCTCTGGCCGTGTCTCTCTCTCACTCTGTCCATCTCACCACTACCATCCCTTCTCTCTCCACTCTGTCTCTCCTTCATTCGCTTTCTCTTCATCTCATGCTATCAATCCTGTCTCTCTGTTCTGTGTTTCCCTCTCCTTGTTGCTCTAAAGATGACAGCTTCTGGCATTTTCCACCGATACACAAATCTTCTTCACATTTGCATTATAAAGGGAGACGGCTCCACAGAGACACAAATTATGCATTTTGCTCCAGCCTAGGGCATTTGTTTTTTGTGTTTTTTCCTGATGAATATGCACTAAGCCACGCAGCCTTGTGAGTTCAAATCATTGCAATAAAATATTATTAAAGACACAAATGAATGAAACACACATGGACCAAGTCCACACCACAGAGATGGTTCAGCGACTCATCTTTAAACATTCATGTGTTCCAGAAACTCTCTCCCTCTTGCTCTCGCTCAAGACAAGAGCGGAGCTGTCAATTATTCAGAGGTAGAATCTCTTTGACAGTGAATGAAGCAGGCGGACATGGCAGGGAAAACCATTAGCCATGACGGCCCCAAGTAAGGCTACCAACATTATGAACATGAACCTTTTCCACATAAGTCTATCATCTTACAAACTTCATTTTGTTAACTAATATATTTTTATTATAATTGCAAAATTCTAATGCTCTATGCAAATACTATTGTGAATAAGCTCCGCCTTTGAAGGACCCAGGCTAAACAAGTTAGAAAGTTGCTGGCTGAATATTTCAAATGTTTCAGCATTTATCTTCACTCTACATGTCAAGAGGTTTACAAAAAAATGATCCAAGTAATTGGCTCATTTTAGTTTACAGATAAAATCTGCTTAAATAATGCTGGACAGCTAAAGTGGCATTCTCAAAGTATTTCATGTAAATAAATGTCTGTTAAGTCCCTATATATTGCTGAATGAGGTCACACAATGGTGATTAAGTCTATGGCCCACTGATAAACCCTTGCAATCGCAGTATTATGAATGTTAAGAACTGGGCGTTGATGGCGACACGGTTTGTATCTCTGGGAAAAATTACTGCTTATCGCCAAGGTGATGCCAAAGAGGAAGAAACAGTTATCTTTGAGATTACCACTTTAATGTCAGGAATGTTAGCATGAACCAGATACAGCGACCCACAAAGTATTCGAGGTGCAGACATTGTAGCTATCAATTAAACTAACAATTAGCCACCCAGATATTAAATATATTGTACGAAATGCATTTCTGTGTTAAATTGTAACTGTCAGGAGTGCTCTCACAGTATGTCGATTAGCATGCAGTATGTTTCAAAACCAACGGAATTAACCCATATTGTTTGAGCAGTTTTTTAGAAGCATTATTTGAGGCTGGCTAATCCATAATAAAAAGCTGATTGTAGTTGCTGAATTGTGTGCCTGCCAACCGGTTTGGCAGAGCACAGCTAGCCTACTTTGTTCTGAAACGTTGTATACCCTTGTGAATAGCAAAAGAGGGTATTTAGGGTTATCTGAATGGCGCCGCACACATATAAGAGTGCTTAGCTTGTGTTAGCATTGAGCTAAGTAAGCAACGGTGCTAATCTCCTCTGTGTTTAAATTAATCTTATCCCGCCTTTTCCAGTGGGGGTCCCGACTCCCTACTTAACATCAAAAAATAGAATAAACTGTTCCCAAGAAACCCATTCTCTTACATGAAGCTCTTGTATTTATCTGTTCCATCTAAATCTACAGCCTCATCATGGTCACGTGTAAACCAATGGGGGACATTTTAGCCCATCTATGGTTGATACATTGCATTGGTCCACTCTTGTACACTTTCCACATAGCTACCTGCCTATGGAATCGTATTCTAAGACATTATTTTGTCAAAAAGCTTTACCGAGATCCACCTGAATTATTCCAACCCTCCACCACCACCTTTATGTCTGTCATCACCAGAAGAAGGTGAGCACAAATCTTAGCCCCCCCAGAAAAGAGGTCTGCATTGTGTGTTTTATGTCTGGCTGAGAATTGCGAGCACATGCTGGTCTTATATTACTCCAGTGTTGAATGTGTGTGTGTGTGTGTGTGTTAGTGTGTGTACTGTGTGTGTACTGTGTGTGTGTGTGTGTGTGTGTGTGTGTGTGTGTGTGTGTGTGTGTTGAAAATTGTATCTGGGAGCAGACAATATCAAATGTATTACATGCATTGGTTGCAGAAGAAATATATTCTTTATCTCCAGTGGTGGACTATGTGTGACTATATAGGATTCAAAATGGCCACCGCAGGCTGGTTATGTCTGGCTGGGGGTCCCAGAGGGATTTAAATATGAACAATACAATCACTGTAGCTCTTGCCTTCTGTCACAAATCTGCCTCTGTTAATGATACACTGCAGTGTCACGCCTCTCTAGTTCCCCATTACTTTGTGTACTGTGTGTGCGTTTGTGTGTGTGGGGGGGTGTTTGTGTGTGTGTGCGGTGGTGATAAGCACCAAGCGATAATATTTTCTCAGGTAATTGGGTTCCCTTTCAGACATAGCATGACTTGCAAAGACTTTTCGTTTTTTGTCGAGCAGAATTCTACCATAATAGTCAATATAGTCTAATAGGTTGAATAGTTAATAGCATTCATAGTTTGGAATAGGATGTACAATCCATGTGTAGCATGTAAGGATTATGAAGATACTGTATATCAACACTTTAAAGTCTCGGTCAGGGCACTTTTTTGCCCTGATCAGAAATCTCAAAGAAACCGGGGCAAAACACAATTGAGATGAATGCTGCTTAACACAAGTGTGAAACATCAAACATTTATGGTCACCGGGTTTGTGGTTTGAAGATGGTGGTGGGCCGAGTTTTATTCCACAGTTGGTTAATTCAAGTGTACCTTTGTGGATCTGAGAAATGGGATGATGGTTGATGGTTTTGTAATGGAATACAAATAAATGCTCTCTCAAATACCCCTTGTATTATTCATGAGAAGGCGGAGGATAATGTATTGGCTAGGGCAGTGGTTCGCAACCCTTTTGGGGCTAAGGCCCACCACCATCCCAGCCAGAAATTCAAGTCACACCAACTTAAAGTTGTAGGGAATGATTCACAAAAAAATGGCACACATTCTAGTTTACGTTATTAGCAATTTTTGCAATATGTCCCACATAACAGACAATCAAAAAGACATGCTCGTAAAAATCAGACAGGCAATTTAATTATTTGTCAAAAGATATGATTCAAAATTGTGTATAAATAGTGAAGCAAATCCTAAATAGTCTAATTATATTGTAAACAGGAACTACTTTATCACTCGCTCACTAACTTCACTATTTGAGCCTCACAGAAATATGTAATAAATCCCACAGAAACCCATGGCCCACCTGTGACCACGCCAGTGTGCCCTGCCAGACTGCTTGGGACCCACTTGGCTAGCGGGTCTGACTCCCAGCCCAAATGACCTGGGCTTGAACACCAATGTCTGCAGTCTACCTGTAGACATCCTTGAGCAAAATGCCCATAACCCCTGTACATGTACCCCGTGTCCACTTAAATAAATAAAAAACAACATTCTCTGTAAGTCCCTTTCGGTGAAGGTGTCTGCTATATGATTGAATAGCAAATACTGTTCGTAAAAACAAACTAGAATGTGCTCCGTAAATGTATTTTCTCTACTGTATCTTCCCTTTGCCCTCATAATGCTTAGCAGGGAAGATTTGGTGTGGAAGTGGAAGGTCAACAAACTTGTTTTTGTTCGTTACGAATACCTTTCTCGACCACTCCTGTGAAGCCTATCGTCGGCTAAGGCAAGAAGTGATACCTACGGGTAGGTGTGTTGATTCTCTCTCTCTCTCTCTCTCTCTCTCTCTCTCTCTCTCTCGCTCTCGCTCTCGCTCTCTCTCGCTCTCTCTCTCTGGTAAGCATAAAGTCACACAAGTCAACATGACAAGTCAAAGGTATAGCCTTAAGAAAGAATAAAACATTATATAGTATTTCCTTGTATCATTAGCATGGCCTGAAGTTGCTATTGGTTTAACATTCACACGTTAGCTTGCCTGTATGTTTGTTTTGTTTGTTCACGGCTGACTGTGCTTCGTGACAGACGTTTAAATTGGCCTCTTGCTGTATGACCCAGCATCAGTGTGTAGGTGTAGAGGAGTGGATTCAAACCAATTATCCCAGCTACCCAGTCTACTTTGGGGTTAGGGGAAGGGGGGTTGGAATGCTTTCTTTTACACTTTTTTGCTGCTGTGCGTTAGCATGGAAAGCTTAATAATCCCCTTTTTTTTTGTCTCGACTAGGTTCTTCTTCCCTTACTAAATGAAGGACGATTTCGGATGTGTGGCCCCGTAATTGGGTTGTTTTTGGGTTTTGTGGTGCAAAAGGACGTATAAATGTATGAGGTAAATGAAGAAGAAAGGAGAAGGATAGCTTGTTCGTAAATCAACAGCAACACAATATAACTGCATCATCTATATATAAGACCTACTCTCACACGGTGAATGACGTTTTGAGGATTTCTGAATGAGATCTTAGACAAAACCGATCCTGACAATACTCAGAAAATGTATTTCTAATTTGACAACGTTTCATGGATGTGAATCTAAATACATTTTTCTTAAAAGGGAATGAAGTGGCGTTGCTTTTCTCTTCTGCTCTTTTCCGACTTGAATGAGAACTGTTTGATCTTATACACACAAAGTCCCAGTAGCGTTCTCATTCTCTATTTACACTTCCTGTTGTAGCGAAGGCCAACTGATGCCTGCTCAACCATGGCGTATTTACCGTTTGTGAGCTCACCCTGAGCATGTCGATTTTCTCGACAGGTTAAGATAAACAGAGGAGGGGGATAATTGTGGAACGGGGAGAGATTTTTACTTATCACCATTGTTGTTATGTTAATTCATCATTTTAGCCATCTCTAGAGGAGCATTTGGCTTGTCTTGCTCGAAATGAATAATTTAGATTAAGTGTTTAGCTCCATTGCCCCTTAAGCACAAAATACATATGCTGTCCAAACTGAGACGTCCTTGACACAATTACAAAGAGAGAATCCACTTCAAAGTAGTGGTAAAACTTCAAAGTAAAATGTACTTTTGCTGTACCTTAGTCTCAGACTTTCCAAGTTCATCCACAAATTCACAACTCAATCGAGCGGGAATCATTCAGAGTCACTGGGTTATGAGTGTATTTTGTGTGAAGACATTTTTCCCCGCCATTTTCTTTTCTTTATACCAAATATTTAGCAAACGCTTCCTTACGAAGACACTCTTTTAAACATCACCCAACAAGAGAGCACACACACACACACTTAAGTGCAAGCTCTTGTTTAGTTTTCCTCCGTGTATTCGAGTGTGCCAGTACAAAAGCCGTGTTATGGAATAAAAGCTATAAGTAAAAACAAGAGACACAGGGAATTAAAGCGTTTACGGCCGCACAGCGCATCTTAAAAGCACCCAGCAGGTTGCCTTTGAATCCACCAAATTGTTGTCCCTGTCACGCCGTTAACTTCCGCCACCTAGCGGGTGCCGAAATCCACCACTCCACGTGCTCCTTCATTCCCTCTTGTGAACACACCGGCCGGCAATCACCATCAACGCACACTGCATCAGCTTTGGATCTCCTAGCAGCCGGCGCCAGTTTGTTGTTTACACTACCCCGGTTAGTATCACGTTCCCGGCTCTAGATTGCTTGTCCTTTCCCAGTTCCTGTCCGTGACCCGTCCTCTCCCTTTGCTCAGCTGCCTGCCTGACTACCTGCCCGCTGCCGAACCCTTGCCTGCCTGACTACCTGCCCGCTGCCGAACCCTTGCCTGCCTGACTACCCACTGCTTGCCTAGCCCCCGGCTTGTCTGTTACTCGCCCACAAAAAACTCCCTCTGTACCACTCCGCCGTCTCCGCCTCTCTGTGTCGAGCACTTGGGTCCCCTCGCTCTGTTCCACGTAACAGTCCCAAAAAATAAGTTGTTTCTTTTCCCTCCTCCTCCTCCTCCTCCTCCTCCTCCTCCTCCTCCTCCTCCTCTTCTTCTTCTCTGCGGGATCGGCTGCCATCCATGAATGTGAACAAGCGAAGGAACAGCGATGGGATTCCATTTAACATGGACGGGGGTCGGTCATGTGACCACGGGAAGGGGAGGGCTCACTGCCACCTCGCTAGGCGTTAATGAGCGGGGGGGATTAATTGGTTACCTAGTTATCTGAGGTTAGTTAATTACCTTTGGGGAACTTGGTTAACAGGTTATCTGGTTAACTGGGGTTACCTGGTTAACAGGAGTTACCTGGTTACCTTTGGGTTACTTTGTTATCTGGTTACATGGTTCTGTGGTTAACTGAGGTTACCTGGCAGATTTTGGGTTATTTTGATAAATGGTTCTCTAGTTAACTGGGGTTACCTGGTTAACTTTTGGTTACCTGGTTAACCGGTTACCTGGTAACTGGTTAACTGAGGTTGCCTGATTAACCGGTGGTTAATTTAGGTTAACTGAGGTTATTTAGTATTTGTGTTCATCCAACATTAAATACCTGCTAAGTTCTAGCAGTCCAATGTGATCACGGCGGGACAGGAGTTGTTATACAACTCGGAATACAATTTGACTTATCTTCTTCTTACAAGAATACAAGCATAGACTTTTGAGATTAAAATGGCTTTTCCTGTCGTGAATGAGAACATCCTATTACACTGGCACCAATAATGAATGTTTGTGTTGCTTCAGTTCCGATGCTGCTGTTATTACTGTGCTGAGGAAAAGGCTGAATGTAAGATCTCCAGTTCCTCTACAAAAAAGTCCAAACCCTTCAATAGATAATTCATAACCCACATTTTATTTTCTACTCTTTTATTTTCTGCTTGGTTCCCCCCCCCCCCCCCCCCCCCCCCCCCCCCCCCTCCCCCCTTCTACTAACGTCTTGAGAAATGTTTTTGAGATTAACATTTCCTGAAGGCTAACTTTGGCGCACAGCGTGATCCCTTTTGAACGAAAAAATAAAACCACTAATCCACTTGCCTCAGGAAGTCGAGGAAGGCCATTCTGGGATTTACTATTCTGCGACGTTGAGACCGGTGTGGCTGAAAACAGGCGTGATCGTGAATCCACCACGGCTTTTATAACACACCTGCTCGCTTCCCTCGGCCGAGAGATACGACCGTTTACGCAGCGCTCGGAGATTAAAAACCTGCGCCAATGCTTTAATTTTTTTTATTTTATTTTGCCAAAAGAAATGATTAGTATGATTGCATGCGTGTTCACGGGCCTACCGGGGCGCATGCACACAAACACACACACACACACACACACACACACACACACACACACACACACACACACACACACACACACACACACACACACACACACACACACACACACACACACACACTCCCAGCTGATGTATGCGGCCCGAGGCTGCGGCATGACAATGGTAATCAGCCACGCGTAGCAACGTAATTAATAGCTACAAGTACGACTCCCTGTGACGGAGTGCTAACCCGGAGAGCGGGTTGTTGTCAACTGACTGTTGGGGGACAGAGACGCACGCACAGGCTCCTGGCCTGAGAACAGTGGCTCCAAAAGACACATTGTTCTAAATCCTGTCGTGGGATTAAAGGTTCGCTATGGTTCAATTGCAACCATGGTTTCCATTAGTAGTTTTTTTTTCTTCTTTTGTTTTACTCTTAGAACACAATAAGATCCGATGAGATAAGAAAATATCTGCGATATTGATTCATTAGGTGATTTGTAGGTGTAAGGGGATGATGACGATGATAGCAAGTGGTAACCATAGCATCAAGGATATGAAAATAGAAACATGACGTGGCTGGTATTCATAAGTTATAAAGATTTAGTTTGCATTTGTTTATATTACCACCCAGTGCTTAGTTTTATAAATTTTTTGACTAGCCACAGGTTAAATTGATCAGCCCCAAGTCAAACCCACTCGCCACAACCTAAATTGACAAGCGTACAAGATTAGATTAGATTAAACTTTATTGTCATTGCCCAAGTACGAATACTAGACAACGAAATGCAGCTTAGCATCAACCAGGAGTGCAAAATGCTGCATAAATAACATGAGGTGGCTAGTGTAAAGTATAAAGCCAAACTTAGCAGCCACAAGTCAAACTTAAAAGCCTACAAGCCAAACCTTGCAGCCCCTAGCCAAACTTACAAGACACATTCCAAAACATAAAACCTTAAACCGAACCGCTGTTTTCGTCTGGAACCTCCCCTGTGTTGCTGACAGCACCATCAGTTCATCGTAGTCGCTTACTGATGTCCAGAATGTTTTCTCTAATCAGCCTGATATGGCTGGCATGGAAAAACAAATCAGCAGCCATCGCCGGGGACCACAGGGTTTGAGTGACAGTGACGTGCCGCGGCATGTTGCATATTTGATCTTCTTCACCCTTCCTCCGTCCTGACCGCTTCCTCCACCCCGCCGCTCTCATCCCTCCCTTCCCACATCCGTCCTCGCCGTTTCTAAGACGTGCTAGACGGACAGCTGTGATCCACTCTCAATTTATCCGCGAGCTGAGAAAGAAGTCTTTCAGCTGCATGTCAGACATGACACCCTATCTCTCTCTCTCTTCCCCTCTCTCTCTCTGAATATCTATGGCTCTAGCTCTCTCTCTCTCTTCCCCTCTCTCTCTGAATATCTATGGCTCTAGCTCTCTCTCTCTCTCTTCCCCTCTCTCTCTGAATATCTATGGCTCTAGCTCTCTGTCTTCCTCTCGCTCTCTCTCTGAATATCTATGGCTCTATCTCTCTGTCTTCCTCTCGCTCTCTCTCTGAATAGCTATGGCTCTATCTCTCTGTTTTCCCCTCTCTCTCTGAATATCTATGGCTCTATCTCTCTGTCTTCCCCTCTCTCTGAATATCTATGGCTGTAGCTCTCTGTCTTCCCCTCTCTCTGAATATCTATGGCTCTAGCTCTCTGTCTTCCCCTCTCTCTCTGAATATCTATGGCTCTATCTCTCTCTCTTCCCCTCTCTCTCTGAATATCTATGGCTCTAGCTCTCTCTCTCTTCCCCTCTCTCTCTGAATATCTATGGCTCTAGCTCTCTCTCTATCTTCCCCTCTCTCTCTCTGAATATCTATGGCTCTAGCTCTGTCTTCCCCTCTCTCTCTGAATATCTATGGCTCTAGCTCTCTGTCTTCCCCTCTCTCTGAATATCTATGGCTCTATCTCTCTGTCTTCCCCTCTCTCTGAATATCTATGGCTCTAGCTCTCTGTCTTCCCCTCTCTCTGAATATCTATGGCTCTAGCTCTCTGTCTTCCCCTCTCTCTGAATATCTATGGCTCTAGCTCTCTGTCTTCCCCTCTCTCTCTGAATAGAAATGGCTCTATCTCTCTGTCTTCCCCTCTCTCTCTGAATATCTATGGCTCTAGCTCTCTCTCTTCCCCCCCCCCCCCCCCCCCCCCCCCCCCCACATGCTGAATCAGTGATCGGTGTTTGATTATAAGAGATCAGAACAAGCAACAGTATGGATCCCCCTTTGTGTGGCTGACTGTGGTCCATGTCTATTTCACCATCAGTTGTCAGAGGTTTGGCAGGTGCTACATTGCAAACCAATTTAAAACTACATTCACTCTACAGCCTCCCCTAAAATATTATTTTAAAATGGCTATGGCTTCATTCGAAAGTATTTATGTCCCGTCACATGTCCAAAGGTGATGCTAGGGCAGAAATGTGTAGTGGGTAGGGTGTTTGACTGTGAAGGAAAATCACTTAGTCAACATAGAGCCAAGACTGATGCTACCTGCCAAAGACTTATTTTATTATAAATAAATTATTTATATTTTACATGTTACTTATCAGCAATAATTAAAACTGTGTGTGTGTGTGTGTGTGTGTGTGTGGTGGGGGGGGTCTTCGCTTTCCGCCAGACGACCGGAGAGACGGGCACAACCAGGGGGAATTTAAATGAGATCTGAAATTGATTGCTGATCCGTACATGTCCCAAACTCAACCACTATGGCGTTTATGCACACATGATAGGTGACCAGGTGTGTGAATCAGAAGTTATTGTTTTATTTATCCAGAGCAGGGTGGACATAGATCACAGGACACAGCATGTATGGAAGGGAATCCATATGGTCCACTGCACGCACCAATTTTCTTCCAATCAGTGTCAAGACACCAACTTGCTGCCATCCATCATGTTTTTTCCTCCATTCATAAATGTAGAATCCATTCCCTAAATCTTTGGGTGTGGGTGGGAGTGTTTGTGCGCGCGCATGTGTATGCGTTTAGTGGATTACGGCGTGTGGATTTATGCCGCCGCCGCCGCGGCTACCAGAGTGCAGCGTTGTTGTCGGTGGATGTGGAGGCAGTTCCTATTTTTAGTTCTCCTGATATAACCAATGGAGATCTTAGCGTTGGTTTGACACACGGCCTGATTCATGATATTAGACCCAGCGTTACAACCGCAATGCGCACAATTTCAGACCTGCGCACGGCCGTGTGTGTGTTGTGTGTGTGTGTGTGTGTGTTGTGTGTGTGTGTGTGTATGTATGCATGCATTAGTCTACAAATGTAGACATCATATATCAACCTCAAAGTAGTGGGAGGAATATGAGTGGTCGGTGTGTGGCTATTTAAGGTATCCCTCCCCCCCCCCCTCGACCCCATTGTCTGCAGTCTACCTGTAAGTATCCTGAAAGATGTCTGTATGATGTATGACGTGTATCTGAATTAAATATAATTCGCTTTAGGTAAATAATGTTCCTGTATTTTTTAATATATGTAAACCTCTATAATTTCTTATTCTAAAAAACTCTGACTCTCTCTTTCCCTAAATGTATGCGTGTTTAAAGTTGGGGTGTGTGCATTTGAAGTGTGTATGCATTCGGGCACCTTTTTGTTTCTGTGTGTATTTGTGTGTGTGTGTGTATGTGCATGTGTGTGTGTGTCTGTGCCTGTGTGTGTGTGTGCGCGCGCTTGTGTGCGTTTGTTTGTTTGTTTGTTTGTGTGTGCTTGTGTGCATTTGTTTGTGTGTGTTTGTGTGTGTGTGTGTGTGTGTGTGTGTGTGTGTGTGTGTGTGTGTGTGTGTGTGTGTGTGTGTGTGTGTGTTTGGGAGTCCATTAGTAGGGTCAGTGTTTTCAGCTTGGTCATGCTAAATGCAGCTGACAGGATTAAGACTGTTCATGCAGATGTCAGCGACATCCCATAATATCAGCCCCAGACACAGTGGCCTCTACACAAAGCACAACACACTGGCAGAGGCTCTCGCATGCTGGGAGGAGAACACACACTCAGCACAATAGTTCTATAGTATACTGTAATATGCTAAACTATATTATGCTGTACTAGTCATCTTTATAGTATAGTATTTGCTATTTATGCTATGCTGTACTTTAGCATGGATTATATACTATGATATGCTATACCAAGAAATGTAAAAAAAAAAAAAATGAAACACTGAAATAAAATATAAACGTGAATATATCAAAAGTCAAAGTACTTCTTCGTCGCCATGACAAGCTCTCAAGATAACCACAGCTAGAGAGTTTCTCGTTTCTTAATGTCTGCACTATCGAGCTGAAAGTGTGTCGGCTGAACAAAGTCAGGTCAAGGGTTATTCCAGATGGACGTCTGCAATGGAGCAAAACATGTAAAAGTAATCCGAAGTTTACTCGCATAAAAAGGTGCGACTGGCTCAATATTGTAGCGAATATCGTACAGTAGCAGAGCCTGGGAACTTCAGAGGGTCGACCCATTTTGGGCCTCTTTGATCCAATTTAAATAGAGGGCTGAATCTTTAGAAGCGGGTGCCCTTCAGAAGATGCTGTAAATCCTGTGATATCTTAAGAGACAGGCGTGTGTTATCAGCGCATGGAAATGTTCTTTGATTCCTCCGTGGCAGTGATAGCATTCCCTATGAACTGTGATATGATAGGTCGTCGTTCTGGAGATCTATGCTGCTGCTTCCACAGGTAAGAGATAAACATCTAGCTATCCATTGAGGCATAAAAACACATACAAACACGCGCACACACACACACACACAACACACACACACACACACACACACACACACACACACACACACACACACACACACACAAACAGAACCTCACTGTACTCCCAGACTTTTTCAGGAAATAGAAATCGATTTATCTGGTTGCCTTTCTTCTTCACTTATTTGTTTACAATGGTTTGCCGAATGAATTTCCCAAAAAATGTACGACTTTAGCTTCCTTTTAAAAAAGACACATTTGTTTGAATGTGTCACCAAGTCGGTGGAGGTGGGCATCATTTTCCATCCAATAGTAATACAATCAAATCCCTAATGGTCCAATCACTTCACTCTGCTGTGCCTTTTGTCCCACCCTCCTTTGCAGATATGTGACAACATGGATACAAGAGATATATTCTCTATGAATTCCCAAAAGAAGCAATTATATTTCAATTCAATGCTTGACTATGTGTTATGGAGATGGGCTTTACATAATAACGAGTATATATATATATATATATATATATATATATATATATATATATATATATATATTGTATAATGCATTGGTACATAGGGGCAGCTGCTTTTAAAGGCCTTCCATTGATGGCCCTTTGAATCATTTGTCAAGGTCACTGCACTTCTTCAGGGTCACGATGCACCTATTACGGTGCACGTGTGTGTGTGTGTGAGTTTGATTGTTTCCTATAGTGACAACATTTATTATGCATAGACACCATAAGGTACAACCAGCTTCTACATGTAAAAAAATAAATATATATATATAAATACAAATATATTGTATATTAATAATTTGTGTTCATTAGAAAAGGCATTAGAATATTTAATGCAGAAGTTCTGTTGGCTCTTGTTGGGGTCAGGTTGATTTTCACTTAATTCTCACACAAACAGTATTTGTGCTGCAGAAGTGCAATAAATAACCCGTGTTAGGTCTGCACCAACTGCCCTCCTCCCCATCCCGGGGAGCAGTGACCCCTCCTCTGTGGTCCTCCTCAAGGTTTCTTCCCTCCGGGGCTTTGGGGAATCCTTCCGTGTCTTTCTGGGGGTCAGGGGGTGTTGTGGTTTAATGTTGGCCTGTAAAGCCCTTTGAAATTGTAGTCGTAATAAAGGACAGTACACACAAACCTGTTGACCTGTACCCTGCAGTGAGCTGCAATTCCATTCAGGGTATCTCTCTGTCTAGGATGGGGTTCCACCCCAACTACTCCCAGAGTGGGGTTTGAAGCAAAGCATCCTTGCTCTCTGACCTCCACTTGTCCTTGAAGGAGGAACCCTGCATGAGGGCCAGACTATGTGGTGCTAATAATCTTCTTCTATGTTTGATAAATCGAGTGTTCAACACATAATGAGCGTCCAGCAGAGTGCTGAGCGATAGACAAGACCCAACAGTCGAGAGTTTTAACACATGGACAACATGGATTGTCCACGGATTGACTCAACATGGATTCTTTTTGGTTTGAGAACTTGAATCAAAGCTGTTATCTGATTGGATGCACTCTGAGAGGTCAGTAGTGTTCACCGGGTTGAATTTGAATACGCCCAGGGTAGTGTAAACGCTAGGTTGGGTTTCAATGCTCAACACCATAAGACAATATTGGCAATGCTAGCAACAGCAACACTGAAAACTCACAATGTGTTGACTGCTTTCCAATCAGGGTTCTCCAGCCCTTCTCTCTCGGAAAGGTTTCCGTAACAACGGAAACACAGCGGAACAATCGTTACACCATTCCTGGAATGGCTATTCTGGAGAGTGCAATATCACGTTCAATACGGCTTGAGTATTATTAAACAAAATATATAACACAAAAGATATTAAACAACTCTGTGTTGTGTTGAGGCTGTGGCATTGTGTTTATTGCTTTCTGTCATTATTAGCGGGTTAATAATAGTCATCCATGCAGGTTTATAACACCGTACGACGCAACCGGGAAACGGCTGACATTTGTGCATTGTGTTGCATTGGGGGGTCTTTAATTAAAAATACGCTTCTTTTCATATCCAACCACTGAAGGACTTATCCTATTTACCTATATTAAACTATAAACGATATCTAGAATCTGTTAAGCACCAAGGCCCACAGAGCACGAATTTCGGTTCACATTTATCCCAAAAAAGAATATCGGCTGTATATTTACGCTCGCTTCGTTTAGGACTCATGTCTGTCCCAACACAGCCATGTGCTTTGGGCTTAAGCTACGATTAAAATGACTTGTTGTATATAATGTAATGATATATCTTTATAACAAGACTCATGTTCCTGTCGTACGCACCGCGGAATCCTACCCCTATTAACCAAAGGAAATGGCCATTAAACCGACATTATATCTGAAACCTCTGAAAATGCATAAGAATTACTATGAAAAGCTGCAGGACTTCAACTCATTAGATGCATGTGTCGAATAAAATGAGAGTTCCCCTCCGTGCTGGGCATGGTGGATGGAAAGAGTCGTGCTCGAAAAGAATCGATTCCCCCCAGGGTTTTGCTTCACAACGAACACCCCGGCTGTAGTTCACTCCACCAATTTGGCAGCCATAGGTTTACATCTCTGCTATGTATGTTTCCAGGCAACACAGTACTGCAGTGTACTGTACTCAGTGAAGTTAGCCTACACCCTTTCACTACGCGGCTAAGATGGCTAGGCTGTGTGTGCTGGGGCCACACACAGGGGTAAAGAGAGAAAACGAAAAGGGAGGAAGAAGGAGGGTAAGACTGGGGGAGAGAGAGAGGGAAGGAGGATAGACAGACCAAAGGAGGGAGGAGAAAGAGGGGGAGAGAGAGAGTGAGGTAGATTAAAGAAGTAATCAGAGGGGGGGAAGAGGGAGTAGGAGAGGGATGGTGTGAGAAAAGAGGGAGGGAGATAGAGGATTGGAGGGAATAGATAGAGGGAGGGAAGGAGGGAGGGAGGGAAAGAGGGAAACAGAGAAAGAATTAATCTCTGTGAAGAAGAAGAGCAATGCATCTCTTGTTTCCACTGCGCCCTCATGTATCTCCTAACCCTCCCTCTCCCACTCCCTCTCCCGCTCCCTCCCTCCCTCCCTCCCACCCTCCCACCCTCCCACCCTCCCTCCCTCCTCCTCTGTTATCTCCAGGCCTGTGAAACAGCACCTGTTACAAACCTCAGTCTCGTGGCTGTGAGGCGCCTCCTTGACGTTGCGGGTTCCCTCCTCCACATTTTAGCTAGCCTGATACCCCTGAGGCAAACACAACCCCGAACATCTTCATCCACCCAGAGCTTTATGTCTTCCCAGCAGCCTCGTTGATACGGCACGGCGAAGCGCAAACATTTTAGCGCCGCCATTGCAGGGCGGCCTGTTGCTATAGAAATATTTGCTAGCTCGGAGGTTATTAAGATAGGGCTTGTGTTGCTTGTGTGTTTCTCTGTAGCACGGGGGAATGCACGCATCAGAGGCGCAGCAGCTCCTTTAGCTTATTTCGTTTTCATATTCTTTATTCATGCAAGGGTACTTGGCATGCTAGAGTTAGCATGCTAGGGAACTTTATATATTAGGATACTTGGCATGCTAGGGTACTTGGCATGCTGGGGTTCATAGCTGGTCAGGGTACTTAGTATATTATGGTACTTGGTATAGGCCTACATTAGAGAATTTAGCATATTAAGGTATGCCTACATAACATGGTACTGATCATGATAGGGTACTTAGCATGTTATGGTTCTTAGCATTTTAGGGTACATAGCATGTAAGGAAACCTTATAAGCATGTTGCGGTACTTAGTTGTTAGTCCTCAATCCTCCCAAAATAAAACTGACATTGTCCTAAAACTGTCCCACAATGCCTAGCTGTCGTATCACCACAGAAAATAAAAGCTCAGGCGGCAATGATGACGTTACCTTGAAAAGTAATGTAATGTTTGACATTAAAACAGAACGCGGTATCCACAATACACAAGAGCCTCATTAGTCAAACCCCACTGGAGTGTAATGTAATCCATTTTTCTTCCAGCTTTTATCTGATTAATCTGGAAAATAGCAGTCGGGGGTTGACCATATGGAAGCAGCATACACCTCACACATCAATCAAACTCGCTGGAGGTATAAATCCTCGCCATTTTAGCTATCCCTGCGTTTGCAGCCGCTAAAGAAAGGCCGAAAATGAATAGCCTTTGAGGCACGCTTTTATTTTGAAGCCTGTGGGGTTGCTGTTTTTTCTTCTTCTTCCTACTCCTGGAGAACGTTCTATAGGAGATTGCTGCCAACCGGCAGCCCACTCACCGACCCGAGCCCATCAATAACAATGAAGGAGGTGTCAAGCCCTGATTAGAGTTTGATATTAAGGCTGAGGAAACACTGCTGTGTGCGTGGGGGAGGCTGTATAAATATGTATTTCTGTGTGTGTGTGTGTGTGTGTGTGTGTGTGTGTGTGTGTGTATGTGTATGTGTGTGTTGTAAAGGAAGTAAGACGACATTGGAGGCTCCTCCTGCTTTAATTCTGGTTTAAAAGAGGTCAGTCTGTCAGCCTACTGAGCCATCACTAATAAAGGGTAAACAAGTAGAGAACTCCCATGGAAAACTAGATGATCTACACCTTCTGTACTGTCAGGAACATACATACGTATTTAGAGCCAGGCCTTCTCCAGTCACATATAAACATTTATATATAGAGAGGGAGAGTGACGTGTGAGAGAGTAAAGTGAAAATGGAGGGGGGGATAGAAGGAGAAATGGTAAGAGATGGATAGATAAAGTGAATTGAGAGAGAGGGGAGAAAGAGACAGCCATAGAGGAGAGTGGGGAGAAAGGGAAGAAAGAGACAGAGATAGAAGGAGAGAGAGTGGGGAGAGGGGGAGAGAGGGATGGAGAGAGGTGGGAAGAGAGATTGATTAAGAGAGTGGGAGATGGAAGCAGAGCAAAAGAGTGAGAGGGATGGAGAAAGAGGGAGATGGAGAGGAGACTACAGAGAATAATCGGTGAAATTACGTGGTTCGGTCTAAAGCAGTGCGTTGCCAAAGCAACAGCTACGACCACGAATGAGAACGCCACACTAATTACCAACTGAATTATGGCCGATGATGAATTCAATCGATGGTAAGCGCTTACACGATGCTGAATGATGGGCTAGTATCGTGGCTGTTGCTAAAGTCTCTATTAGCACAAGCGCCCCTGAGAGCTTGAATCTAGGATTATTTTCTGGCCAGCCTAATTAATGACTTGTTGGAATATGCTATGTTTGCGTCTCAGCTTGAATGCTCATCGCAAAGTCAAGTATCGCCACTGTCAGAATAGAACAACCAACAATTTACACATTTAACAATTTCATGTGACCTCATATCTTGCTGAGATATGGAGTAGAACCTATGATGTGACTTCACTTCCTGTATAAAGATGAATGTGAACCTATGATGTGAGCTCAATTCCTACTGAGAGAAGGTTGTGAACCTATGATGTGAGCTCAATTCCTACTGAGAGAAGGATGGAAACCTATGAGCTTAATACACTTCCACCCCAATTCCTGCTGAGAGAAGAATGTGAATATATGATGTGACCTCACTTCCTGTATAGAGATTAATGTGAACCTACGATGTGATTTCCCTTACTGCTGAATGAAGGATGTGAACCTATGATGTGGCCTCACTTCCTGCTGAAAGAAGGATTTTAATCTATGATGTGACCTCACTTCCTGCTGAGAGAAGGATGTGAACCTGTGATTTGACCTCACTTCCTGCTGAGAGAAGGATGTGAGCTTATGATGTGACCTCACTTCCTGCTGAGAGAAGAATGTGAACCTGTGATTTGACCTCACTTCCTGCTGAGAGAAGGATGTGAGCTTATTATGTGAACTCACTTCCTGCTGAGTGAATGATGTGAACCAATGAGCTCAACGCACACCTCCCCCTCTCCAGAAAGCAGGTGCACTCCAAGCTAACTGATTATAATAGAATGTATAATATTATAACATTCTATTATATTATATTATATTATATTATATTATATTATATTATATTATATTATATCATGGCGTATAATATTATAATGCCCCGGGACAACTAAAATTAGCCGGTAAATGCAGCATTTTGAATTTCCTGTTCCCTTGGGCTTGACATTTGGCCAAAATATATGTGTGTGGGTGTGTGGCTTGTCAATAGACCAACTTTGTGAACTTAAACAACCACAGCCATACAAACGTCATTATTGTACTGCGTGCCGTACTGCATGCATACAACAGAACTGGTAGTGAGTCAACGCTAGCAGCCAAGAGTAAATTAGTCTTCATGTCGTGGATCGCGAATGCAGCGAGTCAGAATCCTATTCAAATCGAACCCAATAGGTGGTCTTTCTGTATTGGATACTGCTTTTTAAAATGGAAAATTGGTCATATTAGAATTCCTCAGGGGACAGGCTTTGTAGTCTGTGTTTCTTGAAGGAAATTGGTTCGCAAATGAAATGTTTCGAGGGGTGTTGTATGGGGTGTTGTATAGGCAGGAAGAGTCTCCGTTTTAAGCTTCAAGGACAAAACCTCCTAGAGGAATCCTTTTTATGGTCACTTTTAATTCGCAATGTCAGATAATATTGGGATATCAGAAGCCATCTACATGCTGTACTGAGTCAGTCAGCTGTCGTATGTCTAGATTTGCTGGGCAGGGATTATACAGGTCATTTTTTCGACCAAGGAAGGGGTTGGACCCAAGCTAGTGTAACACAGCACCTGGGACATCAGGATGTGATAAAAGGATGGACGTTTTATTTTTTATTTTTGTACTTTTAAGGCTTGACTCTAATGTGATCAACTAACAGCTTGTTTTGCACTGAAGTGCAGAGCAGTGAACAATGATTCAAGGGAATAGAATCCACTGAGCAATCATAAAAAGACTAAAGCAGTTGACAGTTTTACCATTGTTGACCTATCGCGCGGCATATATAAAAATAACGTATGGAGATTGATTCAGTCGCTGCTGGCTCTGTATGTTAATGTGTATATATATATATATATATATATATATATATATATATATATACACATACAATTCTCTGCATGGGCACAGCTATTTTGTACCCGCATCGGGCCAAGAAAGTGACGACCTGGTCACTTATTATTCCAACGACACTCAAAACTGTGGCGCCGTTGTAGAGACATGCAAAGCCAGACCAGAGTGGCTGGACTGAGGAGACCCCACTGCTCAGGAGCACTCAGGCAGACCGTTTCCCGATGTACATCGTTAGGAAAGAGCTCCGGGCCGCGGAGGAGGTGGAGGAGATGTCAAGGGAGCGGATGCAGAGGAGGGAGAGGAAAGCCCCCAGCAGGAGTAGGACTGTCTTTATTTATGCGCTCCTGTTCCTCTGCTCTTGTTTTCACTTATTTTCTCTTCTCTATTTTCACATTATCCTCCCCCTCCTCCTCCTCCCCCTCCTGGTTTTGCTCATCTTCCTTTTCATCCTTCTCATTTTTCTTCATCTTGATTTCACTTATGTTCCCTCTCTATTTTCATTTTCTCCGCCTCCTCATTTTCTTCGTCTTACTCTTCATTATTCTCATTTTTCTTCATCTTGTTTTCACTTATGCTCTCTTTTCACTTGCTCCTCTTCCTTATCCTCATCTTCAGACTCCTCTTTCTTCGAATTTGCTCTCTCTTTCCATCCTAGCAATAGTTTGCTCCATCCCTCATTTATTGCACCCCTTTGCCTCAATTAGCAGCCAGCCGTTTATATTATTTTCTTCTTCTCTGTGCTAATTGGTAGAGCAGGTCTGTGGTGTTAGGCCCAGGGGGTGTGGTCTCTCAATATCTGGACAATGTGTTTGGACAGCCTCTTCCTTTGGTTCTTCCCTCCCTCCCTCCCTCCCTCCCTTCCTCCCTCCCTCCCTCCCTCCCTCCCTCCCTCCCTCCCTCCCTCCCTCCCTCTGTCTCCCAGCATGTGTGTGTGGTGACTGTGTAGGCCCATGCACAGCTGCAATGCAAAGTGTGGAAAATTGTACTAAGAAAAGACACACAGTCACACACACACACACACACACACACACACACACACACACACACAAACATACATGTTTAAACACGTGAACAGACATCCATAAACGCACATACACACACACACTCACGCACACACAAACACACACACACACACACACACTATCATAACTACATGGATACACAGAGATACACACACAGCTATACATGTAAGAGTACATAGACAATTACAAATGCATATACACACATAACCATAATTTTTTTAACAAACACACACACACACACACACACACACGGTCAGTCCCTCTCTCACACACACACACACAGTCACACAAACATCCAGCTGCTGACAGAGTTCTCTGTTCAAATATCTTGCACACACACAAAAAACACACTCATACAGTGCACACACACACACACACACACACACACACACACACACACACAAAACAATCCTCCCATTGTAGACACACAAAGAAACAAACACCAGACGACAATGTTAACCAGCATTGTTTTATAAGATATTCATGCATGAGTTTCCCCAGTTTCCACATTTGCACACAGCCATTGTTTTGCGTCTCATCTCTGGTCTCGTCTCAGAGCGCCGCAGGAGATGTGGGCACAGGACAATGAGACAACGGCTCAGACATCAAAACAAGAGAGCCAGGCGGATGCACTTTCCGACGTGCTCTGTAAACACACGATGTATCCTACGGAACGATGAAGAAGGCGGGGCCTACCCATCTCACCTTGTGATTGGCCAATGTTGATTGGATGCCAGTTTGTTAGTGGTAGTTGTTTCGTTTTGTGGAGGATGTTGATGATCTGTTTTCTTTTGATCTCAGGACAGCCTTAGACAAGTCATTTTTGAACGCACCACACATACAAGACTGTTCAGTGTTGAGTAATTGAGCAGGTAGATCACATTTCATTAAGGAGCAGTTAGAGATTAGGGCATCTCACTCTAGGATGCCTACAGGCAGACTGTCGACATTGGGGTTGGTGTTGCTTTTTACATTTTGTTGGACAATTTATTCATGAGAATCATTTCTGTAATTCAAAACAGCAAAAAAAGAAAAATTGTAACGCTTGCTCCATAATTGTTTGTTTCTGATTACATTCATGGTCTTTTTTTTCTTTTTACCATTATACATGATATAATTGTGACGGTAGAGTAATTGATTTAGTTATTAGTATTCAACCTGAATTCATTCTAATTTTCTTTCACACACACATAATTGGATATCTTCTGAGATGCAAATTGATAGCTTAATGTGGTTGGTAGTACAGTTAGTACTGCTGTCTTTTTGAAAAGTACAGTTCAAACAATCAGTCGTACTACCTAGGTAATACTACATATCTTCCTCACCCCAAAACTACGGGACGCCGAAAAACATTAGAGCAAGCTCAGTGGAAATTAGAAGCGTCAGCGGAAATGTATTTAAACGTGCGAACGACAAAAGTCACCATTTCAAAAAATGTACTACTTTTAGATTTCCTTCGTTGCTTTGATGTGCGTTGTTTATTGTTTATGAATATAAGTATGGCAATTACTAGCTGACATTTGACTGGGAAGTAATGATATTTGTACAGCCCTCGCGCCTTCTGTCTCATGTCCCGTCCGCACGCGAGGTGGCGCGCACTCTGAACTCCATTCGTCTGTTCGCTTTGCCTTTACAGCGTGGATGCTTTGCAAGTTCGACTCTGTGAACCTTTGCACGTCTACATTATTTCAAGTAACATACACACAATCAAGGATCTTTTAATATTCATCATTTGATCATACATTGGACTGAAACACCACTAGACGTGTTTCCACCGAACTACAATGCAAAATCACAATCAAAGAAGCCAATGCTTATTTTCTTCTTCACTCTTGTCAAATGTACCTCTCTGATAAAGTGTGTTACGACCCCTCGTGATCTGAATCTTCACCTTAGCCACGATGGGCAACGATGGATTTGCTGATTCCTGGCATTTTGGTGAATATATTTAATCTGGCGCACTACAATCTGTCATCAAAGTTGGGCCGAGCGCTTAGCTTGACATGAACCTCTGCGGGGATTTGCTGACACATGCTATCGTGCCGCTCTCTCTATCCTTGGCTAGGGCTCTGCCATATGGCCAAAATAGTATCTTAAAAGATTACGTTATTGCAGATAACACTGCTGGGATTTTTTTGTCAGGAAGATTTTCAAGCTGTGCATAAGATGTCCTTCATCGTACCAAATTATCTCATTTATTCAGTTACAAAGAAATTGAAATGAAGAAGTTCCAATTCAAAATGGCATTAGTAAAACGTCAAAAATATCAACATATCACCCATCCAGTGTTTAATTTATACTTCCAGTGTGTATGTTCTGATGTTTCCACGGATATGTGTGTATTTGTGTTATTTGTATTTCTCTGTATACCATTTGACAGAGTAAGGACTGTCCAACAAAGTAGGAGCTGTTTGACCTAGTGGGGACTGTTTGACATAGTGGGGTCTGTTTGACAAAGTGGGGTCTGTTTGACATAGTGGGGTCTGTTTGACATAGTGGGGACTGTTTGACAGAGTCTGAACTGTTTGACATAGTGGGGACTGTTTGACATGGTGGGGACTGTTTGACATAGTGGGGACTGTTTGACATAGTGGGGTCTGTTTGAGATAGTGGGGACTGTTTGACAGAGTCTGAACTGTTTGACATAGTGGGGTCTGTTTGACATAGTGGGGTCTGTTTGACATAGTGGGGTCTGTTTGACATAGTGGGGACTGTTTGACATAGTGGGGACTGTTTGACATAGTGGGGTCTGTTTGACATAGTGGGGTCTGTTTGACATAGTGGGGACTGTTTGACATAGTGGGGTCTGTTTGACAGAGTCTGAACTGTTTGACATAGTGGGGACTGTTTGACAGAGTCTGAACTGTTTGACATAGTGGGGTCTGTTTGACAGAGTCTGAACTGTTTGACATAGTGGGGACTGTTTGACAGAGTGGGGTCTGTTTGACATAGTGGGGACTGTTTGACAGAGTGGGGTCTGTTTGACATAGTGGGGACTGTTTGACTTAGTGGGGACTGTTTGACACAGTGGGGACTGTTTGACATAGTGGGGACTGTTTGACTTAGTGGGGTCTGTTTGACATAGTGGGGACTGTTTGACATAGTGGGGACTGTTTGACAGAGTCTGAACTGTTTGACAGAGTCTGAACTGTTTGACAAAATAGAGACAGTTTGACAAAGTGGGGACAATCAGACAAAATGGGACTGTTTTGCAAAGTGGGGACTAGCTGGCAAAATGGGGATTGTTTGACAAAGTGGGAACCAATTGACAAAGTGGGGATCATTTCACGAAGTAGGGACAATTTTACCCAATAGGAAACTAGATGTCTAAGAGAGGATCTGTTTGCCTGAGAATGAGATAATGGGATTATTATTTTGTCCTAGCTGTCTTTCATTTGGCAGGAGACATTCACTCTTAAGACGAATGTCTGAGTGTGCTGGGGGAGATGCTATTGTGAATAATAAATAATAATTTTATGCCAAGGAGTCGTAGGCTTTGTATCGAGGGCATCAATTGCCATATTTCGTGAATGTTGAAAGGGCAAGCACACGACAAATGCGTTTTTGCTAATTTCTCAGTGCCAAAATCCCATATTAAACAGTCACACTCGACAATGTTATTATTTGGTCCGTATATCGTGGTCAAAATAATTGTCTATCCAGTCAAAAGTTTGCTTCAGACTAGGAGCTATTTAACGTCACATAAAAAAAAAACGTTAAAACAAATTAACTTCAGGCTCAGCCACAAACGTTGATCTCAACGAAACAGACATGTCTTGTTCGAGCAAATATTGATTTGTGCATACAGCCGATCAGATACAATGGAGGATCCAACCCATAACTTAAATACAATCTTATTATACTTTAAAATAAAGTACAAATGTTACAAAACCCATAATTCTATCAATTATGAGATATTATACATAATGTGTTTTCATTGCATGTATGATGATATGTTTTTATGTCCGTCTCCCAGTTGGGAGAGGAGTGGTCATTTTCAAGGTCAGCTCCCCTCCCACTGGCTTTTGAGGGAGTTTGTCTTCTTAACTTTTAACAACTCGGGGGTCGAGGGCGCAGGAAAAAGTACCATTTGTATTGTGAAGCCCTTGGGAATACGGAGCCCTTCAAGATGACAACTCTGATAAAATACCGCAAAAATAAAAACGACTTTACCTGACAGTTTGCACATTGAGAACAGAGAATATTGTCAATTCAAAAAATGCCAGCAGACTGTCTGGACTACAATGTACAAATAGTGATATAAAAGTAGATCCTTGTGTTGTCGCTTGGAATGCCTTGACAGACTGCACCAGAAATCACTCGACCGAGTTTTCCTTGAGACGTGGCGGGCATTGAGTGTAAGAATGATGCATCCAACGCAAGAAAGGCTTAAGCTGAAGCGTTTAGCAGTCTAGCCTGGACCAGAAGATGTCGACTCAGGGGGAAAGGGTTTACAAAGGTTTGCTAATCCTATGAGATAGTCCTTCCAGCCCCACAAATTCTTGCAACACCTTAACATGGCTTCAATTAATATTGCGTTGACATGTATTCCTTGAGCATACACGCTTATTCCAAAGCCATTTTATAACAAGTGAAGTTGAAAACCCCCATGATGCATTCAGTAAATGTTGAACGTGCATAGTAATGAAAGTGCTGTAAAGCTTTCCAAAGCAGTCAGATTCAAGTGCAGGGTAACTGTAGGACGAAGAAGGAAGCAGGAGCCATTTTATATTTATAAATATGTTTTATATTAATATTAAGCTCAGTCACATCCTGACATTTTGATTAGATTGGATTGTACTAAAATGTAACAAAATATCCATTGCCCATGGGCGAGTTAAAAACTGTGCTGTATCTGTTTATTCCTCTAAACTCTAAGAGAGAGAGAGAGAAGAAAAACCGCCACTCATGGAAAGCTAATGCTTGGCCCTCTGTCAGGCAACTCTCTCTCTTAGATAACACAAAGCTCTGCATCGCCATAGCAACCAGCCAATGCACCCCCGACCCAATGCCCCTTCCCTTGCAGAGGATGCATTGTGGGTAAACATATTCGTTGAACCCTTATCTCGCCGCAGTCGGTTAGCCGCCAAGCACCTAGCTTGAACCGCCGCAGAACAATAGCAGATTGTAGGTTTGAGTGTCGTGAACTTATGCTAATGACCTGACAAGCGGATGCCATGATGTGTATAATTTACAAGTCTACTGCCTTGTCGAAGCTATCAATCTGATCCCTGTATGTGTATGTGGAACTGAATAGCCGTTATGAAGTAGAATGGATTTGTGTTAGTGCATGTGTGGCACATCCCTCTCTGACGTTGAGTGTTGATGAATAATTCAAACCGACTTTCTTCTTTCTACTATTTCTTCTTCCTATTTCTTCCTATTATTTCATCCCAAGCGACTTGATATACAAATCATGAAGGAGCAGGTATAAGGGGTTAGTGTTCTTGCTCAAGGACGCCTAGGCAGTGTGTAGGGTGTGGACACTGGGAATCTAACCCGGCATCTGAGCCACTGGGATTTGAACACCCTAGCCACAAGACTATCCTGCCCGTATGTCAAATGGGAAAGGGTTGTGTGTACTTTGTCAAGTGAAATATGTTTGGCTGTTCATCTTTCTGTCGCTGTGGAGTTGGTTTCCCCTGGGATGTGACACCGCACAGAGGGGGGAATTGAACCCGAGGAAATAAGAAAGTGTTAATCACCCTCACCCTCCCTCCCCCCCTTTCCAGCGCCAGACATTGGCTTTCACTCACTCAGGCTGCTATCAGCACCACCGCAGACGCCATCCAACCCCAAACTGTCTGTTCTCCTCGTTCCTTCTCTTTCCACTCTTGCTCAACATCTACCACCCACCCCCCTTCCCTCCTTCCCCAAACGCTCCCTCCCTCTCTCCACTTTGTCCATTTTAAAACTAGTTCTTGAGTTGTGTGGATGGCTCCCTCAGCTCACCTAAAGGTCAGCACAGCTGCTCATAGTTTGTGGTTAGCCTCGTCATTAGTATGTTTGCTAGTCCTGTTGAAAACCTAATCATCTCTCTCTCTCTCTCTCTCTCTCTCTCTCTCTCTCTCTCTCTCTCTCTCTCTCTCTCTCTCTCTCTCTCTCTCTCTCTCTCTCTCTCTCTCTCTCTCTCTCTCTCTCTCTCTCTCTCTCTCTCTCTCTCTCTCTCTCTCTCTCTCTCTCTCTCTCTCTCTCTCCAGGTGTAAAGAGGGCTACCACGGACTTCGCTGTGACCAGTTTGTGCCCAAGACAGATGCCATCTTGTCAGATCCAAGTATGTTTCATTATTTCCTGTTTTTCGTTTTTGCTCTCACTTTTTTCTCACCCTTTTGTTGGTTTGTTTGTATGCGAAAAATGGTCTCCTCAGATCTCCTTCGTCGATGAGGATTAAATGGTTTCAAACTGGTCAAAACGGTCACGGCAATTTAGGTCTGAATAATAACACAACTTTTAGACCCATGGTCAAATGTTTGCTTCCCTACTATACATGAGCTGTACATCCCCACTGGGATTCCTTTGGTCCATTGGACGCAACTTTAAAAACTATTCTTGGACTACTCTCCTCGTCCCTTATATAAACCCCATCCCTCGCGTGAGAACCGAAATCGGCACAAACTAGAATATGTTTCCAGCTATGTAAAGGACACGTGCCCGTATCTGCTCCTTGTTTATGAGCGCACGTGTCGAGACGGCGTGCCACCGGATAATTGATACACAAGCAACAGTACAAAATCCTGTTTAGAGCCGAAAGCCCCATTACACGAGCCGTGCCGCCTGTGACGCCATTATCCGTGAACTCTGAGAACCCGTCATCATGGTGATGAATGCACCACCATTTCTGATGGTAGGGAAGCGAGCACTGGAAAAGCCACAAAATCCCACCTATTTCCTTTTCTCCTGTTGTTCATCAGGAACTAAAATCCCCCCCCTTCCCCACCACCACCACCACCACCACCACCTAACCCACCACCTAACCCAGGAATAAATAAAAGAAAGGGATGAATAAAGATGAAATTAAAAGTTAAAAGTGGTGACTGCTGACGGGCGGACCTTCCCCTCGACGGCGCGGCCTAAGTGAGCACGCAGTGTCTTGCGGTCACCGAGTGCTTCGGCGTCTGTGTACTGAGGACCCGATAGGGGACTGTGCCTTCCATTAGACGCCTGCGTTTCCTCGGAGACGGCCCTAATGGAGTCTCCGGGCACTTCCTCTCAAGCCATGAAGGATGTTTTCCGGCTCTTTCCGGCTCGCCGCCTCCACAAAGGGATTAACTTTATATCCAACAGTGGGGGGGGGGGGGGGGGGGGGGGGGGGGGGGGTGTTGTTTTCTTATGTGTGACCAATCATATCGGAGAAGATGTTTTTTGTTTTTGTTTGAATGGTCTGTCTTCTAGCAGAGCTTTAGCCTTAGTGTTTTTCACACTCGTATTGTGAAGTCGCACCTTTCGTCAAAGCAGAGATTTAATGGCCGCAGAGGTCCACTTTGATTTCAAAAGACAACAACAGACAACGCTTGTGTATCTCTGCTGGTTTTGTTTTTATTAAAGGTTTTGGGTATTTAAAACCCTTGACTGTTCACCATGAAGGCAGATTTACAGATAAAGCATGGCTATACAGTTCAAAGGGATTTCAGACTTGAGATTAATCCATCCAGGACTTCACAGCTAATTTGATCTTTGCTGTCAGCAATATTATTTATTGTCAATTAATATTAAATAAATATATTCTGACGGTTCGTGACATATAAATCAACGAAGAATCGTGTACTGGTTTTAATGCTGACAGAATTATCTACTGTATGTCCTCAGTTTTCACTTGTTACCCCTAAATGACATTAATTCCCCATTCTGGCACTGGTTGATCCAGCAAATAGACTGGGCCATATTGTACCGTACAGCTGGTGCTGTTTGCGCTATCAGGTTATGCCAAAAAGGTGGCATGTATGAAATCTTTTTTACAATCAGTGCCAACATAAATCTGGAAAATCTGATTGTGGAACTGTGGAGTCCTTAGAAGTCGAAACGGGTATAAATCCGGGTAGAAAATTACATATTTGTGTCCTTAGCTAGGCTTGTTTCGATGCCATTCTTTCAGCTACCCTGTATTCCACTTGCATTCACAGTAATGCCCTTTCTACGCTTTCTAAATAACTGCAGTGCTCCTTCCACCATTTGTGTGCCAAGGGCTCTTTGGTTCCTTCTCTTTCCTTTTCTTTTCGGTTTCCCCCCGTTGAGGCCATCTTAAGTCCCAGGTCCTCCCAACCCACAGACGCGCATTAGTCCTTAGCTCCCTCCAGAACCCCCCCCCCCTCCCCCCCCCCCACCATCCCACCACTCTAAGAGCTCCGAGGCAGGTGTAGCTTCACGTTTCCTACTTCTTGTCATCTGGTTCCCCACTTCCGTATGGCCTTGCCGTTCATTTCCTGATGCTTCTGTGGACAGATTGCTGCTTTCCTTTAAGCCTAGTTGCGTCTGTGCTTTCTATGTGTGTGTGTGTGTGTGTGTGTGTGTGTGTGTGTGTGTGTGTGTGTGTGTGTGTGTGTGTGTGTGTGTGTGTGTGTGTTTGTTGAGTGCAGGTGAGTGAATGCGGACTAACAACACTAGAGTCGTTTTTCCACCAACAGAAAGGTTGCTGGTTCCAAACCCCTACCAATGACCTATTGATCACCATACATGCATTTTGAGAACTTTGCATGGACCCAAATCTTCTGTTACTGCCTGTGTAGTAATGGTTTGTGTTTATTTTGTATTAACCTCAGGTTATCTTAGATAAGATAAGATGGTGCTTAATCCTGCATGGGAAATTTGGGTGAAACAACAAAAAGTATGTAGCCTTGTAAAACCATCCTGTTATTCAGATTTGTATTTCACACATAACCTTCTGGCCATTGTGGATTTTGCAAGGTGACGGAACCAGCCTTTCATCACCCAGCTAGTGTTTAAAACCAAGGTGGAACCAAGATGGCCGCTCTGTGAACAAGGCCCACAGAGCGTGTTTGTGTTGTAAGCAGCCATCTCTGAGGAGTTGTCATGCTAATGAGCGGATATAAGGTCCCCTTGGGCTGCCTGTAATTCACTCTATCAGCAGGATGACAGGGTGTGAAGTATGAAACATGGTTGATTAGGAGCATTAGACTGTAAACGACCTAACCAACCCGGCGGTACTGTTCACCGCTCTATGTTTGAGGGGAAAAGACAAGCGGTTCTTTTCTATTATGAGAGAGTACTGCTTCATCAGTGTGTTCTGAAAAAGAAATCAGAAACGTTGTTGTTGCCATCTTTTGCTACCTCTGTCCTGTACTTCCTGCTGTGATGCATGCATTTCCTGTCTGAGATAAATAAAGTGAGGACACTGGGATAAGTACCGTCTTATCTCATTTAGTCAGAGTCCAGTCGGCCTAAGTGGACCACCATGGGTCCTGAGCGGCTGGAGAGAGGAGTTTAGAGTTTTTATGATCTCTGGACATGCGGAGGCATCTAAAATATACCCGGATTACAGAAGGGTTACGGGGATTACCCCCCCCCCCCCCCCCCCCCCCCCCCCCACCCCACCCCGCTTTCAACATCCAAATCCTCTGATAACATCCATAGCCACTGTTCTGGCCTGGCCCAAATGGCTCCAGTCGAGGTTACTGTGGTGTGTGTGCGGAGATGGGGGGGGGGGGGGGGGGGTCTGTTTGTGTGTGTGTATGTGAGTGAGCAGGTTCTGTGTCCGTGTGTGTGTCTCCCAACATTGTCCACATGCACTCATGCGCAATACGCTCACACTCCCTAGCGTCAGCCGTTGAGTTTCTTCCGCCCCAGCCTGTCTGTATATCTGTGGACCCCGCTGTGTGTATTTCTCTGTGTGTCCTGCCGTGTTGTGTTTACATCCCGACTCTTTCCCTCCGAGGTTGGCGTCCCGCACGGTGGTAAAAACAAACGAATCCTCCGTGGGCTTTATCGGTCTCGCAAAGCCGTGCTCCTCCCCAGGTTTTCAGATGGCCCTGCCCGGAGTCATCCCTCTTCCGCCCCTCATGGTCTCCCCAAGTCTGCTGGCCCCAAAGCACACACTTAGAAAGCACACGTCCAACTGGCTGGCACACAGCAGCAGCCCATCTGTGCACACACACACACACACACACACAAATACACACACACACGCACACACGCACGCACGCACGCACACACTCACACACACACACACACAAATACACACACACACACACACACACACACGCACGCACACACATGCACAAAGCAAGCACTCTCTCACACACAACACACACACACACATGCACACACACACACTCATGCAAACGCAAGCACTCTC
Source organism: Lota lota (assembly GCA_026745465.1). Classification (NCBI taxonomy): domain Eukaryota; kingdom Metazoa; phylum Chordata; class Actinopteri; order Gadiformes; family Lotidae; genus Lota; species Lota lota. The sequence goes on from JACYXH010000047.1 coordinate 304,566, forward strand.
TCAGACACACATAAACACGTTCAAACGTGAGCACTCCCTCACACACACACACACACACACACACACACACACACACACACACACACACAGTCACCTTAGTCTGACATATGCTCACATACACACACAGCACATCGGTGCTTACATAGACATACACTCATAGGTGCACCACGCTTACACACTTAGACACACACGCTCAGACACATACTCAGACACCGTCCACTCTCTGGCACGCGGTGTCGGTGAAAGGGGAGCCAGACTCTGAGAGCAGAGGGACCTCCTGCTCAGGGAGGGGACGGACCTTTCAGGAAGTTTAGGATATTGACGAGCAGTTGGGGGGGGGGGCGTGGCGCGCTCAGGGAGCGATAGGGCGTTTAATTGAGAGAGGAGAGGAGGAGGAGGAGTGAGGGGAGGGGATGGGAGGCAGAGACCAAGCGGCGAATCAGATCACAGCCTGTCAAGAACTAGAGGAGGAAAAAAAGGCCTTTACGACAAGTGTGGAGTGTGTTTGAAGTAGCGCCATATGCTGCTCGAGGAACCCAACCGAGACCGGAGCGGGCTGGAGAGGTGCGTTCAATGTCGAGGCAGGACTGATGAGAGGGGAGGGGCTCAGAGGATACCCAGAAGAAGAAAGAAAGGTCCTCACAGATCCACACAGAGACCCACCGTGCAGGCACAATGACGTGATGAGGCGGCGATCCAGTTGAAATGACATCATCTGGGCTGAAATCGAATCTTTGTGATGAAATGATGTCATGTGTGCTGTATTTACGTAATCGGTGCTGAGAATGACGTCATCAGCGCTGAAATGACCTCGTCTGTGCGGAACTGACATTGTCTTGCTGTAATTACGTAATTTCTACTAAAATGACGCCACGGGGGCTGAAAATACAGTTATGCATGCCCGGCTGTTATAGCCGAGGCGGTTAAGTGGGAGAAATTAGTAGTATTGTCTGTTGCCCTGGGCGATCGCAAGGATGAAGATTGAATGGAAATAAGCAGAACAGGCAGCAATGATGAGAGCAGCATCTTGCATCGAGTGCTCTGGCCTTGCCAAGTGTGGAAAAACAGAGTGGAATAGTGAGTGCTGAGTCACAGACCTGGGAGCGAAATCTTTTTTCTAATGCCCATTTATTTTTGCCAAGTATTCGTGTTCTGTATTATTCCTTGGTCTCAAGTCTGCATCATGTCGTCATGTTGTGGTGTCTGAGGAAATCGGTAAGGAAAGCGGTGTGTTCTCATTTGGTTAAAGGTCATTGGTATGAAAAACCTTTCTTCATATGTGATTAACTTGGCATTAAGGACAATTTTGCAAATTTTGCCAAGCCTTCCATTCATTTTGTCTCTATCTCTGTGAAACTACCTTAATTGAAATTAGTTTTCTAACAATGCTTACCCATAAAAAATAATCTTTATAGCCGATAGGATGCAAAACACAAGGTCAGCTTTTGTTTGTTTTCACAAATGTTAATAAATACCCACTTTCCATGAAGAATTGTCACGCGGAGTCCAGGTATTATATCCTATTTATAAGAAGGTACGTTTAAGGCTTCAGTTTAATGTTTAAAAGTGAGGCTAAATGGGCGCTAACATCTTCTTTTATAGGACTGTAGCCATTCCATTATGTGTTAACTGTAACGGTTAGCCCCGCTTGCTAGCACGCTAACCATCTCATTCTGTTGATTTACCAAATGGCCTTACCTCTATCCCTCTCCCCCCTCTCTCTCATCTCCTACCTCTCTCTCTCTCTCTCTCTCTCCCTCTCTCTCTCTGTCTTCCTCTATCTATGTATCTATCTATCTATAAATATATATTCATATACACATTATATAAGTCATGGTTCAGGTCCATTTGAACCGAAGTCTCATTGGGACTGCTTTAGATCAAGTCTCTTTTCTAAGCCTGCTTTAACTCAATTATCCCCAGTATCTCTCTCTCTCTCTCTCTCTCTCTCTCTCTCTCTCTCTCTCTCTCTCTCTCTCTCTCTCTCTCTCTCTCTCTCTCTCTCTCTCTCTCTCTCTCTCTCTCTCTCTCTCTCTCTCTCTCTCTCTCTCTCTCTCTCTCTCTCTCTCCCCCCAGCCCCCTCTCCATCTCCAGTGTCTTCCGGTATTTCAAGTTGGACTCATTAATCATGTAGTAGGGCTTTACCCGGGCGAGAGCGACAGATAACCCTGTATCTTTACACGGTATTAATCCACCCTCCACGATGCACACGCTCAATAGCCTCTTTCCATCTCACCGTTATCTTTCTCCTCGCTTCTCCTCCAAAGACTGCGCCACATCATGGATTTGTTTTTTTCCTTCTTTTTACCCATGATGCAACTCAAATTACAATGCCAACCCTTTCCTCATTAGGGTTTTCAATTTTTTCTAAATGTTGAAAATGCCCTTCTTTGTTTTATATTTTTTCATTTCCGTGTGGTCGCTGGTGGAGTTTAGTAAAAGCGCCGTTCTATTTAAAACTCCATCCAGACCTGCTCTGTCAGAAAAGCAATTAGGTGAAGCGAGTTTGGTTTAATTTGACTGAGGAGATTGCGTTGCGTGGAAAGGGCTTGCTGTCGGGATGAAAGAACATCAGACTTCCCCTTTATCAGCTCCTCCAGCAACAGGCACACACTCTCTGTGTGTGCGTGTGTGTGTGTGTGTGAGTGTGTGCATGCGTGTAACAGGGTCAGACAGAGACACCATCGGCGCTATAGTTCTGGTTCCGACTGGACCTGACCCAGCAGGACATCATCACCCCTGCATGCCTCTTCTCAGATCAGATCCACTGTTCTGCTCTCTGTCTTCCAGTCTCTCGTCCCCCTCCTCTTTGTCTTCTCTCCCAGAATCTGTGAGTCCTCAAAGCCTTGCCTTCAGTGAATGCTTTAGTGTTCAACCTCAGGGTTGCACGCACCAGGGGCGGCCTGGCCCATATGGCTGGCCTACTAGAGATTTGGGCACCTGTGCCCCTCAAAGACAGTTCATTGCTTGAATTATATCTCTCTCTCTCTCTCTCTCTCTCTCTCTCTCTCTCTCTCTCTCTCTCTGTCTGTCTTGCTCTCGCTTTCTCTCTGATGAGAGAAGGATGAAGGTTGAAACTGTGTGATGCTTTAGTTGTGGTTTTCTCTTTTTGTTTTCTTTTAAACCCTGTCTCTCTCTCTCTCTCTCTTACTTTGTCTCTCTCTCTCTCTTACTTTGTCTCTCTCTCTCTGTATTGTTATGTTTGTGCTTCCGTCTCTCTCTCTCTCCCTCCCTCTCTCTCTCTCTCTCTCTCTCTCTCTCTCCCATGGACACTTTCAAACCTTGTTGTTGGTGAAGTAAAGTCGGCAATATATATAAGTAGAGAGAGCAGAGTTTAGAATGAGTGGTTCCATTATTTATTGCATTAGTAAGAGCTAGAATGCGGGTAGACTTCACAAAGCACTGAAGAACATGATATGAAATCATGTGTTCTGTTACATATTACATTTTCATTTTTGGGAGGGACTTCGCTTTAAGATTAAAGACGTTTTCTTGTGTGTTGATTGTCAACTGTAGTATATGTTTTCATTTGCTCCATATATGTATACATTTGATTTGAAATCACAACAAGGATACTGTTTAATATATGCAGTAGTTAGTAAATCTGTAAAATGTAATCTAACCTAATCTCTCTCTCTGGCTCTCTTTGTCTCTCTCTCTGTCTGTCAATCTCTCTCTCTCTCTCTCTCTCTCTCTCTCTCTCTCTCTCTCTCTCTCTCTCTCTCTCTCTCTCTCTCTCTCTCTCTCTCTCTCTCTCTGTGTCTCTCACCTGCTGCCATGGCCATGAATGGAACAGCGGATGAACTTGGGATTGAGTTCATGGGTAAGACAACAATCAACACACACACACACACACACACACACACACACACACACACACACACACACACACTAACAAACACACACACACACACACCTACAAAGAAACACATAAGCCAGCCAGGCCTCTCACCTTGGAAATTAATGTGGGCCGGTCGCCATGGAAACAGTGAGGCGGCGGACTAGGTGTGTGGTATCTGCATGGAGACAGGTAATGTCACAGGAAGTGATGTAACAATAACATTGCAGTCTGTGTGTGGCTTTTATGCTGTGTGTGTGCGTGTATAGAAGGCTGAATTGATGTATGGATGAGTGGATGAATGTGTGAATGGAAGATGAATTGAGGATGGATGGCCGGATGGACGGATGATAGATTGATGGATGAATGATGAATGGATGGATGATAGCTTTATGGATTGATGATGAATGGATGGATGATTGATTGATGTATGGATGTTGAATGTATTGATGATTGATTTATGGATAGATGATGACTGGATGGATGATAGATTGACAGATGGATGATGAATGGATGGATTATAGATCGACGGATGAATGTGATTGTGGTTCTGGATCAAAACTCCTACAAAGAAATGGATGTAAATGTCTCTAGGGAGCGATCAGAAGGCTAGTCACACTAGTCCATGCACGCCCTTCTCTCTCTCTGCTTTTTCTCTCACTGTTGCTCTCCGCCACCCCCTCTCTCCCCTTCCTCCCCCTTCCTCCCCCTCCCTATATTCCTCTGTATCTCACCTTCCTCTCCCTCCCTCTATTCCTCCCTCTCCCTCTCCCCCCTTCCTCTCCCTCCCTCGATTCCTTTCTCTCTATCTCACTCCCTCTCCTTCTCCATCTGTCTCTCTCTCCCTGAATCTTTCCGTCTTCCTCTCTGTCTCTTACTCGCTGTCTCCCACTCACTATACCCCCCCACCTCTCTCTCTATATATTTATACACACAGACAGACAGGTGGAAAGGACAGACTGACACAGACTTGTCTTACTGACATATAAGGCAGACAGTCCATTTCGCCATCGCTTCCCTTAAGAGCCCCCTGCACCCCCCCCCCCCCCCCCCCCCCCCCCCCCCCCCCATCCCCTTGTACCAAACAGTAGGAGCCTACAGCTCCCGAGAAGAAGTCCACTTCAGAGCTGACCCCTCCATCATCAGCAGAGAGAGGGAGAGAGAACCCCCTCCATCAACAGCAGAGAGAGAGAGAACCCCCCCCCCTCACACTCTCTCTCTCTCTCTCTCTCTCTCTCTCTCTTACACTCTGTATGAGACCAAGTGTCCATTTATCGTGACACTATGAGATGGAAGATGATAGGAGAGAGTGAGTGACTGCCGCTGGGGGACGTTAGTCTGAGCTGTGTGTGATGAACAGGCGCTAGAGGTAAAATAGTGGTTGTCTTGCAGCAGAGAAACGCCTTCCCTTTCTGTGTCTGCCTTAAGAGAAACGACAGCACTGCACAGAGTGCCTGTATTGTATATTCAACTGTGGGCGCACAGTAGATCAAAACTGTTGCCACGCATATATTCTAAATCCGATGATCGATGGGCATAATGAAGCTAATACTTCAGATAATGATGATGTCGTTGTTATGCAACACATAACATGTTTTACCATTTAGAAAGCTGACCTACAAAGGGGTCACTAAAGCAAGACTAATGGGGAGGCGGTCCACACGGTAATAGCACAACACTGTCTCATTTGAAGTAATGGCAACGGTTTAACACACCCTGGGCGTGTAGTGCCGTTACAGCGCTACGTTCGTACGTGTTTGCCTCGCACTTAATGTCTGTCGAGATCAGTGGCTCCTTTAAATGCTTAGCACCATGAGATGCTTTTAGCACTAGAGCTAGCCACCCATCCCTGTTTGGAACGTGCCGTCCAAGATGGCGGCTCACTGGCATGGAGACATGGGCATCATCTGCTCCACTCATCATCATGAGCTCCATGGACTAGAGCCAGTGAAATCCAGGCGTTCAATCAGAATGAGACAGATGCACAGATGGACGGACAGACAGACAGGCAGGGAGACAGACAGGCAAACTGACAAACAGGCTAATAGATGGACGGACTGAATGCTGACAGATAAACAAACAAACAAACTGTCAAACAAACAAATCAAGACAGACCAATAGACAGACAGACGGGCCGATCAGTTAAGATAAATAGACCATTATTTAATTGAAACCAGGCTGTTTGTAAGAACAGCCATCATACACACAGTGTGTATGATGTGGACTGTGCAGCAGTGGAGAACGACCTTAAGACTGCGTGGCTGATATACAGAGCTGACACTGAACTGCTAGAGCATTCACTGGCTGTTATATCGTGCCCCTGTCACGCACACACATACACATGCACGCACGCTCACACATGCAAACTCACAAATACATAACCACATACATGTGCGCGCACACACACACGTCAAAAATACACACACATGCATCACCAAAAACACCCACAGATACACACACACTCAAAGATACCCACCCAAAGAATTACCACACAGACACCTACATCTACACACAAACATGTGTGCACACACACGGAGCCCGGGCGTCACGATGGTTGGCGGTGGCTAAAGGAAACGTCTGAAGGAAATGATGTCACGCTCCACTTGGCCCCTGTCATGGAGCTGTGAGCTGACCTGACACTGCCACACACTGACCACATTGCTGGTGCCTCTGTACTGTGTGTGTGTGTGTGTGTGTGTGTGTGTGTGTGTGTGTGTGTGTGTGTGTGTGTGTGTGTGTGTGTGTGTGTGTGTCTGTGTGGTGGTGGGTGTGTGTAGGGGTGTGTGTATGTGTGTGTTTAGGGGTGTGTGTGTGTGTGTGTGCGTGTGTGTACACGCGTGTGTGTGTGTGTTTAGTGTTTCCTCACAGACCTGTGGAAGTCAATGCTGTCTGCACTATGTTAATTGAAAGGATAGTGGTGTTTGACTCCCGACCCGAATGGTTCTGGGTTCCTATTTCACAACGCCAAGATCCGTTGACAAAAATAAGCTTAACGGACATGTAGATATGAAGGAATCAAAGAATAATGGAGGAATAGAGAGAGGATAAAGGAGTGTGTGTTTCTTTCACAGAGAGCGCTGAGACATACCAGAGACAGATGCTGTCCATCCTGAGCATCTCCCTGGGTATCTGTCTTCTGGGCGTGGCCTGCATGGCTCTGTACCGCCGCAACAAGTAAGTCACAGTAGCTAGCAAGCTAGCTGGTAATGCGTTGGGTGAAAATTGGTGTCTTTCGTACACAAAACACTTTTCCTAAATCGTGGCCAACTAGGGTAATCAAGAAGCAATGTAAACGCTACCTAGAGGGTGTTTTACGTTAGTTTTCTTTAGAAGATAGGCCTGCAAATTCTCAAGATTTAAAAGATTCAACCTTAATTGCTAATTGTTTTAGTACCGTGGTCTTTAGTGGCTCTTTAACCAACAAAACGATTAAGTAAGCTAAGTGGGCTGAGGCTAAACTAACTACAGCTACACAGTCGTAACAATTCTCAAATACATAGATTCCTTTTTAAGTGTGTATAGCCTACATATCTCTTAAAGCTATTATGTATTTCTACCTACTATTTTGTATGATTTTTATTGTTATGATTGTTCTTTTTAATTATTTTTATAATTTTATTTGAACACAATAAATACACAATACATATAGTTTAGGGAAGTGTTTTAGTAACTTTTTTGGAAATGTTTTGGCTGCTAGCTAAGGAAGCACTATAAGGACATGAACTGCAGCGCAAGCGGGGCCCCTTATTATTTTATTAAGGGTGAATTCAATTTTAATTCCAATCTCTTAAAAATCGATTAATGTTTAATCCAATAAAAATGTATTTTCTCTTTTCTTGTAGATTGTATTCTTAATTGTGTTAAACTGTGTTAATAGTTAGCAGGAACAGATTGCAAATTGATCAATACATAATTGGCATTTTCAAAAAGAAAACTTGACTCTTAATGTAAAATTCAGAAAAAGGCTTCCAGAGTATTAGTTTTAGTTCAGAACAATTGTAAACACACATACTATTTACTTTTTTTTACCTTAAAACTTTTTTTTAAAGTTATCTCCAACCTTTGTTGCCTTTCTGATTAACCCTGTTCAGGATAACCATAGTGATGGTGAAATTGAATTTAGTTAGCCTTCTCAGCCTTGCTCAAATATTTCCTGTGATTTCCTCCACTCAGAACATTAACACCAAGGGCATGTAATGAACATTTTATGCTACATTGCCTTCCTAAAAAAACGTTCACGTCAGTTTTTATGCTAATGCTATTTTGGTAGCGACTCAGAGAGCTTTGCTCAAATGGTATCCAAACTTCCAACTGCAGTTCTGTGAAAAAGTTGACAGTTTCTCTTCAAGTAATTTCCCCCACAACATGCCTCACTCAATGGCTGAGACATCTAGAGATGGACTGTTTTGACTGATTCGTCGAATTAGCAGTAATTGAAGTTCTCAACTCTATGTAAACACATACTGAACATCTGGGGCAGTTTCTCAAACTGGGTGTAATTACTTATTTGTGTTTGGTGACTTTTGAAAATAATTTACATTCCTTTAAATGTTTTTCTTTTAAATTATAACAAATCGTAATATACTTTCTCTCTCTCTTCATCTCTCTGTCTTTCTCCCCCTCATTATCTACACTCTTGGTCTCTCCCTCTGTCTCTCCTCTCTCCCCCTGTCTTGGTCTCTCCCTCTCTCCATCCTTTCTCTCTCTACTACTACTCTATCCCACTTATCTTGGTCCCTCTCTCTTCTTCCTCCTTTTTCTCTACTCTGCTCCCTCCACTCTATCTCTACAACTCTCTCCCTCTCTCTACCACTCAATCTCCCTCGCTCTCTGTTTCGCTCTCTACCACTCAATGTGTCTCTATCCCACTCTCTTCCTCTTTCTACCACCCTCTTGGGCTCTCCCTCTCTCTCTCTATCTTGGTCTGTCTGTCTATCTGTCTGTCTGTCTCTCTCTTCTCTCTCTTTCTGTGTCTCTCGACCTTGATCCAGGGGCCACAGAGAGAAGCTCCGGTCCCAATTCTCTGAGAGTCGCAGCCTGAGGGACTGTAGCTTTGCTCCTCCTGGGGTAATGTCCAAATCTAGTCCAAGGCTTCAGTATGGCCCCCAGCACCAAAAGGTAACCCCTTCACCTTGCTTCTTAATTATTCACAAGAATCATAAATATAAACATAACTCAAGGTCTTATTTTTATTTTGTTTCTCTTTTGTGGATGGATGCCCTTGTGAAATATCAGTGGTGTCATAAGTAATTTGTGTATTTTAGGATTCATCTAACAGATCAAGCTGGCAGTTACCCCTTGTTAACAGATAACAGGCGTTTTCTTCTTTTTAGTAAAATTACTTCTTAGACGAAACCCTTAAATATGTCAACATCCCAGATTAAAGATGACCTCTCACTCTTCCTCTCTCTGTATTTCTTCTTTCTATCAGCTTCCGCAAAGCAAATTGTTTCCTGCTAGCTAAGACCTAGCAAACAAACAGTCTGACAGGCGAAGCCTGGCTTTTAAACACGATGAGCTCCATCTGGGAGACTCCCTTCCTCTGTGTCTACAACACAACTCTGTAGCAGAAACAGAGAAACGGTTATCCTCACAGGTCCTCGCTGACAGCGGTAGTGTTCCTGCCGAGGGAACCTGAAAAAACCGCAGCTAACCGTCACGAGGCTGGCTGCTAAACACCTGTGATATCAGTATGCAGGCCCAAAGCTTTGGTCAATGTTCTACACATCTGCGCTGCATCGCACGTATAAATCCTTATTGGTTGTTCGGTCTGAATTTGGATGTGGATGGTAATCATGAGTATTTGCACATCTGGACGGATTAGCTTGGCTTTATTTACACGTTGGCATATTAGCGCAGGATATTGCAGGTCAGCCAGGTCATTAAGGAGCAGGTAGGGGTTAGAGTCTAACCCCTACCTGCTCCTTAATGACCTGTCTCTGTATTCACTGTCTAAGCCCTACCTGCTCCTTAATGACCTGTCTCTGTATTCACCGTCTAAGCCCCACCTGCTCCTTAAAGGCCTGGCTCTCTATTCACCGTCTAACCGTTAGACGGTGAATAGAGAGCCAGGTCATTACGGAGCAGGTAGGGCTTAGACAGTGAATAATAAAGTAAAGGCTGCTACATTATGGGAAATGATGCTAAATGATCAAAGGAAAACATTTGTGGTTTGGTGTCGATGAAGGGGTATTTGATGACAAATGTATAACTTCTTCCAAACCAACTGACTCTTTCTACCCAGTAGCTTGTTTTGCTGCTCCACCCGATCGCTCCATCTGGCCATCCCATTGAAGACACTCTGGGGGGCCGCTAAGCTATATTAGCGTCACAAAGAACGTCATGCGCTATTTAAATTCATGCTTTTATTTCTTCTCTTTCTTCTCTCTAACCCATTTCCATCTGTTTGCGATGGCTCCCAGAGGTTTCATTAAAATAGTATTTCTTATTGGAAGTATAGCGACCTGTCCATACGGACATATCAGAACAGGGGGGGCTGAGGCCTAATGAAACGCTGTGGTCGTGTCCACGCAATCCTCGCCACACGATATCCCATCCCTTTATTCATAATGATATTATTTTGGTACGACGTTTTTGGTTATCCTCTCTGTTGTTTCTGTGCGATTAATACCATTTGCATTTTGTTTGTGTACACAATTTAAAAAAATAAAAAAAACACAAGTTCGGTGAGAGAGGTTTGTGTGTGTGTGTGTGCGTGTGCGTGTGCGTGAAATGGATTACATTGGCAACAGTGTGGCGTGCAAACCTTTCATGAGCTGGTTGTATTTCGTCTCTCAGATTGTTGATGTTCTCCCAGGATTATCCAATTTCCGATTAATTTATTTCGGGTCAAACCTAAAACTGTGCCAAACCCGGGCTTTGGCGCGGCCATCGGTCGCCGATCAGAAAGCGGCCCGTCACTCCCCCTTCCTCGTCCAATGGAGCGGATACGCTCTTCCTCTGAACTGGGAACGAAGGATGAGGGAGGGATGAGCGGGAGAGCAAGAGGCTTATCCTCCTCCCCCCTAACCGGGCCCCCAGGGTGCCATCCGGTGAGGTCCGAACAGACGTGCCCCCCCCCCCCCCCCCCCCCCCCCCCCTTACTGGGACCGGGGGTGGGGGGGGGGACCACGGACGGAACAGGAACTACTGTTGGCCCGAATAACAGAAAATTCTACTCCTGCTCTTTAAACTCCTGAGCGTAAAAGAGGCCCACTAAGTCAAGCACCACGTCGTAAAACTTGATGGAGCGGGTTAGGGATGCTGAGTGGCTAAACCCGCAAACGCGCTAACCATGTAGGAAATGCGCTGCCTTCTAGTGACTGCCTTGTGATTGCCGCCCGTGGTTCTATGTCCCTCGCTCGCTCATTCAACCCAACTTGCTCTGTCTTCAATGTGTTGCCCATAAAGACATACAAATCCCAGAGAGAAAAGACACAGAAACACCTCATTGGATTCAAGAACAAGGACAACATAAAGACAGAGTGGGAGAAGGCATGAATCTCCCGTGGGATTAGTGGTTGGTGTCAGGACCCAGCGTGGGGTCAAAGGGGTAGAGGCTGTGTTCATTGCATATGACAGTGGCATATCACTGTGGCATTAGGCTGTGCTGTTTTTTTTGTGTGTATTTATAGACGGAATTACGCAGCAAAGATGCCTTTCTTTCAAAGCCTTTGTTTTTGTACCTGGCTCATTATGGCTGGGATCAAAATGTCCCATAAACTGGTTTTATCCTCCCTTTCTCTCTAAGATTTGTTATTTTCCTTTGTTCGGTTGGATTGTTCTAGAAAGAGGATTACGTTTCCCATTTTTCTCCCGACACTCTGAGGTTCTACTGAACGCGCTACAAAAACAAACTAACTCATTTTGCGAACATTAAGTGGTAACAATAATCTTTTTCCATGGCTGTTTCCAGTCTTCCTTCCAACTGTGTGTAGTACGTGTTAAAAAAAATAAAATTTGTGATTAATGTTGAGACATCCACATCCAACCACGTATCTTCAATTCACTTGTCGTTTGCTCTCGTGAGGAGTTCAGAAATTACTTTGAGGTGATGCGCTGTCTCTTGAGATGCACTTGGCTCCCACTAATAAAAGCTTTTTTTCTATCTATAAGGTGACTGCAGTCAGTCCATTATATATTCGTTTTTTGGTGCAGCAGTTTTGTTTGTATTCTTTTGATTGGTTTCAGCCTCACTTGAAAGTTGTAACTGTCTACTAAATCACTTAATGTAATGTGAATGTAATGTGCTTAAAGTTGAGTGCATTGCATTCGGATTGCATTAGCATTTAGCAGTGCTGAAAGCTAAATCGAATGTAAATGTAATTCTAAATGTCTCAATGTAATGCCAAATGACCAACTGTCACGTAAATGTGCTATGTAATTCCTTCTCCCCCTTATTTCTCTCTCTCTCTCTCTCTCTCTCATCTCATCTCCCAGGGGTCTCATCCTCGCACGTCCGTCCTGAAGGGTTGCGGTGGTGCGGTGCCCGTCTCGCCATCGCCCCTGGCGTCTCCCGCCCTCACCAGAGCACTGGCAAAGGTCAAACGCTTCAGGTAAACATGGCGGTGGTGACTGTTGACGTGTGGCATTCCAGGTAGGTGGAGGTAGACCAGAGCACAGAGTGGAAGCCAGGGGGCTATAGTTGCACCGCGTCACACACGATAACAATCAAAAGTTGAGTTGGGGGGGTTAGGGAGTTTGACTCCCAAATGAAAGGTTCTGGGTCGAAACCCCAATGTCTGCAATCTACTTCGTAGGAGCCCTTGAGCAAGATGCCCCTAACCACCCTATCTGCTCCTTAATGACCATGTATGTAAATTCACTGAATGCCGCTTTGGATAAAAGCGTCTGCTAAATGGTGAATATTAATAGAGGGCAATCGCTGAGCTCTCCCTGTTCCCAGCGAGGGACAAAGGTAGCGAGTTAAACTGCTGTTATTGTTATTTTAAAATTCAACAGCTGGAGGATAAACAACACATATTTGTATGTTTTAAGGTTAGTAAGGATGATAACGTTGATCATCAAAGGACAAAACAAAGAGAAAAATGGGCTCATTCTTTCCAAGTGCTCTAGTAATGCACTGCATCTGCAGTTTATATGGACTGCTTTGCTAATGATATATGGCCTCCGTTCTGTTATCACACTCTTTCTTTTTTCTGGTGCACTTCAGTCCGCCAAGGGTTTCTGAAAGGCCATAGACTATTGGAAATGTAATCACCTTGAGTTATAGAGCACTAGAGTGGCCCAAAAAAAAGGCCTCTTCTGGACCCGATGTTTAGGAGACATTTTGGAGGGAAATTGGAACCGCGTCGTAAAATAGACATTTTAGCACTGTTGCCGAAAACCTGTGCACCGGAAACCTGAATTGGCATTGGCTCTAAATCTGAATCCGAGCATTTAGATTAGTCCAATTGGTTTGCTCTTTTTCTGCTGACTGATAATTAGTTTTGCCGAGGAATCAATAGAATAGGTCGGGTGCTTTTTATGGTAAATTCAATACCCTGTGTAACCTGTTTTAAGTGCATGTTAATCTGAAATTGATCTGAACTGAATAAGCATAATCATAATTGATCTGTATTGGATTTATGAGTTTTTTTATTACTTAAAATGCCACATTCATTACACTAATTATTAGCATTTGGTTTGGACTGTTACCAAAGCTAGTAAGCTAACGCACGCCACATTAGCTAAAACAACATATTTGCAGAGTAACGTAAAATAAAACATGCTAAATGTAGTTTGCTAGTGGTTATATATTTTTGACACGTGAATTCAAGCTAATGAATACAAAATAGAATATTCATACTGAACTTCCCCTCAACTGTAAAGGCTTTCATGGTAGCCCTACACATTCAACATAAGGGAGACCTTGATGAACCAAACTGAAAAACCTGTCACCTTAAGTAGTTCTGAATGAATAAATAAATCTGATTATACATTTATGTGTATTAGCATTGGACGAACAGAACATTCCCTCACTATTTGCTGAAGGAATTGAAATTTTGCTACATATCAACCAGCCTATGGTTACTTGCTGCTTTGGCAAAACGGTTTAAGTTTATTCCACACAGAAAACGAATTGTGTTTCATTCAAAATCTCACCTTGAAACCCGATCCGATGACACAGCAACTTTGGTGGCTGGCGTTGACCTGTGTGAATAACCCCCTTGAAGTGGGACAATGAATCAGATGTCGGATAGTGAGTATCCTATTGATTAGAATGGCTGGATCGCTCTCATGTCGGCGCCTCTCCATCTGCCCATAGGAGCAGCTCGCTGTCAATCAGTCCTGCCCTGGAGTGCAGCGACGGGAATAACTGCCAGACCCTGCCCACCTCCAGAGGGAAACGCGGCCTACTGGACGGCGCCAGGGTGAGTGGGCGGGCCTACAGCCATCTGGACGAGGCAGAGGTCATGGACATGGAGTCTTTACGGAGGTGAGACGCTCCTGGTGCTTTCAGGTTTCTTTGTGTGTTTGGACCCGGAAGGGTTTTCACTGTCGTTTTTTAGTGTTGTATTATTTGTTGTCATTGTTATCGCGTGGTTGCTAAGACATATACCTCAAAGGCAGGTATCATAGCAACGCTGTCAGGAAAGTAATTGGTGCTAGATAAAAACTAACTCTAACCGAAAAATGCCCAGAAAATAATTTATTGATTCATTCTGGCTTGAATCTTTAAAGATTAATATTGGATCAATTTTTCACACATATAAAAAACGATTGGTTTTACCAATGACAATGCATTTTATTGAATAGATAAATAGAATATAATTGATAAAAGAACAACCAATGAAATATCTAAAATGTCTACCTTACACTGTTACAGTAAGTGAATTGATAAGACAAGATTCAGTTGATTAACTCCGAAAAAGCGCACATGCTAATGATGGCTCCTGGCGTTTCTCTTAATTAAGAAAACATTATATGTACACCTTGTTGTTGTTTTTTTGTAAGTGAAATTAAACCAAGCGGTTGCTGTAACTCTGGATCCACCCAGTGAGGAGGGAGTGCATGGAGCCCGTCTGAATAAAGCACACGGGCAGGACGTGGAGTGCGGCGAACGCTGCTTCATTTCCTGTCAGCGTTCATTAAAAGCGTCCTTTTCGTCTGCAGTGGGGAACAGGGTCCGAAATACATAACCAGCTCGGTTTCGCGACTCCCCAGGATATCCGAGTACATGAAATCTGTCTCACTCTCGTGTCATTGTCGGTAGATTTGTTGATGTGACTCGCTCTGTTTCTGTCACTCGGAGATGCATAATGTATGCACAGACATGTAGAGAAAAAAACTGAAAACAAACCCACATAAGAATTCTGAAAGCATATTTAAATCGCCGCTTTAATTACTGAACAAAAGTATTTGTTTTATTTACCGGTGGCAGGGTAGTGGAGTATCGAGACAGAGACGAGGCCATCCAGTTTTAGAGCTTCATTTTCCCATCGCCGTTAGCGACGGCAATGATGACGCTCCAATCAAAGATGTCCGTCGTGAAGACAGTGTGTGTGTGTGTGTGTGTGTGTGTGTGTGTGTGTCTCCTGTTGATTCCCCCTGATCTTCTTGTCCTTTCCCCATCCCGATCAGTGTCAGTCTGATTG
>JACYXH010000047.1:322500-340000 GCA_026745465.1 Lota lota
GCGCTCAGTGCCCATCATCCCCTCCCTCCAGGAGGAGGGGGGAGAGGCGCTCCACAACGGCCGGCCGACCGCAGTGGCGGCGGTCGCCCCCCGCGAGACCGTGGCGCCGCCGGCCGCAAACACCGACAGGATACCGACGACCGGCTCCGTCCCAGCCCCGGTCGTCGCCGTGGCGATGCCGGGATCCCTGAGGAGCGCCCTGTCGTCGTTAGCCGGGTCGAAACACAAAACGCTGCCCAGCCCCCCGGCGGCGGCGGCGGCGGCGGCGGCGGCGGCGGCGGCCCCCTGGTCGCAGGGCCAGATCTACGCCGCGAGCGATGCTACGCGCTGCGGACGCCCCAGACCGCAACGTACGGGCCGCGGCCCCACAGCGTTTGAGGTAGCGCGCCCGCGGGGGCAGGATGGACACGCCGGGGAAGGCAGGGCGTCTCGGGAACACGGAGGTGCGGGCCACGGGTCGGCCGCCGGGGGCCACCGAGGGGACGTCGGCTCCGGGCCTCACGCCAGCTGATTGCATTGTTGCTGTCGTAACGGGCGTTGGTTTCCGATAAACGTGAACACTGCACCGTGTTGCGGAGGTCGGTGGGAGTGGAAGGCCGGAGGGGGAGGGGGCGAGGGGCGAGGGGCGAGGGGGGAGGGGGGGGAACCATCTGCTTGACAATTCGGACCAATCACAGACGGCGACGGAACTGGTGCACACTGAACTGCAAAACGAACGTTATTGATGCAAATAGAGACATTGAATCCTATGAACACGAGAGACATGCACAAGCACACTGTTGTGAATAAATGTGATGTTGTGACGAGGACATAAGGAGCGGGAAGACCTTTCGGGTGGGATCTTGATTTAAATAAAAAGTTTAAAAAAATAAAGAGTATTGAAAAATGAATTAATGCCACTATTTAAACAGAGCTTCTACTTAGAAACCAAAATAGTGTGTAATCTCTATGTTGTTTCTCTATTGTAAGGAAATGAAATTATATATGTCATATAATATATGTCCTATAGACATATATCTATATTTGACATACAATTGTGAGAAAATAAAGACTAAGATAACAGTGTTAATGAGCTTATTTTTATTATATTCATCAAGTGTCAGAACTTGAGTGCTATTTCATGAATTTCATTATATAATGTGTATTATATTATATTAATATGTTTATATATCACATTCCTCTGCTCTCCCAAACATTTTCTTATTTGGGAGACCAGAGGAATGTGAGTTATCTGAAATGTTGAACATGTGAGAATAGATTGCTGATTGATTGACTGATTGATTGATTGATTGTTTGATTGTTTGATTGTTTGATTGATTGATTGATTGATTGGCTATTGGAGTAAACACATGCAGAGGTGCTGTGCTTGTGACGCAGACTACCCTGGCATCCCATAATGTACACAGGGCAGCTCAAGGCCAAATGATCCTGTGGCCATAGCAGGTAGGTGGGTCTCTACACCGCTGCCTGCACCAATCCTTCTGAGTCTGCAATTCTGAGTGTAAATCTGCTAAAATTCACTTAAAGGAAACCATTTTATGACTTTATAATTTTATATCAGGCGTTCTTCATCATGTGAATCTTACAAATGAATATATGAGCTAACCTCCTCAACTAGTCCACCATATATTAACCGGGAAACATACGTATGAAGGTCGTTTGATACGTTTTTGGAGAGGTGCGCGTTAGCTGCGGCCATGCGCTATGCTGGTGACATGGAGCCCTACGACGCTCCTACTGCGGCTATTACACACAGAAGTAGCATTTGGAACACCACTGCCATTGTTGGCGTTATGGTCTGTTTGTTGCCATGACGACGGAGGTATTTAGTCACTGTTTTCTGTTTGTTTCTAGTACTGCGCACACATGCACACACACACACACACACACACACACACACACACACACACACACACACACTGTATCACATGCCGCTTAGAATAGCATACACCCAATATGCAAATGAACCAAAATAATTTTAGGGTAACTTGGGTGAAGCTTGAGTTGTCGCAATACACACACATACACACCCAACACGTACAAATACACACAGCTACACACAAACATACATCAACATGCACAAACACACACACTATAGCCAAACTAATTACATTCAGCTCATTATCTTTCAATCAGCCATTAACCAGCTTAGAGAAATGTGTGTGTGCGTATTTGTTTGTGTGTATGAGTATATGTTTGTATTTATTGGGGGTGGTTGATTTAACAAGCAGTGCACGGTGGTTTGTTTATGTGTTTGTTTATTTGTTTGTGTTGTACATTTGCTGTGATTATTCAGGAGAAGTATGCATGATAACAAAGGTACAAGCGGAGGGTTCAAATGAAGAAACAACAGTTTACACTAAAACAAGACATATTGAAACTCAAACTTAAAGGTGCAATGTGTACAATTTAGTGGCATCTAGTGGTGAGGTTGCGGATTGCAATAAACTGAATACCCCCTTTCACCCCTTCATTTCTAAGGAAGTAGGAACAGCTACAGTGGCCTGTACTGGCCTGTAAGGTGCCAGTAGGTACTTCCAAAACTCATGATCTACGACAGCATCGAATAGCCAAGGGTCAAGTGAAGAGGTTCCTTGATAGATTTATAAATTGTATTTAGTTATTAAGTCCGTAGCTTATAAGTAAGATAGCAATCGTAAGATGAGATAAGATAGCATCCTCTCTAGAGCTGTTTGTTTGTTCTACTGTAGAAACATGCTTGTGCAACATGGTATGTAAACCAAGAGAGAGGTATGGGTCGGCAAACCTTTTTTATTTGTAGAATATATCAGTTAAAGGATGTGATTTGATTGATAATATTATTGAATTCATTATCGATCAGCATGATACAGATATGTCCAGGCAATTCCAGGCTTCCAGCTAGTTGAAAGGTTTCGTATTGCAGCTTTAGTCAAAACATTATTTAAACTAAAGCAAGATAAGCATTATTTAAACAAAAACATGACATTATTTAAACACACACGCAGACGCACATGCACATGCACACACACACACACACACACACACACACACACACACACACACACACACACACACACACACACACAGCTAATATGACCAGATAGAGCATTGGTGTGTAAGCAAGTGGGCAGTGTGGCCAGCGTTTCACATAACATTTAATAGCAGTTATAGGGAAAACCCAAGAAAGCAAAGCTTTCCGCCCGCTTTCAAGGTATTGAATTGGTGAAGAGGGAGTTAACGCAAGTTACTGTAAGTTAATGTAAAAAAGAAAATATAGGTTGTCAAACCGGATTACTAATGTAGTTTAATAATTGGAATTAATGATAGGGATCAGTAACAAGCATTTGTGTGTGTGTGTGTGTGTGTGTGTGTGTGTGTGTGTGTGTGTGTGTGTGTGTGTGTGTGTGTGTGTGTGCGTGTGTGTGTGTGCGTGTGTGTGTGTGCGCGCACGCGTGGTCTTGCACATGGAAGTGAGGCATTGCCTGTATAACAGCCAGAGGCCCACCGCGGCTGGCGGAAGTGTGCTATAAACGTGCTCTATTTTACATTTACATTGAGTTCCTCATCCTGACTCGGTGCAGCATGTAGGGTCTGACCAGCAGCGAGGAGACAGCAGGCTAGACGAGCTGGAACAACCCCCAGCACTGGGCTATATATTAGTATTCATGACAGAGACAGAGGATAGAAGGGGGCCACACATACACAGACACAGACACTGGTCTGTCTGACCCTCCTGTAAACCAAATAGGGCATGTATCACTTATGTGTGTGTGTATATATATATATATATATATATATATATATATATATATATATATATAATTTGTTTTATATATGTATATATATTTTTATGAAATTATGATATATATAAATATATCATGACTTATAGCACGGCGACTCACAACAAAGAACCACATCATTGTTATCACATCTTGACAGACGATAAAATGTTTTTATCTAGTTTTATTTAGATTCAAGCTTCCAAAGCCAACCACTTCCAACTGGTTTGCCCCCACCCCCCCCCCCCCCCCCCCCCCCCCCCCCCCACACACACACACACACACACACACACACACACATAACAGCAGTTCAACTGATGCGATGCTTCACACATTCACTGCAGGAGAGACGACTGGAGTGATGCAAGTCACAGAAAGTCACAGTTTTCAGCCTCATTTGAATTTGTTATAAAAATATTCAAATTTATTTTGACTAGTCAGCTAGTAATTCACTTAACTTCTGGTTAACTGTTAGGGAAATTAGTCTTAAGAAACATTGCTAATTTCAATTAACCTAGTCAAATAGTCCTATGTCCTATGTATATGCATTCAGTTGGTTGCAATCTGCAACCTCACCGCTAGATGCCACTAAATACTTAATATTGCACCTTTAAAATAGATTCCCCTGCTTCCCAACGAGTAATTACTAAATACAGAAGAAAGTTGTGCTAGCTATACTAAAATATACATACACAGTACGAACTGTGTTTTTATGACATCACCCTCTCACTGCAATGGTGGATGGCGGAGATGAAATGAATGAGAGTGATGGGGTGTGAAAGAGAGCAACAAACAAACAGCAGGTAGTATGGCCTGCAGCCCAGAGCAGAAGAACATCAAACATCTGTCCTCGTGATCTCATCCTTCCCCCCACTATGTATCCTGTTGCATCATGGGAGTTAGCATTGTGTGGGAACTGCCAGCTACGACCTTCCAACATTTTTGCTGCACAACTCCTTGTCTAATTAAAGTTATACACAGCGATGGAATGCATGCCGGTATTTGAGACATTTGCTACTTGTGGGTGTTGTAGCACCCATTAGCATTGAAAGTTATATATTAAGTTAACATTTTCTGCATGGTTTATGAATATTTGGCCCGGGTACTTTTGTGGTAGAGTGGCAAATATGTATTAGTTTCACTAAAAGATACATCACTCTCTTATGAAGTTTAAGTTTTAGTTTCTTTTCAGAGCAAGGTGTGGATCACTGCCTTAACCATAACTGTGTTGTATGGTATAGTGTTTTGTGTTTTAAAGTTTTATGTTGTGCTGTAGTCTTATTTTGTGTTGTGGTGTGGTTGTGGTGCGTTTACTGTATAGTTGCGTAGGCTATTGTTGTGGGTGTGTTGAGTAGCGTTATATCGTGTTTAGTGTAGTGTTGTGTTTTGCATAGTGGCGTGTAGTGTTATGTGTCGTATAGTTGAGTGTGTAGCATTGCGTAGCACTGTCCCAAAGGCCCACACACAGGAACAAGTATGAGTCATTATGAAACATCAGCCAGACTGTCTGTCTGGCGTCATACATTTCCTTTACTATACATTTGTTCTGTGTGTGTGTGTGTGTGTGTTTATGTGTGTTTGTGTGTGTGTGTGTGTGTGTGTGTGTGTGTGTGCCTGTGTAATAATTTTTTGTACGAGAGAGGAAGGAAGTGATAGACTGCGATGCAACAGAGGACAAGAGTCGTCTGTAGAGAAGATAGAAAGCGAGCGTAAGGACAGCCATTAACATTACATTTGAACTCTGAACCGAAACCGACTCACATATATGTATCCGTTTCTTTTAACACTCCTGCAGCCCCTCATTAGAATAAGGCAAACATCCATCTGAATGGCCGTGCTCTGTGTCTGACACGCAGTGAAACACTTTCAGGCTCTGTAGATAAATGGGTCTTGCATATCAATAACCAACCAAGAGAAACAGAGAATGTCTCTCCCACTCCAAACTGCAGCCGCTGACGTATATTGCATATTGATTGTGAGCACTGGTTTGGTTTTGGTCTCTCTCTCTCTCTCTCTCTCTCTCTCTCTCTCTCTCTCTCTCTCTCTCTCTCTCTCTCTCTCGCTCTCTCTCTCTCTCTCTCTCTCTCTCTCGCTCTCGCTCTCGCTCTCGCTCTCGCTCTCTCTCTCTCTCTCTCTCTCTCTCTCTCTCGGGTTCTCCGCCTCTCTCTCTCCCTTGCTCTCTGTCTCTGTCTCTCTCTCGCATGCTGGGTGACATCAGTATGGCTGCTGTGTAGCAGGCAGAAAACAATGGCTGAAATTGAAGGAGATCAGACAGGCGAAATGTCCAGGACAACTGAGGAGAGAGAGAGGGAGAGAGAAATGGAGAGCGAGAGTTAGGGTTGAGAGGAGAGAGGGAGAGAGACAGAAGGATACAGAGAGAGAGACAACAGCTGGACGTATAAAGTTTGATTCCCCGAACGCGAATCTCAGCTCTGACCCCAGGACGTGTCTGAGGACATCTCTCTTCCTGGTCACTCTGTGAGTGGAATACTAACGTCCCCCAAGGTGTAGCAGAGTCCATAGCATAGCTATGCTATGAAGCTATACTAAAACGTGATGCTATAAAACCATACTATATAGGCTATGCTCTGTGATATGTTATAAAGCTACACTATGGAGCTATGCTATATCGTTTTAGTATGGAGCTATGCTATACAAATATAGTATGGAGCTATGCTATATAACTATAGTATGGAACTATTCTATATAGCTTTAGTATGGAGCTATACTAAGGATATATGCGATACTGCTTTTAGTTTGGAGCTATTCTATGGAGATATGCTATAGCTATAGTATGCAGCAATGCTGTATCTTTTTAGTATAGAGCTATGCTGTATAACTTTAGTAAGGAGCTATGCTATGAAGCATGTCCCAGCATGTCCAACTTTGATCCCTCTCTCAGCAGTTACCAGTCTGTCTATCTATCTACCGACCTATAGCTATCTAGATCTGTCTGTCTATTGTATACTTCTTAATTATATAATAATACTTAATCTACATAGACATAAAGAAGTGACACCTTTACATTTACAGTTGGCTTATCATCGCTAGTGCAATTATGCACTTCTAATGGAGCCATGTCATGGCCGCTGCAAGCTAGCGGAGCCCCTGGCTAACACCTCTGAACGCTATCAGGAGACTCCCCTGCTGCTACTGTTAGCAGGACATGAGCCTGTGACTGAAGCGCTAACTGTTCCACGCGCTATAAGTAATAGGCTTGTTATTTAGCTTCCTAACCATCTGCCCCTCCGTTCGGCTTGCGTCTCATCTCAGGCGAGGGAAGAGGAGTGTGGGGAGGGGATGAGGATGATGCAGGCTGGATGGGGGGTCTGTCTACTCCGCCAGCTGTGACGCTCTGTGTAAGAGATTAAACGAAAATTTGAGTAAAAACATTTGTCATAGCTCATCAAGCCGGGGGGTGGGGGGTGGGGGTGCGGGGGGGGGGGGGGGGGGGGGGGGCGGGGGGGGGATGAGGCGGCGGTGGTGGAGGTCTACCTAGGGCCCTATTCAGCTACAGCTGTCTCCATAATAGACGGCGGCGCCACAGTCCATCCAGAACACATTTCCAACCTGCAGCTCGTTCTCCAACCGCACACAAACACAATCCTGTGTTTTCCCCGCCGCGGTTCACGGGCATTCCAAACCAATCGGCTCATCTTAACGATGGCAACAGCGCCACCAGCAGCAGAGCGTGTAACAAGGTCACCCCTACCAAGAACATCAACCCAAAGCAGATAAGACTGTGCAAACATACCCCCGACATCTCGGGTTGTCAACTGGGGGTGTGCTGGTTTTGCTGGTTTTGCGGTGTTCTTTCTACCAGTGTGGAACAGAGATTGCGATGGTAATGTCATTCTGACGTTGTTGTTGGTCTGGATGGGCCAACATTCTGGAAGGGTATAAGGTCTGAATGGGTCTTAGTTCTGGATGGTATATATTCTAGATGGGTCTTAGTTCTGGATGGTATGTGTTCTAGATGGGTCTTAGTTCTGGATGGGTATATGTTCTAGATGGGTCTTAGTTCTGGGTGGGTATATATTCTAGATGGGTCTTAGTTCTGGGTGGGTATATACTCTAGATGGGTCTTAGTTCTGGGTGGGTATATATTCTAGATGGGTCTTAGTTCTGGATGGGTATAAGGTCTGGAAATATAATGTTCTTTTTTTCACATTTAAGGATTTCAAATTATAAATGAACTGCATTATACGGTATCCACAGTGTGACTGATATATATATATATATATATATATATATATATATATATATATATATATATATAGACACACAAGGTTATTGAGTAACATTTGGCTGTTGGCATCTTCTTCCATAAGAGCCTAAAATATAAAACACACAGTTCTGTAATCTGCCTTTAAATAATAGCCTAATATTTTTTGCACAGATGCTTCATAATCAAGATCCCTGTTTGATTGCTTTTATTCAGTAGAGTGGCTCCGGGGCCCTCATGATGGAGCAGCCGAACTTCACGTAAGAGGTGTACTTAAGTACAATAACTGGAACATATAATCTCTTTTAGCGGTTTATTTAGATTGATTAGCGGGACAATAAACGTTGCTAGCCCCAGTCAAATAAAAATGAAGAGTGTGCTGCGCCTAAGATACACAAGAGCTAACCCTATGATGCATCTAAACTAGCTTATAGCTCAGCTCGGCGTGCAGCTCTGCAGCAATACACAGCGATATTACTGATTATATTGTTTATTGGCCATTTGAGATTCTAATGAGGGTCTTCCACTGGTTTCTTTATGCTGTTTTACAGTTTGCTTTTCAAATATAAAACATTCCATGGAATGAAAAGATAATAATAAAAGATGATCGTAATGGTGAAACATTGCACACAGTAGTGTCTCTCCTGGGTCTCAGTACAGTGAAGATAAAAAATAAAAAATAAACATGGCTGTTTTCTTAAGTGTGTACTGACCTTCTTCAAGTATGAAAATGCATCCTTAAAATAGCTTTATAGTTGGGAATCATTTATATAAAGTAAAAAGAATACATATATAATATTTAATTACTTTTTTGAACCGACAGTACAAGGTGCAGTGTGTAGGATTAAGTGGCATCTAGCGATGAGGATGCAGATTGCAACCAACTGTCAAGTGTCAAGTGATGAGGTTCCTAGATAGACTTATAGATTTGATTTAGTTATTTAGTCTGTAAAACTATAGGTCATAGCTTACAAATAAGATAGCAATCCTAAGATAAGATAAGATAGCGTCCTCTCTAGAGCAGTTGGTTTGTTCTGGTCTACTGTAGAAACATGGCGGTGCAAAATGGCAACATGGCATTTAAACAAAGAGAGAGGTACGGGTCGGCCATTTTGTTTTATTTGTAGAATATATCACTTATAGGTTGTGATTTTATTGATAACGTTATTGAAATCATTATCGATCAGCATTGACTACAGATGTGTCCATGTAATTCTAAGCTATGAGCTAGTTAAAATGTTTCGCATTTCATCTTTAATATGATTCATAATAATTTGAATTGCAATTCCATATGGTGCTTTCTTCCCACAGTTGAATTATTCCCACAGATTATTCCCACAGATTACCCACTACAAGAAACAACACATGAATTGATTTAATAAGTAACAGAAATCATCTGGACCGACCTCGGACAGTCTCAAATATGCAACTGGGAGAACAAAATAATTCTGACCACATTTAATTTGCATTAACTTTTGTACAGCGTTAAGATCTAAATGATTCCCAAGGCACAAACTAAGGCCCAGGCCACTTCTCTGATAGCTGTGGAATTAGATAGCGAATTAGCAGCTGACCTTATTGAACCATGAACAGATAGGCAGTCCCCCTTTTTCTGCTTCAGTGGGAATTGTAGTGTTTTAAAAACACAATTTTTTTTTTTTATAGAGGACCATGGTCCAATGCTATTAGAAAAGTAGCTAGCTAACAATAGCAATATTTCACTATATATACAAAAATAAACTTTTACTTTTCTTATTTACTGTACAGTACGATGTTGTAAATGTTGTTTGTTTGTGATGATTTATTTATAGTATGTTAGTTTTAGTTGTTATGACTGTGAGCTACAAATTATCAGTTTAGGTGTGCCGGCCTTTCCGTTCTGAATGAATGTAGAGCTAATATAAATGTGTTTTATTCAGAGTTGAACACAGTAGATATTTACTGACATAGACACAGTTCCAAGTTAATAACCTGCAAAATATTAATTGTTTTGGAGCAGTCAGGGAATTTTGAGATTGTGAGTCGGATGTTGAATTCCGTGCGACTTTGATGGATTGCATTCATAGCAAAAATCCTATTTAGACAACTTTAATCCTGCAAAAATAATTGTTTATTACAAATGATCAGTAACAGGGGGCTTAAAACAATCCAAAAACAAACCATGTATTTCATAATTTCTGTTTCTGTATTTATATATTTTTCCCTGTGCAACCCTATTTGGCCTAACAGCGTGAATCAGAATCAGAGTTGTTTTTATTACATCTTAACGTACGCAAGAGTAAAGTTCTTAGGCTTGGATCCTCAACAGTCACATAGCAGCATCAATACAAGAACAATAACAAAGTAAGTAATAATAAATAATAATAAGTAGCAACATCAATACAACAATGTGTTCAAGTGGTACCAGCCACGGTGGTAGTGCAAAAAAATCTTTACAAAATAAAATGCTGTGCAAAATACAGAATATAATGCAGATAAGCAAGTGTGTAAGTCAATCTTATGGTAGTTAATCTAATTCAACTGACACTGGAGGTTAAAAGTGACGGACCCTTCCAAAAGTATTTTAGACATTTAGTTCCAGGCTAAGCTAGCTTGCTAGATAGCGTTTTAGATGTTGTGTGCTTAGTTCTAGACTAAACTAGTGAGCTAGATTGACTTTTAGACATTGTGTGTTTAGTTCCAGACTAAACTAGCTAGATAGCCTTGACCTCCCGTTTTTTCAGCTGCCATTTGTTAGACACTGAATGCCTCAGAGCAAAGTTATGCATTTTGGATTTTAAACACACACACACACACACTCCCCAACTCAATTATTAATGGACATTTATGCATACTTAAGTGCTCACACATTAACGAAATACATTCATCACGTGACCATCATTCTGCCTGCCCTGGGAAACTGTCAAATCCTTTAAAACCACTGTATTTTCCTCTCTCTCTCTCTCTCTCTCTCTCTCTCTCTCTTTCTCTCTCTCTCTCTCTCTCTCTCTCTCTCTCTCTCTCTCTCTCTCTCTCTCTCTCTCTCTCTCTCTCTCTCTCTCTCTCTCTCTCTCTCTCTCTCTCTCTCTCTCTCTCTCTCTCTCTCTCTCTCTCTCGCTTCTCCTTCTCTTACTGTGGTTCCTCCCATCCATATTCCATTATGTACAATCACATCTGACAGCAATCAAGTTATTGTAACCCCCCCCCCCCCCCCCCCCCCCCCCCCCACACACACACACACACACACACACACACACAGACACACACACTCCTGAGGAGGGACATGATTGTTGGGTCAAGCTTAGGCCAACCCTAAGCCACCGCCACCCACCCAAACCACCATCTTCAGGGAGTCCCATTCCAGCCTGCGAGACAGATTGCGGTCTTGACCTCAGCGGCTGTTTTGGCCTCTCCTTTACGCTAAGCATCAACGTATTCCCTCAGTGGAGCTGTCAAGGAAACGCTGGCTTCAGTGGGCCTCTCTCTCTCTCTCTCTCTCTCTCTCTCTCTCCTTAATGAGATGCCTTTTACACTGGAAGGCAGAACACGGAGTATCTATTTTTAATTGTATCCTGTAAGAAATTTGGAACATTTTCATTCGCAATGATTTTTTACAGAGATCCGACGTGAGTTGCTGTAGTGGCCAAGCGCTCGCGCCGAGCCACAGCCACAGGGACAGCACCTAAAGTTGGATTTTTGAGGCAGATGACATCACCTGGTACCACTTTCGGCCAATCAGAAACAACGGTTGCATAACTTTGTTTATCGGTTCTTTTCACTGTGATTTCACAGTGTCTTCATTAAAGGTGTAGAAGTCAAATTGTGAGACTATTTCCAATGGAAAGCAAAAGGAATCACATCAGCATGATTCAAACTTAATGTCATGCTATGCTACGTATGTTATGCTACATGTCTTCCATCCGCTCCCTTTGTTTCAAGGTACTTGGCAGGTTTTCAAAACCTGATGACTAAGTGTCTATCTAAGCAAGCCCTGGTGCAGTTTCCAATATTTTATTAATAGCTACTTCAAAGCAGTGTCACAAAATGACGCTTTCCAGAGTTGAAATGGTAGCCAACTAATTACTCTGATAAAATGTGAAAGTATTCCTGAGAAATTCCCTGACTCTGAAACAGAAGAGAAGAGGTAATGCAATCAGGTAGGCACCTGTCATCCCTGGTTCCTTTTTCTCCCCGCTTATACCCACAATGCCTTGCGAAGGCTTAGCAGACTGCAGACTGGCGTCTCAGAACCTTCGAGGCTTAACGTGTCATTCTGCTTTAACCGAACCTCTCTCCATTCAAACAGTTCATTTTTACTCTGGCGTAAAGTTCGGCGGTTAAATCCTAATTCCAAACCAGAAGAAATACGACTCTCTTCTTCTCACAGTGTAGTTAAAAAGGAAGCTTTAGTTGGTTTACGGCAACAGTTCTCTCTAGCTTTGTAAGGAGTAAGGAATTTGGAGAAGTATGGATCAAGCGAGGGAAAGCAGGCAGTCTTTAATGGCTCGAGGTTTCTCTCAGTGTCTGGGCTATCTTGAGATGCAGTCGGGTTAAAGGAGGCAGTCTCCTCGAATCTCTTTCACAAGGAAGACATGGAGCAACGCAGGGTGAAACCGTCCGCCTCAAATGTTTGAAGCTAAATGAAAGCGTGTGCAGAATAGAAGAAGGTTGTTGTACAGAAATGTTTCCTACTCCAGTGTGGTAAAACTGTGTGTAATGAAGCATTCATTAAGCCAAGTGTCACAATCTGTTTTCTAATTCATTCCTCCTACATAATTAATTTTCTTTACTTGTAATTGTCTTGTTTTGATTATATTTTTTATATGGTCGTAGGTTCAGCTTTTTTTAGACAACTATCAATATACATTAATAAGATAATTGAAAAATATTTGATTGAGAAAGCGTTACAGTGGTGAGAAGTCATTCACTCGTGGCTATGAATCATTTGGTGTACAATCATACGAGACCTTCATGCAAACCTGCAAACCTGTCAACCATCTCTACCTTATAAGTCAGCAATCTGTCGTAACCCGATACGCATACAGGCATCCCCACGTGGGGTCAAGTCAAAGACCCCAAGGTTAGGAAACACTGGTATAAAACCACAAGAAAAGCTCGCTGATTCACGCTTTCATTCGTTATAATGAGTACATCCAACTTTAAACATGAGCCCTTTGTTACGGTTAAACGTCAAACTGTAACCCACTTAACGACGGTAAGCTGAAGTCTGAAATGTATCCGAATTCAATCAAACTATCTCATTCTTCCTCAACCTCACTCTGAATCCCCTAGTAGGAATCTGTGGCCTGGATAGAGTGTTATAATACCTTAGTTTAGCTTTTTAAACTGTAAATCACAAACAAATTTAGAGGACCTTTCAAGAATAGAGGTGGAACTGCCTGCAATGCTCATGGTGTTTGAATCATTCATCGGTCATTTAAAATAAGAATTTTTGATAGAATTAATTCCACAGGCGCTTTTATCTAAAGCGACTCACAAGTGAGTTTGAAGCAATCAAAGAATTATACGATCAATATCGGAGCATTTAACAGCAACCAACTTTCCCCAGAAGCAACCAGGTATGTCAAGACAGACCCAGTCCGCTTCAGTAAACACCCTGTGAGGCAGTCATCCTTGTAAAAGCCAAATATCATTTTTAAAATGTCATTCACCAGGTTATTGAATCACTCCCTGGCCTTTTACGGAGAAAAACGACATCCACCCAGGACAGTGAGAGAGAGGGATTGTAAGTGACAGAGTTCGAAGGGCAAACAAAGAAGACCACAACCGTGGAAGGAGTTGTTCAAGAAGTTTTCCCTGCGCGCATTCTACAAGCAGCACCCTTGTCGAGCAGCTGCCAAAAACACTCGGCATGACTGACTCCCACTCATTCTCCCATGGGTGCCATCATGCCCGCTACCTTTGTCAGCAGGTGTGGAATACCCCCCCCCCCCCCCCCCCACACACACACACACACACACACACACACACACACACACACACACACACACACACACACACACACACACACACACACACACACACACAAAAACACTAGATCAACTTAAAAAAAACATCGAGAATGGGAGCGCGGAAGACGAAGCCATTGCTAATAATTACACTCATCTCCACGTTGGAAGCGCAATTTCGTGTCGATGCACTTAGCAGACACAATGCAGGCGTGGCTCACGCGCCCATGATCTGTTGCGCGTGGCAACGATGCAAACAACACACGGTGTTCTCCAAGCCGCCGCCGCCGCCGCCGCCAGAGATTTAAATCCAATCCAGGCACTTAAGTGACATCCAGGAGTGGGTGGGGCTCCGCCGATGGGACTTTCAGCCACCATCTTCAGCGTTTTCAACACCAAACTCACCCGTGATGAATGACGGAAAAGAACGAGGCGAGGCCCCTGTGTATTCCCGTCCGCGGCTGACTGAAACGTGCGAGAGAGAGGGGGGCCGTAATCAAAACGAATGGAGTCTGAGAGGGTGCAGAGATGTTAACTTGACATGTAAATCATCACATTACAGGAGATGCGTAGCGTTGTGTGGTGTGGTGTAGTGCACTGTGTTGAAAGTGTAGTTTATTGTCCGTGTAGTGAACTGTTGCGTAGTTTACTATAATAGAGTATAGTAACGAAGCTAGTGTAGCATAGCATAGCGTAATGCAGTCTGATATCAAATAATACGCTAATAGCATTGTCATTTCATGAAAATTTCTTGTCCATACGTTCCAGCTAAATACTTATATACAATAAAATTTAATGGACTCACAAATAGAACCGTTTTAATCACTCAATCAATATGTGTCAGTGCTGGGGCCACTGGCCCTCACAGCCACCCTGAACACACACACCAGGTGATGGGGTGGATGGATCCATCAACCCAATCGATCTATGGATGGATGATGGGGTGAATGGTTGGATGGAGGGATGAAGCGGTTGGGTAGATGGAGGTGTGACTGCATTGATGGATGGAGGGGTGAATGCATTGATGGATGCCGGTTTGAATCGATGGATGGATGGATTGTATTATGTTATATTTCTACCTTTGCTACTTGTGTGACCAGACATACCTGAAGTTACTCATTGATTTGAATCTACAGGTGGGATTAATAAATGATTATGGTATTAAGGATTCATGACGAAACTACACCAACTCGGGTGCTTCGGGATTGTAACCAGGGACCTCGCGTGCTCAAACATTGATGTTCACTTTGACATATTTACAGAGTATTCTGTGCATGTGCAGAGCATATTGGATGTATTCCTACGGTGTGGGCGGTCTGGAAATGATTGAAGTTTGTTTATTTCAAGATGAGATGCCTCTGGTTCCCCGCTGGTGCTTTTCTATTACTTATACCCACACAGGATATATCGATGTTCCGCTCTGCTTTTAGTTTGGTTATTATTATTATTGTTTTATCATTTAGCAACATGTATTGCCGCAGTTCACCCATAATCCTCCAACAACTCCGTAATGCAGGCTTGTTGATGTGAGTTTCAAGTTAACAGGATATATTTCGGAGCTTTTCGATCATCGCCTTTTGTAATGTAATGTTGTCTCCTGAGTCTTTTTGAAAGAGTGTGTAACAATGTTAAGTGGCTCATAAGCTCAAATAAAAGTTGGTAGGGAGGAAGAAGGGGTTGGTGGGGGCTGATATTGTATTTATTTTGATTTTAGATTTTTTTTCATTTCATTGTACCTACTAGAGCCCATCTTTATGGAAACGACTTGGTATAACATTTTATTAAAGGTGCAGTGTAAAATCGAGTGGCATCTAGCGGAAAAATGATCACGTTTACAGACAATGATCGCTATGATTGGTCCATTCAGAATAAAAAGAGTTTATGTTATGCTGAACATATAACATAACTTCCTTGGCAGTGTCCAATGCTGTAGGCTAAACTAGCATTGGCTTGCTAATGAAAAGGCATTCTGCTGTATCCCTGATTACAATCACCCTGTTCCCACGGCGATATACCATAACCATGACCCAATCATAAAAGTAAAATCCTCAACAGAGAATGTTCCAGCAGCTGAAGAACCCTGGTCGACTTTCCCTGTTGTTTATTTCCCATAAAGTATTAGAAATTGTTGATATTTCGTTATTTGGTTGAATATGATAAAGTTCTGAATATTGGTTTAGTTTAGGTACAATTTTGAAATGTATCATAGAACTATGCAAAGTGTAAAATGTATTATCAAGTGAGCCTGCTTTATTTCTGCATTTGCTATTTAGCTGAAATCAGTCTATACAATCTCTGTCTCTCTGTCTCTTTGTTTCTCTCTCTCTCTCTCTCTCTGTGCCTCTCTCTCTCCCTCTGTGTGTGTCTCTCTCTCCCTCTCTCTGTGTGTCTCTCCCTCTCTCTCTCTCTCTGTGCCTCTCTCTCTCCCTCTGTGTGTGTCTCTCTCCCTCTCTCTGTGTGTCTCTCCCTCTCTCTGTGTGCCTCTCTCTCCCTCTCTCTCTGTGCCTCTCTCTCTCCCTCTGTGTGTGTGTCTCTCTCTCCCTCTCTGTGTGTGTCTCTCCCTCTCCCTCTCTCTCGTTCTCGCTCTGTCTCTTCAAAGGAGAGGGGCGTGGTGTCTCACCTTTCTGTGATGCTCTCTACTCTTGCAATCCCTCTTCTTACAATTAGCATTGGGTGACCTTAACTGCCATCCAAAAACACCCCATCTATATACAATACAGCTTGTCCTCTTCCTAATTCCACACCGAATATGATAAAACATTGAACATTGGGTCAAACAAGCTATTATTTTTCCTCTACTTAACGCGACAAGTCACAAGTTCATCACATATTCCATTTTTTTTTTGGTTCGCCTTTAGTGTGTCCTTCATTTACTTTGTCACTCTTACTGAATGCTGCAAACAGTGCCGTGGTAGGCCTACTCCCAGCGGGACTCAGAACCTATGTGTGTGTGTGTGTGTGTGTGTGTGTGTGAGTGTGTGTGTGTGTGTGTATGTGAGTGTGTGTGTGTGTGTCCGTCATATACGCAAAATGTCCCAACCCCCCCCCCCCCCCCCCCCCCCCCCCGTGGTGTTGACAGTAAGGTCACTCTGTAGTCTTTTAACGTGTATTTCATTGGGAAAATCACCTCAGAGCCAATAATTGACATGAGTGCCATAGCAATAAGAACAGACCAATTGCATAACATCTTCCCATCTCTAGTACTAACGGAATTGGTTAAATATGATCCATCAATGAGTTCCCTCAGGTTGTTGAATTATCCAATTATATTGACTCTACTAAGTCCAAATCGTTTTTATTTTTCCATCTAAATAGTAAAGGTGCTGAAGGTAAGAATTGAGAATCATTAAGAGAGACAGCAGAAGGAGAACAATTTTGCCATTGAGAAGTGTTGCATTCACACACCTGTATTGGAGCAATGATATGGCCGCATATCTGATTGACAGGGAAGATGGATTATCTGAACCAATCAGGGAAGACATGATCGGATTTGTCCCAAATGAGCAGGGAGCAGTCTAAAATGTAAATGATCTCATATAGAGGCAGGCGCAGTCAACCAGAACAGA
>JACYXH010000047.1:345000-465000 GCA_026745465.1 Lota lota
AAGTCGGGTGGCAAAGCCGAAAAACTTTCTTTCGCTTCATATTTGTTTTGACCAATCATGTTGGTGGAGGCAGGCGGTTGGCGGAGGCAGGATTCGCAGGCGTGTAGTTGTCGTAAACAGTAAGAAATGTGACCGTAAAGGTTGCATATGAACACCACTACAGCAAGGCGTGACTCCGCCCCGTGCCGTTTCTGGTTTCTGGCCCAGGCTCTGTGCTGTCTCTCCCCAGAAGTCGAGGAAGAAGTGCTCTTACACACTCACATCACAGCAGTGTGAACCAAAACCATACCCTTGTGTAAAAGTGGAGCACATAACAGTCAACTGCCTTATGTAAACACACACACACACACACACACACACACACACGCGCACCTTATGGCCCCTGGGCTGGGGGCCCGACACGCCTGCTCCATCATCCCTCCCTGCTGGCTGGGTAATAGGTGTCTCATCTTTAGTGGTATCCTAGCGACAGACAGTAGACCTCGAGAACAGATTGATTCAAAAGACAGCCCCTTTTTATAGTATGTCACTGCCACAGCTATTAATATTTCAACAGAGGGGAAAAAGATTACTCAGAAACAACCTCTAACTGTCCTCACTTTTAACGTGTATAAATCCCCTCCATTATACTTCCACGTCTTATTTTAAACAGGATGGCAAAATCTAACAAAAAACATACGACAATTACAGGGGGTAAAAAAAATCGAAATAAAGCAGAGGATTCTTTTTTGCCCGCTGAGGAATAGTCTATTTAGCGTTCATTTTAGCCAGACACTTGGCTAGTGGTTTGAATCTTGATGAAAATCACCAGGGCAGAGAATAAGCACTTTATCACCATCCTGTTGAAGCCAAGAGGAACGGCCTGCCGTTCCTTTAAGCCTACTCAGCAGTCCAGAGTGGCTGAGAGAGAGGCAGTTCGGGGGCGGGGGTGGGGGGGGGGGGGGGGGGAGAAAAAGAGATGGAGGGGTGAGAGAGAGGGAGAGCAAGACAGGGGAGAGAGAAGGAGTGAGAAAGGGAGGGGAGGGAGAGTGAGGGAGGGAGGGAGTGGGGGTGGAGAAGGAGAGAGAGGCTGGGGGAGAGAGGGAGAGAGAGAGAGAGGGACAGGAATGGAGCGAGGGTGGCGGGAGGGAGTGAGGGAGGGGGAGGGAGGGGACAGGGACGTGGGGAGGGAGAGAGAGGAAGAAAGAGGGGGGGAGCGACAGGGGGAGCGACAGGGAGGGCGAGGGTGGGGGAGAGAGAGAAAAAGAGGGAGATAGCATAGAGAGGATGAATGTGCACAAGTGAGATACAGCCGTCGTTGAAATACTTTCGCCCCACTATGATCTTACCGCCATCGTCGCGGCCTTTTCTTGTCAGCGCGTGGCTCTTTAACCACACACCAGACGCTCCCCCACTTATACCAATGAACAGCGAGAGGGGCTAAGTGCTCTCCTAAGATGGTGGCTTAAGATTCAGCTAGCCAGAGATCGCAGTCAGCCGGACAGCTGTCTCCACAGACGACATGTTTAAAATAAAGTCGAGTTAATTTAGAGTTTGAATGGGGCCGGGCCCCAGGGCCGACGTCTCCTCCCAGTGCTGTCTGAACATGACTCAGCAAATGAATAGTCGACTTCACCGGTCATTATATTCCACCAGGGGGACTTTTATTGTGTGTAGGGTAGACTTGCCATCAGTCGTAAATATAAAATAAAAATATTGATAATATTTAAAGGGGGAGAAAAGTTATTTGATAAGCTACAATCAGCAAAAGCCAAAGTGTGAATGTCTCTGCTAATTTGAAATTATTATATTCTTTTGGAGTCACTTTTAATTAAAAGATTGAAAAAAGCAATTTGATGTCAAAAAACTACACACGGTCGAGGTCAAATAATCTGAATCTTTCACATTGAATTTCACTGCCAGCACTACTATTTAATAAAAAGTTGTGTTATTCATAATTTTTTATGTTGACATATGTTGTATAATGGCCTTGGACCCCTAGAATAATATAACAATATACTATTATATTGTATTTGACCATGGGTATATGCATTAAAAGTTTACAATGCCAGTATAATACACATTATTGGGAAACATCTCACTGTAGGGACACGCATGCATGCATGCATGCACACACACACACACACACAAACACACATACACACACTAATAGAGAGAGAGAGAACCCCTAATATGCACACGCACATTCTCACCTAAAAGCTCCCTCACACATTTAGTAAAAAACGATACTGTATACCATATAATTAGCAATAATTTATCCAGGAGGTAACAACGTTAATAGACCCGCCAGGGACATTTCCTGTGGCGGTTGTTGTTGTTGTTGTTGTTTTCTCCAACCTTAAAAAGAAACTACGAAATTCTTCATACCTCATCTTCAAACATGAAAGCCTCCCAGTAAGTCGACAACAGGGGGAGAACAGACCAGAAGCCGTCCATGCACGATCCCGCTCGTTGGTTGATTACGTTTTGTAACGAGTCTACGTGTTGTTTGGAAGGGGTGGGGGGGGGGGGGGGGGGGGGGGTGGGGGGGCTGTTTATTTTACAGTGTCGTGTCGACAAGCGGGCTGAGGCCTCGGCTAATGTCACCCGGTGGGAACATGGCGTCGAACTTCCAGGAGCTGTGGAAAGATGTGTTGTTGTTTATTTCCTGGTTCTACTGGATGCCTAGAGGCCAATGAAATCCCTATTAGCGCGTTAATTGATTTTGCATACACTCAACGAGGTCCCATTCTGTCACTGTTCTCTCTCCTTCTCTGTCTCTGTGTCTGTTGCTCTTTCACAACCTTCTCTCCCTTATTCCACCCTCTCTTTCTTTCTCTGCCCCGCCCTCTCCCTCTCTCTTTCTGTCACTTTGCCAACCTCTCTCATCCCTCTCTCTATTTCTCTGCACCCCCACCCTCTCTCTCTCTCTCTCTCTCTGTCTCTCTCTCTATCTCTCTCTATCTCTCTTTCTCTCTCTCTCTCTTTCTCTTTGCCTGCCTCTCTCATCCCTCTCTCTCTCTCTGCCTACTTTTCTCTCCCTCTCTCTTTATTTCCCCTCCTCTCCCCCTCTCCTTCTCTCTCTGTACCTCCCTCTCCCTCCCCATCCTTCATCTGCTTGCTTTAAGCCGTGGGTTCATCATGGGCTGGTGTTTAAGGCGGTAATAGCCAGTAACTCCGACATAATCCTAAAATGCTGTGCTCCCCAAGATAGCAGCCCCGGGAAGATGTTTGTTTCTTCATTACAGGTGACAGACAAGCGACAAACCGGATTAATTAGAAAGGGGGTTGGGGGGAGAGGAAATCTCTATCTTTCACAACACATTAAGTTGGAAACCGTCTGGTGGAACCTGTTGTAGGAGACTTGTCCAGGGAACAACCCGGCGAGGGAGAGAGCGATAGGGACAGAGAGCCTTTAACTCACCCAGTGAATCCCCCACTCACTCACTCACTCACTCACCTACTCATTCACTGCATGAAACTCACCCACTCACTCCATATATCTCACTTACTCGCTCTATGTAACTCACTTACCCACTCACTCAGTACCTCACCCACTTACTCAGTAACTCACCCACTCATTCAGTAATTTGCTACCTCACCCACTCAACTCACTCACTCAGTGACACCCACTCCGTAACTAACTAAGTCATTCACTCACTAGCTCACCCATCGCTCACTCATATAACTTACTAACTCCCTCACTCAAACACTCACTCACTCAGTAACTCACTCCCCCCCCCCCCCCCCCCCCCCCCGTACCCATGCCAGTTCTGCTCCCAGTGGACCTGTGGGAGAGCTGTCCCGTCTGGCTGGCTGGCTTACATAAGACAACACTGCAGCCTTGGTGTGCTTAATATTTTAAAAGAAGACTTGTGTGCTCGTTGCAACTCTAAACTGAAGGGAGAGATAGCTTAAAAGGCACAATTATGTGTAACTTATTTTTGTTGTTGTTTTGATGCCTCTCTCTCTTATTTATTTATTTAGTCTTACTTCTCTTTCATGTGCCGTGGCTAAGCCTTGATCTTCTGTTACTCTGTCGTAATTCCTCCACTTCCAAACATCTTTGTAGTACTCCATCTCTTCCTTATGTATTATGCATGAGAACACCTCTACCTCAACTCGCACCCAGGGTTCAACTCTGCCTAGCCAGCTGTCACCCGCTCCTTGGAACCGAAACCTGCGCTTTCTGTTGCATAACTCAAAGTGGTCTTCTATAGAGGCACTGTGAGCTCCCCACCACTCACACCAGATCCTCAATTTAGACTCAGTGTGCTCTCAGGGGGATGAGCTCCAGGACTCGGTACAGAAGAGGACCCAAGGGGGGTCTAAAAGACTGGAATGTGATTCACACACACTCATACGAAGGGGCTGTCGAAACTACTCTGTCTGGCTGATCATCGTGCAAACGATAAGAAAAATGAAATCGAAAAAACATGAACTCAAACTCATATGTGCTGATGAAAATGAAGATTGCCTTTGTTAGTTACATTTTATATGAAGCACCTTGCTAAAGAATACTCCATTTTTGTGCTAATAAAGATTAAGAATATATCTGTTATTTCCGCTTGCAAACTTGTAGCCTTATCTTCTTTCATACATCTTCTTTCAGACATCACAATGTCAAATGATGTCTGCATGTAACTATCCTACGCTGGCCTCAGCCTATTGCATCCGGTGTGTGGTTGTGCATTAGGTTATTCAAATAAACAATAGGACTTTATCTCAGCCAGAAGCACAGGCTAGGAGATGCACAGATCTACGCCTTGACTTCCACTACTAAAAACATGCTCCCGGGCCAACAGTCAAATCTGGCTTTTACGCTTTCTAGTTAATGGCTGTTAACTGACTGTAAAGAGATGGTCAGGAAATAATGTGGTACAGACCGCCTCAAGGTTTACTGTTTCAAAATCGATGTAAGGAACTATCACTTACAATTAAATATATAAGCCAATATACTTGCTAAATATAGTACCGCTACTATTTTTATAGTTACAATACAACTCTGTGGTTTATTATGAGACATTGAGGACAGCAAAGGCGTCTAGAAACAAATAAGCTCAGACTGCATCTGTATAGAAATAATAATAATGATAATAATTCTCTATCTTTTGTTTCTATTTTATAGCACTTAAAGCAGTTTGCTTATTTTATGATTTTATGTACTCGAATGATTCTTGCTCTTCTTGGGTTGTATCTTCATTGTTGAATGCACTTATTGTAAGTCGCTTTGGAAAACAGTGTCAGCTAAATAGATGTAATGTAATGAAATGTAAATTGTTATGATGGGATCCTGCTAGAGCGAGAAGTCTGACCTACTTAGATGTTGACACATTCAACATGCTGGAAATATAAAGGATGAAATTTCAATGCCCATTGACCTGTTGC
This sequence comes from Lota lota, assembly GCA_026745465.1. Classification (NCBI taxonomy): domain Eukaryota; kingdom Metazoa; phylum Chordata; class Actinopteri; order Gadiformes; family Lotidae; genus Lota; species Lota lota. The sequence continues at coordinate 350,368 of JACYXH010000047.1, forward strand.
CAAAGAGCACCATAGGCCGGTAATATCACACACACACACACACACACACACACACACACACACACACACACACACACACACACATTCACACACACACACACACACACACACACACACACACTCACCCACGCAAATACACACTTACACACACACACACACACACACTCTCTCACTCACACACACACACAGAAAAAAAGGAGGAGGAAAAGAAGATAAAACCAGGTTTTATCTCAAATCAAGTCTCGGTTTGTTTATGCCTGTATAAAATGATTGCCAATATTATTCAAAAGATGGATTTTAATTCATTTTTCCACAAAAGACAAAAACTACCAGAACTAAGATAAATAAATGAATAGATCAATGCCTACACAAACATGAATACTACGAATAATAGATGAGGTGCATTTGCTAGCTCATTGATTCTGTAGGGAGAGCGAGCCAGCCCGAGAAAATAAAAATGGATTAACTAATACATTCAATCTTACAATTCGAGTCGCTACCACTATCATTCAAAATCTGTGTCAGGTCACCTCTCTCCTGTAGTTGAAGAGGTACTGTTTGATGAGCTTTGTGTCTTTTTATGTTTGGAGTGCATTCTGGGTAGTACATTTCAGAGCCATACTCTGTGTTCGCACCTCCACGGCCTAAGGAAGCTGTCCTGCTCCCTTATCTCATTTAGGAGCCGAGAAGTGGTCTCAGACTATACAAATATTCTAACTTAGTAATGATCATTTCGGTGGAAGAAAAGAAAAATATGTTAAGTAATAAAGTAATAAGGTGGGTTTGTCTGCATTCAACACAATTTAGATCCCCAACTGGGACAACCTTAAGCTTAAACAAAATGACTTTGATTATTAGGGCTGAACACTAGAAAGAAGCTATATTGGAAATCCTATACACTTGGAAAAGTGTTTTCTTAATAATGAACACTGTACGTGTGAGGGTTATCTAGTCTGGATGTCTACTGTTTACCAGAGGAGAACCCAAAGTTCAGATTGCAATTTAGCAGACAGAGAGACCTGAGTCATTACGTGAGTTAATTCCTTATTTTAACAGAGGACATTGCGAAAGAACTACAAATACTCTCATTTAGCATATGATCATTGATTGGTTTGTGATGAGGTTCATTCTAACTGATGAAGGCATAGTTTAAAGGTTGCATGAAGGGGTTGTTTAGTGTGTTGCCTCAAGTGATGTTCGGTGTGTTTGTGTGTGTGTGAGAGAGAGAGAGAGAGAGAGAGAGAGAGAGAGAGAGAGAGAGAGAGAGAGAGTGAGTGTGCAAAACTCGCAAACGGTTACCTGATCTCCCGATGAGGGGGAGTTCACGGTTTTCTATTTTTGATCAGATCAAGGAAGAATAAGGAAGAACTAGGACTGTTCACAGCCCACGCGCCGCCTTTCCCAGCGGCCGCCCTTTTCGAGCAAATCACTGGAGAAATCACTCATCACCGCCACGTCTCACAAAATCGGACTCGAACCGGCGATGCTACGTCCGTGCCGTGTCTCGCAAAATGCGTGGTCGAGGTCGGACTCGAACCGGCGACCCTGTGTCCGCATGGCAGAAGCTATACCACTACTCTACATGGCAATGTGTGATGGCAGGTTTAAATCACACTATCTTTTGAGAGGGAGCAGTCTTCCATACGTGACGGATATAGTGAGGTTGGTAGGTGTTGTAAAACGGCATTTGTATGACTTATAAACCGGTTTACCGGAAGTAAACACATGTAAATAATCACCAAATATGTTTCTAAAGTATACAGTGTCGACAGCCACCTTCAAAACGGACTATTGAGAAATGATGTGTGTACCCCATTATGGCCCAGCCTGCGTTGTAGAGAGGCCTCGGTTTTGATAGGCGAACGTCAAACCAATGCATCCAATTCTATTCTGAAAATTGTTATATTTTGAAATATATAGAACCAGATAGAGAGAGAGACACACACACACACACACACACACACACACACACACACACACACACCGAAAAAGACAGACACACACAAAGACATAGAGAGACACACCACAAAGGCACAGACACACAATGGCACAGACACGCACACATACATGCACACTCAGACATACAGAGAGACACGCAGACAGAGACAGGCAGACACACACACACAGACAGAGACACACACACATGCTCACTCAGACATACAGAGAGACACGCAGACACACACAGACAGAGACACACACACACAGAAAAAGATAGACACACACACAAAGACATAGAGAGACAACCACAAAGGCACAGACACACACAGACAGAGACGCACACACACACATACATGCACACTCAGACATACCGAGAGACACGCAGATAGAGACACACACACACACACACACACAGAGACACACACACACACATACATGCACACTCAGACATACAGAGAGACAGACACACAGACAGATACACACACACACACACACACACACACACACACACACATACATGCACACTCAGACATACAGAGAGACACGCAGACAGAGACAGACAGACACACACACACAGACTGAGACACACAAACACACATACATGCACACTCAGACATACAGACACGCAGAGACAGACAGACAGACACACACACACATACATGCACACTCAGATATACAGAGACACACAGACAGAGACAGACAGACAGACAGACACACACGACAGAGAGAGACACACACACACATACATGCACACTCAGACATACAGAGAGACTCTGTACACAGAGTTTCAGAAATGTTCATCCATTGGGGCGGACGTGCTGATCGTTTAACTTTGACCAGATGTTATAGCGCCCCCTATGCGCAATTTGCCGGCCAACTTTTTCGAGACCTGCTTACCGGGGATATGTATAAATCCCCTACATTTTTTTACTTTTGAGTACTGCACCGAAGATATAAAGGCGTTACCAATCCGGAATGATAATACCCAACCGCGACAATAACAATAGGTATCCACAGATACACTTTGAAATAGACGACGCAGCGATTTAACGGAGGTTCTAAGTTAAGATGTGGGGCAAGCAGGTGTAGACCTACAACTTTAGCAGAGACAGAGAGAGAGATAAAGAGTGAAACAAAATAACGAATTAACGGACAGAGAATAACTGTGAGTCCAAGTAATTGTATTATCACGATTTTTGTATTACAAAATCTAAAAACGCATGGATTCACATCTCACAAATAAAGACAGGTGTTTGTTTGTTGGTTTCTTTTAAATATATTTTATACGATACATTTGTTTAATTAAGTAGTCTATGTTATTATGGATTGTAATAGGTTGTGATACTTGTGGCAAAAGTGTGGCCAAGACTGAAATAGGTTTCGACTATTTCCGTGATCATTCGGCTGGACTCGTCGGTTTACCGGCTATGACGCCGAACCCTCTGCGCATAACAGGATGTGACGCTACACGCGCCGTGATTTCAAACTTGAGGAAGAGAAAACACTGCAGTGTCTGGCAGCCGTTTGGGTGTATCATCACAACATTGGATATAATATCGTATTGTTTGTGAGTGTGTATCGTATTTGTCTTTAGAATTAATGTCTGTATCGTTTTCCGTGTGAGAGGTGTGTGTTTTCAAAGTTAAATAACTATTACGTTCAAAATAATGAGTAACGTTCAATATTTGAAGCTGGGTCTTGACAGGTGCCAACCACCTTTATCTCCCGGTTAAACTACCTAACGTCAAAAAGTTTAATTCGGTTTTTCTTTTCTTTTTGCAGTGCTTCTCGGAAACTCTTAGACAAAATAACTCAGCCACTATGTCTAGAGGAGCGAAGGAGACTATCGCTACCCGCCTGGGCTTCAAGTCCGGTCCCGCCGGCTCCTCCAAGCAGGCCGAGGCTGAACTGGACCTGGTCCGGAAGGAGAACGCTCACCTGCGGAGGAAAATGGATGAACTTAGCAAGCGACACAGCAAGCCTCCAGACCCAGACAAAAGTAAACTCCTAGAGGTGAGGGAAATACATCTCCGTGTGTTTTACTGAAACACATAGATGCACATGGATTGTGTCACACTGAAACCCAGTGACTCTTGCATAAAGTCGTTCAAATATGTTGGTTGGTAATCATTGAATAAAATTTTTTTTTAACGAAATGTAACTTAGTAAACCGACGTAACATTACTTATTCAGGGTGAAATGTAGAGGGTGTTGTTGGTGTGTTATGGGGTTTTCTTGTTTGTTGGTAGCGTATCATATCGCTGGAGACTCTGCGGGAACGCAACAACCAGCAGCTCCTGGTCAGGGAGCAGGAGATGGAAGCCCTCAGACAGCAGCTCACTGCTCGTGGAGGAGAGGTACACACACACACACACACACACACACACACACACACACACACACACACACACACACACACACACACACACACACCTAGGTAGGTATTGATGCAGGGGGTGGGGGCCTGAAAGTGAAACTTAAAGCTCTTCAACGTAAGATACGTTTTCTGTGAAGTGAGTTCGTAACCCACAGGAAGTCACAGCAGTTGACTCTTGACTAGAGTGAGATATTCTTGACACACACACACACACACACACACACACAGATGAGTAGACGTTTCATAGCAGTTGTTGTTTTTCGAGGGAATACAGAGATGCACGCACATATTTCCGTTGTAGCATTAAGTCTACAATATAATTGATTGAAAGCTAAATATCTCATCTGTTTGCTATGGTAGGATGTAGGGATTCCTGTCTGGTTGGTTTATTTTTACTCCTACAGTTTCCTTTCAAAACCCTATCATGGGGGGTGTGAAATTCTGTCATTGAGTAAGCAAGCTGCTTTATTTCACCCTGTCCTTGTTCCAAACTGGTGGATATCAGGGTGGTATTAAATAGGTCCATTCTACAGCATTTGACTCACAATAGACTGAATATTCAAAAGAGGTCACCCATCTGAGTTGTAATCAACATCTGTGGCGGGACTGCGGGGTGTCGCTATCACCAAAAGCTAGTCTATGGAAGCCCAACTACCTTGAGATGTTGCGGTAGAAAGGCCTTTGGTCTCATAGTGATGCATTTGGGGGTTTCTAGATTTCTATACTATTGAGACATTAAAACAATTATAATCCAAAGCAACTTGTACGTCATTAAGGAGCATATAGAGGTTAGGGGAAATCTTGCTCTTGGATGCTTAATGGTAGGCTGATGACATTGGGGATATAATCCAGTAACTACCAACCCTTTTGGTTGGGCGCCCCTGACCACTACACAATCCTGCCGTACCAGTCGTTATTTATATTTGGCTCTACCTATCTATCTCTACCAATTTTATCTATATCTTATCTATCTCATTCTCTACCTATCTGTATCTTTACCTATATCTTATCCAGCTCTGCCTATCTTTAACTATATCTCTCTTATCAATCTCTCCCTATCTTTAATATCTTATCTATTTCTACATATCTTTATTTATATCTGTACCATTCTCTCCCGGCTACCTATTTTTGCCTATATCAGATAGATATAAATAAGGATAGGTAGATATTAGTTTCTTAGATAGATACAGATAATCTGTATCTATCTCTACCTAGTATCTATATCCATCTCTGTCTGTATTTGCGGTGTCTATATGTCTCTAGCAGCGGTGTCTCTCTCCCTTCAGGTGGTGGCATCACTGCAAGCCCAGCTGGAGCAGCGGCGACGGGAGGGCGAGCAGCGAGACCGCTCCTTCCAGAACCTGACGGAGGAGACGGAGGACCTGAAGAAACGACTGGCTGCCATGTCTGCCCGCTGTCAGGCCCTGGAGGTACAGCATGCACAGGTGAGTGACTTGGGGGAAGGGCTAGGGGACATGTGAGGAGCTGGGGGCGGGGATAGGGGGCAGATGAAGGGGCTGGGGGAGGGGCTATGGTATGGAGGCCAGGTGACTCACTTATAACCTGTTTTAAGACTGTATTTCAATGGCGCTCAAGTAAATAAATCCAATAAAAAAATTATTTGCCCTACATATTTTATTCTCATCACTCATTATCACCAGCCCTTCTCTTGACAGATGTACAACCTTTAACAAACCAAAGACTTGAATGTTTAAAACTAAGTGTGCACATAGTAATGGTACTAATATGCGGCCGTGAAGCTATTTCCATGTTTCTGTTGCCAATTAAACAGGAGTTGCATGTGAATGAATCAAATCAATAGCAAAATTACTGTTAATGGTACTAGTTCAAATTATTGAAAACCTGCCGTGGTGTCAGTAATGGAGTTAACGTCCACTAGATGGTAGTGTGTGACCAGCTTACCGGTTGGGGCTTCTACCCTAAACCTTTAACTGATCTCTCCATGAAACCTATCTTCACCTCTGCTTTTTGTGACCCCACGCTGACTTTGGTCCTTAGTGTGTGTGGGTGGGCTGTCATAACATACTGTAGAAGTCAAGAGGTTGTAGATTAAGCTAGATGACTGTTTACTTATGGCATGTCATGAATGATACATCCCTTCCCCCATTTTTTTGTCAGCCTAATAGTCTTGTTGTTGACATTTAGAAAAATGAGTAATACAGTTAAGGAAGCAAGTAGAAGCCCTCGAATGGCTTTTCACTAGTCCTATTCTAACTTTATCTTGTCTTTGTGATCAGACCGGTGCTGTTCCCTCTGGAGACCTGGCTGTCGTCCACGATCAACTCAGAGACGTAAGTCAGACTGTTGATGGGGCTTTCATCCATTTATTCACACACTCATCCGTCCCTCTGCCCACCTTCCTCTCCACTAAATGATGGATCCATGATCCACTAGTGATTTTGTGCGTGTGTCTGTGTCCGTCTGCCTGTGTCTGTACTTCAGGCTCTGGAGAAGAACCAACAGTGGCTGGTGTACGACCAGCAGAGAGAGGCCTACGTACGCTCTGTGTTGGCCCGCACTGTGGAGCTGGAGCAACAGCTGACCCAGACCAACCAGGCTAGCCCAGAAGGTGATGGGATGGGGCTGGGGAGCGGGGCCCAGACCGCTGGTCTCACCTGTGATTCAGAGTACTTCATTAATTCTGAAGGCATTTTCTTCAGGATTAAATCAGTGTATAATCAATCACCATTTTCGAACCCAGAACCTCTCGATTTATAGTTACTACAACACTATATAACACAAACTACACCAAACCTTGTAAGAAGCTATGAGGCAGGGTAACATCACAGCAAAAAGTGTTGCTCTGATATATTTCAATGCAAAGAAACTCAGAATATTCCTCAAGTATGTAGCTCTTTAGTCATGTTCTGTCACCCAGAGTTTGAGAGAGGAAGGTTTTCATTGTCTAGTCTCTCTAAAGATTTAGACTTCATTATTCTACAGTCTATCCTTCTTGGAGGATGTCTTTGTTCTGTCAAGAAAACAGGACAGGTTGACATCCAGAATGAAACTGCTTAAAAAAGAAAAGGCAGTCTGGTTGAAAAGTTCTTTGTTGAACTTGACAGTTTCAGAAGTTGGCAGTCTGCCCCGCTTGCGGTTGCAAATCAGCATTTGATAGGGAACCTTCAGTTCAAAGACTTGTGAATTCTCCTCATTCATTTGTAAAGCATTTTTACTCTGGTTTCTGTCACAGATCCATAGCATATTAGTGCACTGGACTAAATATGTAAACTAAAAAGGGGGGGGGGGGGGTAGCCTATTTATTTGTGTTTGTTAAAGGTTGGCTGAAACATAAAAATAAGGGACAGTTCCATTTCTGGTGAATGCACAGTATTTGCCATTTTTACACCCAACCACGATCATTACCTGCGTTTGACGTTTTTTTTAAGCGGCGTGAATGTCTTTCTGACCACTAGGGGGCCTCACAGTCATAACTCTTGGAGTGTTGGATCAACTGTCATCTTTCGTTGGTTCCTTTCCTTTTGCTACCATTGTGTCATTTTTGGTCCTTGCCCTTTCCAGGATTTAGAGTTAGCGGTCTGGTATAATGTGGGCCTGTGAAGCCACTTTAAGACTCTAACTGTTAATAAGTGCTGTACTAATAAGAACTGACTGGGCCTGTACCCCCAGCCTCCAAGGTGGCAGCAGTAGTTCCAGAACTTCAGACCCATTCCGACCAGCTGCTGCAGGGGCTCCAGAAGGGCTTGGAGGCCCAGAGAGAAGCAGCCTCCAGGGCCCATTTGGAACTCCAGCAACACAAAGAACAGGTGAATGGAAAAGAATGGTGCACTGTCAGCTGGGATTTAACTTTAGCTTCAGTTTGCTTCTTTTAAAGTTTGACTGCGTCTGTGTTCAAACGTGCAGCATAATATGTACACGGCAGATGGTTATTTTTTTTCTAACCTTTTATTAATAAGCAGGTAGAGTTTAGGGTATCTTCTTCAAGGATGCCTGCAGGTCAGGCAGAAGATATTGGGAATCTAAACCATTCGGCTAACCTAACAACTGGATTATCCTGCCCATCGAATGTCGATAATCATAACTTGAATACAATATAATAAGTAACATGGAAAAGGATTAGGGGTCCTCTTGGTTCTAAACGGTGTGTGTTGTGTCTCTGGCGGTGTCCAGACGTCTAGGCCTGAGCGAGGAGCTCCGGAGCCAGAAGGAGGAGGCCTGTCGTCTCCAGGAGGAGCTGGCCTCCCTGCAGAGGAGCTACAAGGAGAGGAGCCGGGAGCTGGAGCACACCAAGGAGCTGCTGCAGGCAGAGCGCCTCAGCAACAGGTAGGAAGCGTGCACACACACGATTGCAAACACACGGACAAGCGCACCCGGCCCCACTTTCAAATGTGCACACACGCATTCATATATGCACACGCACCAGGTAGGGATAATGCATGACCACATATAATAATACACTTTTGTGAATTATTCCTTTGCTTTATAATCTAGGGTTATCATTAATGTTCATGCGTGACCCATTCATTACTTTCACAAGGTGTATTATGGGTTGTTTTTCATAAATTGATAATTTGCATTTCCTATTAACATGCATTTGAAATGGTAAATTACAGAAATCTACCGTCAAACATTGTGTATTGATGTCTAACATACCCAGTGGTTGCCGAACCTATCATCTAGGTTTCCTGTTAATATCTAGCGACAAAGCTAAGCCATGACTAAGCCAATAATGTAAAGCAAGCGGGTGAGATCATGTGCGGTTGTGTCGGCCCGCCCCGTCAGGCAGGTGGTGAGCGAGGAGCGGATGGTGTCGTCGGAGAGGCGGGGGAAGATGAGGGAGGAGCTAGAGGACATGGACACCAGGTTGCAGGAGGAGAGAAGAGGTCTGCCGACCTGCTGGCACAGGTTGGAACCCCAGCCTGTCTAACCATCAACCCCTAAAACCCCAGCTTCTAACCATAACCCCCTGTAACCCTAACCCTCTAGCTGTACCCCAAAACGTAAGCACCTAACGTTCTAACCATGACACTTCACCCAAATGCTCTAACCCTAACCTTATCCCCATTACCCTACCCCCTCCGTTCCTTAACCATAACCCTCTAACCCTAACCTAGTGGTTCCCAACCGTTTTGGCTGAAAGTGGATGCAACCCCAATTTTTACAAATTGTTTTAACCCCATTAACATTACATCCCAGGGATTGCAGCGTGCATTGTAACACCCCAAGCAGTTATAATTAGGCAGTCTGTTCAAGGCTTTTATTGGACATTTAAATTTTTGTTCATCAAATATCTCGAGTTGCAAATCTCCTGCGATCCCCCATCTTCTTACCGGGGGATCCCCATGTTGGGTCCCGACCTCAAAGTTGGGAAAACCTTCCCTGCACATGGATTATTTACCAGCGCCATGCACTGCAGGGCAGCAGTCACGTTAAGGATCTATGTTGACCTTAAAGATGTGTGCTGAGGTTAGGGATGTGTGTTGAGGTTAAGGATGTGTGCTGAGGTCAAGGAGGTGTGTTGAGCTCAAAGATTTGCATTGAGATGTGTTGAGGTTCAGGATGTGTGTTGAGGTTCAGGATGTGTGTTGAGGTTCAGGATGTGTGTTGAGGTTAAGGATGTGTGTTGAGGTTAAGGAGGTGTGTTGAGGTTAAGGAGGTGTGTTGAGGTTAAGGAGGTGTGTTGAGGTTAAGGAGGTGTGTTGAGGTTAAGGAGGTGTGTTGAGGTCAAAGATTTGTGTTGAGGTCAAAGATTTGTGTTGAGGTTCAGGAGTTGTGTTGAGGTCAAAGATTTGCATTGAGGTTCAGGAGGTGTGCTGAGGTTAGGGATGTGTGTTGAGGTTAAGGATGTGTGTTGAGGTTAAGGAGGTGTGTTGAGGTCAAAGATTTGTGTTGAGGTTCAGGAGTTGTGTTGAGGTCAAAGATTTGCGTTGAGGTTCAGGAGGTGTGTTGAGGTTAAGGAGGTGTGCTGAGGTTAGGGATGTGTGCTAAGGTTCAGGAGGTGTGTTAAGGAGGTGTGTTGAGGTCAAAGATTTGTGTTGAGGTTAAGGAGGTGTGTTGAGGCTAAGGATGTGTGTTGAAGGATCTGTTGAGGCTAAGGATGTGCGGTTAATGTAAGTGTGTTTTCCTCTTCGCAGGTGAATCTGCTGCAGAAGTCCATCCTGAGTCAGACTGAGGAGCAGAGCCGGCTCGCTATGCTAGAGCAGCAGGTAACGCCCAGTGTCTCATTGTGTAAGGTACTGGGTTGGATTTACCTTATGGCCTGCTTCTTGGCATCGAAGAGAATGCTGCCCTAACTCCTTACTGCTCCTTAAAGCTAGGGTGTGCAATTTAGAGAAGCCAGCAAGAGTAAGCTAGATTTTGAAAGTGTCCAATTGAATGCGCAGTGTTTGCTCGCAGGTGGTCGGGTAGGTAGGTAGACATGCAGGTAGGCCACCCCACCATTTCATTCGGTCCAAATGAAATGAGTGGACGGGCTTACCAGAGGAGAATTTCAACAAATATGAAAAAAAGCTTCTAAAATAAATTGCTTACCCTAGTTTTAATGACTCATTTCAATTAGTTTTAAGTCACAGTACTATCAATAAATCATAATGCACAGCACTACAGAAAAGTAGTTTTTGGTGAGAAATTGTATGTATCCTGTACAGTTAGTTTTCGTATATTTTATGCACTAATACACCACAACAAAATTACTTAATAAAAGTGTACATGGCGATTTAAACTGTTTCTGATGCGCCGATTAATCTTTACTATCCCCCTCTTCGTCCCCGCTCAGATCCAGCTGTCAGCGAAGGACTTTGAGAACGAAAAACATGACCGCCAGAGCATGCAGCACCAGCTCCACAAGGTCCTGAAGGAGCTACGCAAGGCCCGCGACCAGATCACCAGGCTGGAGTCTGTAAGAGCCTATATTAAAACCACTCATTTCAAACACTTAACGTTACCACAACGTTGAACCGCAACACCGTTTTTAAACCTTAACTTGACTCTTTTCTATTTACTTTTCTTTTCATTTTGTATTCGTATTCTTATTTTTTATTTACTTGTTTTTTTTCTTTCTTGTTTTTCACTGTTGGGGAAGCCTGGAATTAAAGCATTTGATTGCCATTAGTGACTGCTGCTTGTTCGATTCATGTGCAATGTGACAATTTACCCAATTAATGATTGATTAATTCAAGTGATTATTTTAGAAGTAGAGGGTAAAGGAACTCCAATGCTTGAGTTAATTCAGTATCTATACACACCATCTCTGCAACATTATAATTAATTATGGAATTGTAACAATTCTACATAATTATATCTTTAATTCCTGAAAGTTACTTTGAAATCCATGTTCCGTTTTTTTTTCACTTAGAAACCGTCCAACACTCGGTTCTCTGAGCCCAGCTCGTACCACACTATGGAGTTTGAGCGGCTGGCCATCAGGGACCACTTGGGGCCCGAGTCCCCGTCCAGGGTGGGGAACCTCCTGGACGAGAGCTTCCTGGAGTGCCCCAAGTGCCGTGCGTCATACCCCACAAGCCAGCACCGAGAGCTCCTGGCCCACATTGACTACTGCCTGGCCTGATCCCCCACCCCCCAGAGACCCTCCACCCTTACCAGGTTCTGTATCTTCCTCCTCCTGCTCCACATTTTTTACCTAACGATCCAGAGGCGCCATGTTTACCAGAGAAACTGTCACTGCCTAGCTAACCATTGGATCAAATCATGAATCCAAACTTTTTTTATGAAACTGTCACCTCTTAGCTAACCATTGGATCAAATCATAGATCTGAACTCTATTAGAGAAACTGTCACTGCCTAGCTAACCATTGGATCAAATCATGGATCCAAACTTTTTTAATGAAACTGTCACCTCTTAGCTAACCATTGGATAAAATCATAGATCTGAACTCTATTAGAGAAACTGTCACTGCCTAGCTAACCATTGGATCAAATCATGAATCCAAACTTTTTTAATGAAACTGTCACCTCTTAGCTAACCATTGGATCAAATCATGGATCCAAACTTTTTTAATGAAACTGTCACCTCTTAGCTAACCATTGGATCAAATCATGAATCCAAACTTTTTTAATGAAACTGTCACCTCTTAGCTAACCATTGGATCAAATCATGGATCCGAACTTTATAAGAGAAAATGTGACTGCCTAGCTAACCATTGGATCAAATCAATGAAATCATGGATATGAACTGCATTGGAGAAACTATCATTACTTGGCTAACCCTTGGGTAAAATCATTGATCTGATATTTTCTTATTCTATTTCATTGATAAAATGTGTGAGGGAGTGGGGGGACTGTGTAGGCAAGTGTTTATTGTTTTTTATTTACGCTCCTTAAAGGGAATAGTTTGAAAGCACTGGTATGGTCTTTTTCTGTCTAAAGAACTGCATCACATCGAGATGTAATATATTTTGTTCTCTGTGATGAATATATAGTCGTTTCAGTGTATTTTATTCGGGTTGAATAATCTGTGTGAAGTGTAGTGGTCCTTGCCAAAGATACAATCCTTATTTAAATTGTTTATCATTTGTTTGTATGTTTTTAAGTTTCGGAAGATCCTTATTTGTGTAGGAATGTATGGTTTTTATTTGTGAGTATCTGACGATCTTAAATTAATGTGGCACTTTGTGTTTTTTTTTTATAATCACGGGTACCAATCTTATCTTAAGACCCTTTGCTTGTATCCCCATGAGAGATTTGCATATCGTTAGATTCTGTGTGTTGAGTTTCCAGGAAGCACTCCGGGAATACCTTCAGCTAACTCATCCAACAGTTTTCCTCCCCTTATCTTCAACACCGTGCTTACAGCCCATAGACATCTGCTGTATCCACAAGTCCAGTATGAAGGTTGGCATTTTAAATTTAAGCCTTTAACAGTATATTCTTTATATGTCGTATACCATTTGTGAAAAATATGCACGTTTACTTCAATTTGGTTTTCTCTGAGTCCGCCGGAAGTCGTTTGCAACAATTTTATACAAGGTTGTTCTCTTTGCTGTTCAAGCTGTCTTTAGCTCAAATCCTGCAAGCTCAGGCTTCTTCAGCGAACCTTGGTGCCCGTTGTCCTGTTGCCGTGACCCGAGCCCAGAGCCACACTGGTAGTTCTGCCCTCTTGACTTCACAGACCGCCAGCCTTCTAAGGCTGCAATGAGATTGGCAGCAGTTAAATCTGTGTATTACACTATTTCAGGAAGGGGCTTAGTGAAAGTCCTCTTGGGAAGAGGAAAATAGGTTAAAGTCCCCTAGGGCTTGGCCAATGCGATCCAAGGTAGATTTAGAGAGCAGGAAAGACCAAAGCACGGTCAGACTGACCCCAGTGATCACTGCCTTTCGGCTGATGTCGTGTACTGGCTCTCTCGCTTTCATCCACAAAAGCTGTTGGAAGATTTGAATTAAGAAACGCAAACATATCTAAATGGTGTGTTTTATATTATTCATATTTAAATATTTTGCTGTTTGCTGGTAATGTGTCAGGGATTTTTTTGCTCCAGTGCTTTTGGTTGGTTTGGGTTTTTTATACTGTGCTGTACAAAGATTGTGCAATAAAGCTGAAAATCTTGAAAAAGATCTTTGTGATTTTCTAACCGGTCATGGATTGTAAAACTATTTAAACCGAAGTTTGATCAAAAGTCGAAAATATCACAAACATTATTTTTGCCAGGTCATCTTGCTAGTAGGTTTATTCCAGATACTAGCCTAATATTTCAAAATTAAATGGTTAAGAATTGTAGATTTCTGAGGTCACTGTCTCCCTCAAATAATTGAACGATAAGATTTCATGAGTTATTCCATGAAGGCCTCCTTTTTATAATGCATGTGCATTTCCAAATTCACAAAAATAAATGGTTAGAAGGCACTCCAATCAAACATGAAGCAGTATGGTGATCTTTTATTTCACAAGGCTGTTAGGCCGACCCCAAACTATTACAAAAGAACCAACAATGCTCATTCACTACACAAAGGGTGAGAAGTATTTCAGGGATATACTGTCCATGTCTCTGCTGCAAGATCCTTGCTTCCCTATTGAGGTGGAAAGTGACATTCCAGAAGGAGAAAAACGGTCTTTGGTGCTGGTAAAGAAATCACCAAGTAACCAGTAGTATTGGGAGTATTGACTGGTACTGACCAGCGACATAGCTCACCTTTGTCCTTATGTTACATTGTTCATGTTTATTACATTAAACTTATCAACAATGTAATTTATTACATTATTTATTACATGTCCGGTTCTTGCTGGCAGTAACCTGTAAAAAACAAAACAAAACAAAAACCACATTCAATGCAATGAAACTTACAAATATCTACTTGTTAATAAATAACAATGATAATATCATTATTGCACGAATCATGAAATCACCAAGTTAATCGATGAACAGTTTGAGAGTTGAGAAAAAACATCTAATATTTAAAAAAAGTATATATATATTAGTTTTTTTTTCTCAACTCTGCTATTATTCTCTTATAGAATAATAATAATAATAATAATGAACAACTTTAAGATGTTGCCATATCATTTTCTTTGTCACAGTCCAAATTCTTAGTTGGTTAAATAAGACATCTTGGAGTTTGCACAGACAATCAGTTCCCGACATGGTTCCGCCGCGATCCTAATTGTACGTACCGGTGTGGTCGACGCGTCTGTATTTGCCAAGCAGACAGAGTTCCTGCTTCCTCTGGGTTACGATGCGCTGGTCCTCGGCCCTCAGGCCGGTGGGGTGGCGGGAAAAGATAAAGGAGTATCCGTCCAGGCAGGTGCCGTCGTAGTCGACCTCCCGGCACGAGTAGTGGACGGCGTAGTTTTCGTAATCTGTGTCGATCACCCAGTGCATGTCATCTATAACGGGGGCAGGAGTGGAGGACACATGGAAGGGTTAAAGAACATGTTGCGACCAGAAATAACTAATGTTGGAACAAATGTAAACTCAGCTAGCTAACTGTCTCCTAGCTACTTGTCACTAAGAGAACTATCTTCTAGAACCTGTCCGCGCTAACGGTTAGCTAGCTAACAGTCTCCTAGCTGCTTGTCACTAAGAGAACTATCTTCTAGAACCTGTCCGCGCTATCTAACGGTTAGCCATCGAACTGTTAGCTCGCTAACGGTTAGCTAGCTAACTGTCTCCTAGCTACTTGTCACTAAGAGAACTATCTTCTAGAACCTGTCCGCGCTATCTAACAGTTAGCTAGCTAACAGTCAGACTGTATAAATATGCTCTTACCTCCGGTCTGGAGGTGGGTTGCTGCGCCCCAGTACTTCATCTTGAACTTGGCGGGGTCTGGGGTGTTCTCGAAGGTGGCGAACATCTTTGCGCACAGCTCCCAGTTACTGGAGGTGGGGGACAGGGAGCGAGAGAGGTAAGGAGGTGCAGGAGAGAGGAACTAGGGGTAAGAGAGGTTATATGGGGTAGGAGGGAGAAGGTGTAGATAGTTCTGAGATGTACTGTATTAATCCCAGACAGGAAATGAGGGTATAAAAGAGGGTTAACTAGTTAGGAGAGGTGAACTAGAGCGTAGGAGATTAGGAGAGATGAACTGGCCAGTACTACCAGTAGCAACTGTTCACAAACTAATGAGCCATGAAAAACATCCGATGGTCGTCCTGGCGTAGCAAGAACCTACTTAAGGATGATGACTCGGCCTTCGGCGGTGGCGGTCATGGTGCCGTCCTCCTTAAGGGCGAAGTTGGCCACAATGTTGTCACGGAGGAACAGTCCCACGGGGTCCTTCTTGGCCACGGCGTACCACGTTCCCAGGTACTGCAGAAAAGAGATTACAAAGTACATGAAAAGAGAGCGATGCCAATTTTGGTTATTTCCATTTGTTTTGCTAACTCGTGCTAATTATTGCGTCTTAGTAAAGGACGTACAAATACTTACTATCAAAGTAACATACAATACTTACCAAAGTAAAATACAATATTTGTTATCAAAGTTTGATGCAATACTTCCATCCATTCAATCCAATGGATATATCTTAATTAGTTATTGAAGTAATGGAAAACGCTTATCTAGCTAATAGTTATATCTTATCCAATATTCTTTACCAATGTTCTATATACTTATATATAAGATAATTTGCATGTTTTTATGCTATGTTTGTGTTTGTGTGAGTTAGAATTGAAGACATGGATTAAAGACATAACTGCCACTCTGGTGTGTTAGGGGAACTACAAGTCCCATTCCCAACCCCCCACGGACCATGTTTCCAAAGTATTCTTCAACAGAAAAAATACTGTCTGCCTGTCTGTCTGTCTGTCTTTCTGTCTCAAAAGCAATTCTGGTTCTAAGCGATCAATAAAATATTTAATCAATGTATAAAAACCTTAATTCTTACTCTGCAAATTCAAAATATAGAAATCATCATGTGGAATTCAATATATTCCTAGATATCTCCACCTGATCCAGAGACGAAAACCAGACGCGTAAAAACTTAAGACACAAAGATTGTTGTGTTGTTGTTTCCCTAGCTCTTTAGCTATGACTC
The DNA here is from genome assembly GCA_026745465.1 of Lota lota. Taxonomy (NCBI): domain Eukaryota; kingdom Metazoa; phylum Chordata; class Actinopteri; order Gadiformes; family Lotidae; genus Lota; species Lota lota. Next base: position 367,148 of record JACYXH010000047.1, read on the forward strand.
AATACTCAGTCTGTTCATGTAAGTATAGGACCTATTTTTTATGAGACCTTTTTTTTCTTAATTTTTTTTAATCAGAAGTCTGCCATTGAATAGCTACAGCGGACGAGTCTGAACACACGTGGGCTCTGCTGCCACAGGTTGGAAACCACCGCTGCAGCATGTGTATTGGAACTCACCCGAGTGCGGTCAAAGTTCTGCATGACCTGGATGTTTGCCACCTGACAGTCCTGCGCCCAGCAAACCGCCAGCACACACAACGCTACAAACCAACGCAGCATTCTGCACTGTAGAGAGGGAGACATGTGGAGAGAGGGAGAGGGAGAGGGGGGTTAAGGAGACAGGGGGAGATAGAGAGAGGGAGAGGGGGGTAGCGGAGACATGGGGAGAGAGGGAGAGGGGGGTTAAGGAGACAGGGGGAGATAGAGAGAGGGAGAGGGGGGTTAAGGAGACAGGGGGTGATAGAGAGGTAGAGAAAGGAAACATGGGGAGAGTGAGGTTAAGGAGACATAGAGAGGGGGGAGAGATGGAGAGAGGGAGATGAATAAGATGAAAAAGGAGGTAGAAGATCGAGAAGGAAGAGAGGAAAAGGGTAGAGGACCAAAATAATGGATAGAAAGTAATGGAGAAAAAAGGTGTGAGAGAGAACACTTTAAATCAATAATTCACCGGATGACTTAACTTCTACAGTCCTACCGTTAAATTGAACTCCAAGCAAAAGAAAACCCAGACATTTACAACTGAAGGTTTCCAGAGAAACGTTTGTAAACACCGAACAGCTGTTGCATAAATACATCATAAAAACGAATTGATCTAACAGGTTGAGGCTTATCCAACCACGATGCATACCTTGTTGTGACGTTTGAGCAAGAAGAAGAAAGGAAAGGTGGACTGGGGATTGCAGGCTTGGAGTGTGGATCTCTCCTGTGCAGTCTGCTCTGCTGCTGGCTTTATATACAGCCCCTCTGCCGTTGCATAACAGACCCCCCCCCCCCATCTACCTCCAGACCTCCCCCATCTACCACCAGACCTCCCCCATCTACCACCAGACCTCCCCCATCTACCATCAGACCTCCCCCATCTACCACCAGACCTCCCCCATCTACCACCAGACCTCCCCCATCTACCATCAGACCTCCCCCATCTACCACCAGACCTCTCCCATCTACCTCCAAGCCCTCCAATCATCCCCCATCTACTCCAACCCCCCCAACCCACAAAGGGAGAGAGGTAGAGAAGAGAGAAGGGAGAGAGAGGAAAGAAAGGACGAGGAGAGAGAAAGCCAAAAATGATGGAGGGCAAAATAATTGTAGAGGGATAGAGAAAGAACACGTGACACAAGTCACATGATCAGCTTACTGAACAGCCTGGCCCCTCCCAGGTGCTAGCCATCCGTATATTTACATGACTGCGGCCCCTAGAGCTACTGATTGTTGAGAGCCACCACACACACACACACAACCGCCCGTTAAAGAGTGTTTAATCAAAGTGGGCTGGTCGAGCTTACGAAACGCACGCTCATCAAGGTCCTGCCAGAACAAACAAATTGAATACAGTGTGTGTGTGTGTGTGTGTGTGTGTGTGTGTGTGTGTGTGTGTGTGTGTGTGTGTGTGTGTGTGTGTGTGTATGCATGTTTAATCTACAGTTGGTTTTGGACTGGAAGTCTTGATTTGACACATCAATACTAATCTATTCAGTGTCCTTCTACTCTTTCCTTCACATCCCTGCACTCTGCACACATTCAAATACACACAGAAGCACAAACACACACACACACATACACACACACACACACACACACACACACACACACCTGTCACATTGGAGTGTTGTGCTGCGCGCCCGTGCAGGGAGTCCAGACGAAAGTTCAGACTGGAACCTGTCCCACCTTGTCCAGAATCACTGTCAGACCACAGGCTGTTACCCTGCTCTTAGCCAGCCTGAAGGGGACCGACACCTGGCTAAAGTTGTCTTTTAGTCCGAGGAAAACCCCTGCATGTCTGGTATTGTTTTGGTACTGAGCCGGGATCCAGGCTGACGTTAAGATGAGCTTGTGTGTGGATAAAATAAAACGTTAATCATAATATTTGTATATTTGTATTAGAGTGCTTTTAACGGCACCTTAAAGCTGCCATCTGCATCTTTGCTCAACCCACTTTGTTTTGATTAAGTTGTGTTTTGGTAGAGTCCCGTGGTTCTCATGTAATAGCTTGACTACTTTGTCAAATGTAATCAAAACAAAGTTGGATGAGCCAAAATGCTGACGGCATCTTGAAAATACAAAAAACAAGGAATACATTTCAGAGGTAGGGATATTTTAACACTGCGCCACAGGAATAGAGAGGACACCGTGTGAAACGATATCTACCCTATTTCATTGTTTATTCAACTTTTCACTGTTATTTGGTTGTTTTAATCGAGAGGTGAGAAATCTTACTACATTCAGTGAGTGATCAATGCCGGAGACAATCGACCAAAAGTGTACAAAGTACATGGAAATCATTAATTGAGTGTTTGAGTGTGATCATTAGTTGGTGATAGCCTGGAGTTTGAGCCTTCAATGTGCGTGTGGTGTCATGATGAGAGAGGCCAAGAGACAGAGAGAGCCAGACGGAGACAGATAGGGAGATAGAGACAGACACACAAAGCAAGAGAGAGACAGACAGAGAGGGAGAGAGCCAGACGGAGACAGAGAGAGATTACAATCAGGATTGTTATTATAACGACCCTGTATCTCTCCAACCCCCCCCCCCCCCCCCCCCCCCCCCCCACACACCTCCCACCTCCATCACATAATAGCAGGGGGATCCTTCATATTAACAACATAATAACTTTCTAGCTCATTTATAATGTAAAGTATTTATGTAATACAATGTATTTATATCTGACCAAGTACTTGTACTTGGAGGAGGGGGGGAGTTGTTTGACTCCCTGAGTAAAGGCACTGGGTTCAACCCCATTGTCCTCAAGGCATCCTTGAGCGAGATGCCCAAGAATTCCTACCTGCTCATTAATGAACTAAAACTCCCTTGAAGTGGTTTTGGATCACAGTCTGCTAGATGACTCAATGATAACAGTACCTGACTCTGCAGGCTTTATCTCCCCTGGTGGAATGATCCAGAATGTAGGAACCCTGATGGAATATTTTTAGAAGCCTTCGAGACCTTACAACCGACAGCAGAGGATCTGTGATCCCCAACATTAAGTTTACATTTACTGTCACACCAACAACTTAGAAAGGTTTAGGGCAAAACATGGCAACATCACAACCATCTTGTTGCATATTAACAAATAAATAAAAAGAAGGAAATAATATTCCGCCGCCATTTGTGTCTTATGCCTGATAAGGGCTGTCCTTGGCTATGCTAACACCCAGGCGACCAGGCTTTGGCCCAAAATCCATCACACATCACCATTTACACCTTAAGGGGGCCACAGCCTCAGGGGCCACTTGCTGAAGAACAGAAAACATCTGGCATCTTGCATAACCCAGGCAACAGCCAATAAGACCACTCTCCACTCTCGGACAGCCAATAGAAAACAACCAGAGTAGACATCCGTCTCAACTCCCCAGTTTCACAATGTTTCAGAACAAAATGTCCGAAGGTGTAAGAGTGTCCCAGGACTGCCAACTTGATATATGTAAGGGTTATGGAGAAATGTAGTTGTTTGTAAAGGGTAGTGTTGTGTGTGGAGCATGTAGAAGTTTTCCAGAGCGGGAGAGAGCGAAAGAGAGGCCTGTGTTTACTTGTGTAGGCCCTCTTGTCCTCTCATGACCAGCAGACCAATTTGGGAAAACAAATGTTATCTTCAATTTCCAGTGCCAATTTCCCTTTGGAAGAAGTAAGAGTATTCAAAACACATTTGCCGAAAGTTTTGTGTGTGTGTAAGTGCTTCGATAGGTGTGTGTACACAACTCGTTTTTTGGACTGTTGCTGTGTTGATTTCTCTCTCTCTCTCTCTCGCTCTCTCTCTCTCTCTCTCTCTCTCGCTCTCTCTCGCTCTCTCTCTCAATCCTTTAAAACGGTGAAGATACAACGGATGTGACTTTTGAACTGTGTGTACACAACCTTTTTGGATACTGTTCCTGTTTTGAATTCTCTCTCTCTCTCTCTCTCTCTTTTTTTTCTCTTTTTCTCTCTCTTTTTTGCACAGTTTTCTATGTGCACGTGCCCATGCAGGTTTTGTGTGTGTTCACCAAACTTGTGTGTTTTCACAACAGCCTCCCATACCTTTGAACTGTGTACACAAATCTTCTTTTGGGAGACTGTTGCTGTGTTTATGTCTGTCTCTCTCTCCCTTCCTCTCTCATTCTTGCTGTCACTCTGTCACTCTGTCTCCAGGTGAGAATCTCTCTCAGTCTCATAAAAAAAAAAACTCACTGTATGCCAAAGAAAGTAGCCTTTAATTCATTAATCCCGCCTCTCCTCTTCCACACACACACACACACACACACACACACACACACACACACACACACACACACACACACACACACACACACACACTAATAAACACACATTTAACTCCCTTCCGTAAGCTTCCCTCGACGCCCTCAGAGGTAGGAAACAGAAAAGCTACACGGTTTCTTGCCAGGGGAAAATCAGCCCCTGACCTGGGAACCAGACAGGATAACAGCTAACAGCTAACAGCTAATAATAGAGACCGCCATCTTTGTTTTGGGGCACTTCTTTTTCTTGGAACTCCCAGGGAGGGCCTTCATGGGCAGGTGGAGGAGGGGGGGGGGGGGGTTGGATGTATCTAGGTATCAGTTCACTGTTAACACAAGCAGTACCACACCTGTAACCTGGATTTAGATTGACCCCCTCACCTCCTCCCCCAGCCCCGTCAGTTTCGATGGCGAGGAGGAGGAGACGGGAACGGCGGGCTTGTTCATTCGGAAGGTGATCCCTGGAATAGGAGCCCATGTGATTATACAGATGTTTTAATTAGTCCTGGAGTGAATCTGAATTTATGGTCGCAGTGCGCACAAACTGAAACTGGATTTGTATACTGATTTATTTGTATACAAATAAATCAGACGTTGTGTAGACAAATTTGGCCGTGACAGACAAGCCTCACTTTTTTCAAATGCTTCAGATGTCGGTTTAGTGTGTTTGTAATTGCTGCTAACCATATTGGATTCCATGCCTTGCTTAGTGACACATTGGTAGGGCACATGCTCATTATGTCACTATTTCGGAAAGGATATTTTAATGGCCAGGGACTTCTAACTCTAAGGTACTGGATCATCCCCAATGTCCGCAGCCTACCTGTAGGGATTCCTTGAGCAAGATGTTGTAACCCCCCTGCTACGTACTTAGACATGTGTCTCAATGCACAGAAATCTATTTGGATAAAAGTTATAAACCAGTCATAAAAAAGGTACTTCCCTCCTCTGACATTGTATTTTCACTTTCTCTCTCTCTCTCTCTCTCACTTTCTCTTTGTCTCCGACGGGGATATATAAAATATAAAAATGATCAGCGTTGAGGATTTGCGGGGTTAAGCGCGCTTAGAGCAAGGCTTTAAATGTTGTGACGTCACAGTAATTAGCGGCCACTTTGATCCTGTCAAGCCCCCTAAGCCACTGTTCTGCCTGACGGCGTGCGCTGCCGGCTGCCTTCCTGACTCGTTCTGGGACCACAGATGAGGATGCAACCTCGCGCCAACTGAATCTGCTGATCAGCCCCGCATGCCTCAGCCGATAGCGGTTTCTACCAAGCCGCTTCCCACGCCGCGCATTGATTTTCTTTCGCTGCAGGTGATGCTTTTTTTTTTTCAATAAAAACATTTAAAGAAAACAAGGACAGAGGGGAGATTAAAAACCGACGATTTCAAGATGGCAGACAAGGACAGTGTGGAGAAGTACTTGGAAAACAATCCACAGTTTGCCAAAGAGTACTTTGACAAGAAGGTGCGTGCCGAAGCGCTGGCGGCCGCCTTCCAGTCGGAGGTCAATGTCAAGGATGCCGCCTCGTTCAAGGACATTTCCGCCGTCCAGGAGTCCGTGGTCATATTCGAGCTGGTGCAGGAGATGCAGAAAGTGGGCAACATGGAGCAGTCAATGCACAAGGTCTTGCAGAGAGTGTGCTCCATCATCCAAGCGGACAGGGTCAGTTTTTTCTTTTGCCGCTCACGAAACGGAATTCCCGAGCTCACCACTTGCCTCTTTGACGTCACGCCGACATCTACGTTCGACTCCAACTTGGTGCACCCGCAGAGTGAGATTGTTTTCCCCACCGATATCGGAATAGTCGGATACACGGCGCACACCAAAAAGCCGCACAGCGTGCCGGACGTTACGAAGGTAAGGCCTACCGCCTGTGGGGCATAAAGAGAAAATGTGCACCCCTGCGCCAACTTGAAGCAATGTTTGTTTGCGCGCATTCATCATTCATGTGAACGATTTATGAAGAAACGAATGTTCACTTTAAAGGGAAATATGTGTGTATTTGCGTTTGTTGGATTTGTGGCTGTGAGAGGTGAACTTCTACATAGAAATGGATTCCACCGCCGTTGGCATCAATTACGTGCTTTTATTGTCTTACTGTATAAAAGTATGCATGGTATGGTCTTACCCATAGTTTTAAATATGCTAAATCTTGGATTAGTAAAAAAAAACGTTCACGTGCCTATGCATTATTAAAGCTAAATTAATTTGCAAGACCTAATGCATACAAATGCATTAGTTTAGATTCTGCCTCCAAGGTCAAAGAGAAAAGCGTTTCTGGCTCTCTCAAGATAATACGTTCATATTTATTTATATTAAAATATTTTTCATTTATTATTATAGATATACTGGCACCAATAGTACTCAAAAGGACATCCATGTTGTCTGCTGTCATTTGCACCAACCTACTTAGCAATACATTGATATTATTATTGATACACTCTTTTGGTTTAACATGAAAACAGAGAATTAGGAATTAACGTCACCTTGCCATTTCCTTTCTCTCACCCCTCTTTCCCCCACCATGGTCCAGAATTCCAAATTCAGCAACTTTGTGGACAGACAGACAGGCTACAAAACTAAGAACATGCTTACATTTCCCCTTTTGGCCGAGAAGGAAGTTCTGGGGGTTATCATGGCGCTCAACAAAATCGGTGCGGACTTCTTCACCAGTGAGGACGAGAAGGTAAAAGACCCCCCCCCCCCCCCCCCCCCCCCCCCCCCCCCCCCCCCCCCCTGCACACACACACACACACACACACACACACACACACACACACACCACCCCTAGCTCAAGTGGACCGCTATGGTGTTTAATCTGAAACACTGTTAATCCACCCACAGATTGGAGATGGACAGGAACAAACTATTAGAGGAGATCACTTGAGTCTTAGATTTGCTAAACTGGGATCTCTGAGATCTTTTCACAAAAAGAACCCCATTTAATGGACCTTATTCCATCGAAAAGGATTCTAGAATTCAAATAATCTAGAGTCTTTGAAAACCATGACAACTCAATTCATTATTTAGAGTTCTGCATTCCATTTCCCCATCCAAGTCGCATTTTGAATGCATTCAGCGGTCATGGTTTCGCTAAAGATTCTAGAAGGTTTCACCACCCAACTAACCAATATTGCTGCGAGGGGAATAGGGTCTATGGCCACGTTCTTTGGTTTTGGGATGAAATTATAGTCGTGGATGGAGCAATCTCTTTGAGGAAACAGTGGAACCTCCTGTAACACTTTTCAAGGTACTCAAGTGAGGGAGTAGAGTGCCATGGTGATCTTTAGTGACCACAGGCGGTCAGGACCTCAGTTTAATCCGAGGGACTGTGCTCTTGCAAAGAACGGTCCCTGTCTCCGTCCTGGGGCATTGGTGATATTACATAGGCCAGAGGGATGAGCACACTGATGATTAGCTTCCTGAGAAAACAGCAGAGTAAGGGGGTAGCCATGCTGCTGGTAATGTGCCAGCATCATCATCACCATCATCAACACCATGACTACTACTCATTACATAACCTAAACTCACTTTACTCAACTCTGTACTGTAACAAAACAGGGTGGCACGGTGGCACAGGGGTTAGGACTTCTGCATCACAGCAAGACAGTCCTGGGTTCATACCCCTGGGGGGACCGTTCTCTGTGGAGTTTGAATGTTCTCCCCGTGTTCACCTGGGCTTCCTCCCAGGTGCTCCGGTTCGCTCCCACAACACAAAAAACATGCTAGTTAACCAAGGCAGGGGCACTCTTTCTGGAGTCGGTTCCCGGGCGCTACCCTGTGGCAGCCCACTGCTTTTAGCTCCTAGCTAGGATTGGTTCATTCCTCCATGTTTACACAGCTTTGTGGTTTCACAATTCATGCTAACATAAGGTGCATGGCAAGTGATGTGAGACATGCACAATCAAGATGATAAAAACATGAGGCATGATGTTGTTTAATCCAAACACTGCTAAATTCGCACAAAGCTAACGCATTGCTGTTGCGTCAAAGCTTCTGTGAAACCTGACAACGACCCATCGGCCATTTTGACAACCGGCATCAATTCTCCAACGTGTATCGCCTTATAATTTGGTGTGGCCACCGATCTTGCTACACTTGACCTACACCACTAACCCTAACCCTAAGTCCCAGTTAAGCCATTATCGCCTATAAGTGTTGGACATTGGCCTTTGGAAAGGGAGTCACTGTGTGTTGTTGTGCGTGTCCTGAAGGAGCTCCTCTTGTCTCGTAGCTCTTCCACAGGTACATGAACTTTGCTCAGGTCATCGTGCTGCAGGAACACACAGCCTACATGTTCAACGTGGAGTCCAGGAGGAGTCAGGTACACTCCTACACACATACACACACACACACACACACACACAAATCAACACACCCACACACACGCACATACACTGAATACACAGACACCCATACCACACACACACACACACACACACACACACACACACACACACACACACTACAATAAGCCCTTGTTGCGATTTAAATGCAAGATCAATTCATTATTTCTTGAAGTTAAGTATGTGTGACCAGTTCATAAACACAGTGGCGTTATTCAATTGAGTATAACCATACAACTATGCGTAAAATTGTCAGATCAGTATGGACTCTGCGGGCGGTCCTTGATTCATTTCATTTCCCAAAACTCCTAAAATGCCCACTATTCCCTCTCTCTGTGATGCCCGGGCTAGGTGCTACTGTGGTCGGCCAGCAAGGTGTTTGAAGAGTTGACGGACATCGAGAGACAGTTCCACAAAGCCCTGTACACCGTACGAACATACCTCAACTGCGAACGCTACACCGTCGGACTCCTGGACATGACCAAGGAGAAGGTTGGTGGACATGACCGGGAACTTTAAGGGCTGAAACTGAATGAAAATCAGATTAGACGATTGTTATGTTGAAGTTACCAATAAGGTCAGCTGCTTTGTCAATAAAATAACCTTAAAACGATTATTTTTGTTATTTTGTTTATATTCAGCAAATGAAATGTCTTATTGTTGGTGGTTTTCCCGCCTTTAGGAGTTCTACGACGAATGGCCGGTGAAACTTGGAGATGTGGAGCCATACAAGGGGCCAAAGACACCCGATGGCAGGGTACTGGTCCAAATATCTCACACCTACCAGGGGCTCAGCCATCTTGAATTCACCTTGACTGGCAAACTGGCGCTTTCTTACTTGCACAATAACAATGTTGATGTTTTAATTACTTAAAGAGAATTCCAAAGTTTGTTGCTTGAAAGGATTTGGATTTTGTTTCTTCATGTAGGAAAATATATTTCAAGGGTTACCTTTTGTTTTTTTTACAGGAAATTATCTTTTACAAAATCATTGACTATTTGCTGGAGGCCAAAGAAGAAATTAAAGTCATACCGTGAGTAAACGCATTCAATGGAACCTGTATACAAATGGTTCATTTAATAGTAAATACAATTTAATTAATTGAAATAACAGGATTTTGGTCCATGCATGACAACGTCTACTGTTGGCATAACCAAAGCAAACATGAATCATCATACAACAATGTCAATGAAGACATGGTAAATACATCTATAATAATAATACTCTAACTCTCCAGGGGTCCGCCAGCAGATCATTGGGGGCTAGTCAGCGGTCTACCCACCTATGTAGCCGAGAACGGATTTGTACGTTGTTCATTTTAACTCCCTTCTCTCATTTTCACAATCTAAATGACTATTGTGCATCAATGGCTGTATGAAATATGAAATATTTGATCATATCATAATTGTATATATATAGTATCATAATAATGCTGCTGCTACAATAGTCAGAATATAATTTAATGTAAAAACGATATTGTTTTATAATAATTGCTGCATTGTTGTAATACATATATAGTCACCTCTCAAACATAACTTGTATGTATAATTAACAAGTAGTGTATGCATCATGTAATGAGATCTCTTATTCTGGGCTCATGTGATTTCATTCTGCTTCCTGTGATGTAATTCAATTTCCTGTAGATTTGCAACATGATGAACGTAGCAGCAGACGATTATTTCACCTTCCAGGTAAATTCTACAAATAGTTTGACTGCTCTATTCCATCAATTTTGTCACACACACACACACACACACACACACACACACACACACACACACACACACACACACACACACACACACACACACACACACAAGAATAACTGTAATGGTAATACAATATCATGTAATATAATGCATACACAGTATGTTGTTTGACTGTGTGTGTGTTCCAGAAAGGGCCAGTGGACGACACAGGCTTCGTCATCAAGAACGTCCTGTCTCTGCCCATCGTCAACAAGAAGGAAGAAATCGTGGGCATCGCCACCTTCTTCAACAGGAAGGACGGCAAGCCGTTCGACGAATACGATGAACAGATCACAGAAGTGAGAACACCTTTTCACGATTTTGACTTTCGTTAAAATCCTGAAAAGGTGTGCTGAGACCTTACTACTATTTACTATTATTTAGTGTGCTGTGATACGCATACGTTTCTATTATTGGCCGATTTTGATTGGGTTGGATTATGGAAGTAGATGAACATGAGCGGAGGAACATGACCCCGAAGTTGGGGTCACAACCATTTACCAGCCCTAGAAACGGGGTCCCGGCCCCACTGCTCTTTCGTACTCTATTGTGCTCTGTTGTGTTCTGGTAGATGCTGTTCTAACCGCCGTCCCGTGCTCTGGTGCAGGCTCTCACCCAGTTCCTGGGCTGGTCTGTGTTGGTGTGTGACACTCACGATCGTCTGAACCGCATGGAGTGGAGGAAGGACATTGCAAAGGAGATGCTCATGTGCCAGACCAAGTGCACGCCCGCCGAACTGCAGTCCATCCTGGTGGGCACATTACCTGTAGACCCGTGCATATGGGGGTGTAACTGCTGCATAGGTTACCCCGTCTTCTCATCTCCTCTTCTCTGTTCTCGACTGTCTCGTCTCCTCGGCTCTATTTTCTCCCTCTCTTGTCCTCTCAGCTTTACTGTCTCCAATGGTATCTCCTCTCTTCCCTCCTCTTCTCCAATGTCTGTCTTCTAGGTTACCACCTCTCCTCCTCTTATCTCCTCTACTCCTGCCCTTTCCTCTCCTCTCTCTCTCTCTCTCTCTCTCTCTCTCTCTCTGTTCTTCCCTGCTGTCTCCTAGGTTACCACAGAGTTTGTTGTACGGCTCTATTGGAACTTCACATGACAGAAACTAAATATTTGTTGAAGGAAATACTAAGTTACTTCGCTAAGGCCTCAACCGTGACCCATTCTTTACTCCCTTTACTTGTTAGCATTACAAAGCAACAGGCTATGCCACTTGAAGTTCAGTCATGAATGAACAAACAACTGTTTTATGGTTTTATCTCCGCCAGAACACCAAGGAGAAGTTTGACGCCGAGCCGGAGGACTGCGACCAGAAGGAGATGTACAAGCTCTTGGTACGTTGGGGAGAGCCAGACGCCCATCGACGCCCAGGCGTATCTCATGATGTGACTCACGGCCACTGGCCTCCCCCGGCAGCACCACGGCCCCCAGAATGAACTGCATGAGCTACGCCTGGAATCGCCCCTGCTGGCGCCCCCCCCCTGCGCGGCAGAGGCCCGTCGCCTGCACAGGGTCGGCGCGCCAGTGGGTCGGCGCGCCAGTGGGTCGGCGCGCCAGTGGGTCGGCGCGCCAGTGGGTCGGCGCGCCAGTGGGTCGGCGCGCCAGTGGGTCGGCGCGCCAGTGGGTCGGCGCGCCAGTGGGTCGGCGCGCCAGTGGGTCGGCGCGCCAGTGGGTCGGCGCGCCAGTGGGTCGGCGCGCCAGTGGGTCGGCGCGCCAGTGGGTCGGCGCGCCAGTGGGTCGGCGCGACAGTGGGTCGGCGCGCCAGTGGGTCGGCGCGCCAGTGGGTCGGCGCGCCAGTGGGTCGGCGCGCCAGTGGGTCGACCCAAGCGGAACCGCGGCTCATATTCTGCTGCGCTTTGTCGTCGTGTTTACAGAGAGCGACCTGCCCGGTGGCGGACAACGTGCACGGGGAATCCCTGCTCCTCTTCTCCTTCAGCGACTTCCCCTCCTCCGAGAATGACCTGATCAAGGCCGGCATCCGCATCTTCTTTGAGCTCAACGTGGTGGAGAAGTTCAAGGTCCCTGCAGAGGTGAGGAGGAGGAGGAGGAGGAGGAGGAGGAGGAGGAGGAGGAGGAGGAGGAGGAGGAGGAGGAGGAGGAGGAGGAGGAGGGGGAGGAGGAGGAAGAGTAGGTCGGACAGACAGACAGACAGCTGGTCAGACAGACGAACTGAGAGGGTAAGGCGGACTGACCGACCGACCGACAGGCAGCCGGACAGATGAATACAGATGGACTGAAAAGATGGACGGACGGACGGACAGCTAGAGAGTCGGTCCGACAGATGGACGAGTTGTCAGTACGATTTGTAGACAGCTGGTCAAGTCAGACAGTCAATCTGTCAAACAGTCAGTCCAAACAGTCAGCCACTCAAGGCTATATCTTGTTTCCCACCTTTCTTTTGGAATCTAGATGTAACTCCTGTTCTCTCTTGTCTCTTCTCCATCACCCTTCATCTCTCTTCATCCCAACACATCTAAAACCCTCCTCTCTCGCCCCTCGCCTCTCAGACCCTGACCAGGTGGATGTACACCGTCCGGAAGGGCTACCGGGACATCACCTACCACAACTGGAGGCACGGCTTCAACGTGGGCCACACCATGTTCTGTCTGCTGCAGGTACGACCCCGCATTCCCTTCTACTTCAAACGGCGGTACAGTTTGAACACAGACACGGTGGCAGGTACGCGACCACATCGAAGCAGCACATTGGGCTTTCATCACCGCGGTGTGTGCAGGGTATTCAACCAAACTAGTCACACTTCACCACACGCCCCAAAATGCACCGCTGGCCGCCATTGGTCAACAAAACCACGCGAATGATGTCTCGTCTCACCGTGACTCGTGTCATTATACAACGAACCCACACATCGCAGTGATACATTGTGACTGTACAGCAGTTGGACTGCTTGTGCAAAAATGGCCATTTTCGTTTTCAGTATCATTAAGTAAAGTCTGATGGTCTCTACGTCTATCCCTATCTCGATCTCCCTCTATGTCTATGTCTCACTCCCCAGACGGGTAAACTCAGGAAGTACTACTCTGACCTGGATGCCTTCGCCATGGTGGCGGCCGCGTTCTGCCACGATATCGATCATCGAGGAACCAACAACCTCTACCAGACCAAGCAAGTGGCCCCCTGTACCCCACTCGCACATTTTACCTCAAGACAGTCAGGTCTCATCTTTAAACCCTAAGCTTATTGGGTATGTAAGGGGCAGGACAGTGCAAGTCAATTTAAATAATATTCAGAGTCGCTGGCTAATGTGGTGGCTGAACCCAGCTCTGAGGTACTGGGTTCAATTCCCATTGGCATACCTGCTCCTAAGTGACATGTATATTCACCTTCTGTATGTCACTTTGAAAAGAAATGGACTTTCTAAAAAAACATAATCATGCAAATGCTATTGCATGCAAGGACAAGTATGTAAAGGGCTGTAAAGGGCTAACCAATACACTTGGACAGTGTAGTGGTTATGGTGGTTAGTGCTTAGGACTCCCATGCCAAGGGTTCTGGGTTCGATCTCCTAATGCCCGTAACCTAACCTGTAGACATCCTAGAACAAGATGCCCTAACCCCTACTTGCTCCTTAATGACCTGTCTCTGTATTCACTGTCTAACCCCTACCTGCTCCTTAATGACCTGTCTCTGTGTTCACTGTCCAACCCCTATATATAGAGATGACATAATTGACAAATGGGATCAGATGTATCACAAGTCTAGTTGAGTTTTCTCAGATGCTTATGTATTCTGAGCAGAGAAAGGTGTCTCTGGTTCAGCCATGAACCTTGGTTTGAACATATTAACTAACGAATATTTGGAGATCCATTGGAAAAAATACATTGATCAACTGAAATTAAAATTTGACAACAATATTTGAGGCAGCCCTATTAGCATGCTAGTCTCATCGTATACAGTAATAATTTAGAGGAGAACCAAACCCCAACACCACTTAGCTTGATGTGCACTAGATGACGCACTGTGTAGGTTAACCACATTGCATGCATAACCTGTGATTGGCTGATAGGATTACTTGGTCACCTGCGCGTTAAGTGTTGTTGCGACACACCTGTCCTCTGCTTAATTAAAGTGAATTGAAGGGGCGTTTACAGGGGAGCCAGCAGGCATGTCCCGGAACCAGCAAAAACTTGAAAGCCTTTTTTTAGATTAGGGTCAGGGGGTGTGGTTTTCCTTTAACCCTCTCTTAACCCCACATCACCTGTAGGAGTGGATCCCCTCTGGCCAAACTCCACGGCTCTTCCATCATGGAGCGGCACCATCTGGAGTTCAGCAAGACCATCATGGAGGAAGAGGTACAGTCAGAAATCACGCACGCACGCACGCACGCATGCACACAGAAAACAATTGTGAATATTTCTCCACACACACACGCAAACACATAGTTCTATGAACACACAAGAACGCTAGGGCATGTACTCATTTTTAGCCTGGCTTTTACAAAGGAGTTGTTACCATTTTCTTCACGCCTTATTTCTTGACTTTATCTTACGGAAGCACTTTGTAAACATTGTATTGTTGCATTATGTTGATCATTGTGTTATTGTAGGTTTAATGTGAAGCCCATTGAACCACACATTGTTTGTATGAAATGCGCTAAACAAATAAAGTTGAATGGAATGTTCTTGTGTTTCTCTTCCAGAGCCTCAACATCTTCTGCAACCTCCAGAAGCGACAGTTTGAGACGGTACAGCACCTGTTCGATGTCTGCATCATCGCCACCGATCTGGCGCTCTACTTCAAGTAGGTTCCTCACTTCCTGTGTCCTCCACCAATAGGGTTCCGGTGGTCCACTAAAGCTGGCAGTTTATTGGATGTTCGGGCTGGTGGATCGCCGTTTAGTCACTTAGGCTGCTTTCACACCTGAGCTGTTTGGTCCGTTTAATCGAACCCTGGAGCGTTTGTACTGGAGCGATAGTACGGTTGGTTGGGGCTGGTGTGAACTCCCATTCGAACTCTGGTGCAGACCAAACATACAAACTCTGGTCTGCTTTGAAACGGGGGTCTCAGTTCGCTTAAAGTGCATCCCAAACCATAAAACAATGCATTGTGGGTTGAATTTACACTTTTGCTGGAAACGATAAACATACACACAGGTACACACAAACCTTTCCTAGATTTAAAATGAGTCGTGGATAGACGTGGTGCCCATCAAAATATGGTCCGATGACTAAATACCCGGTCACTCAGAATAACACTGACGTTTTTCAATTATTCAGGGACCAAATTGTGAATATTGGGTTCTTTTTAATTTGGCCAAAAAAAAAGAAGAAACAAGACTGCACAAAGTGGTTGTTGCTGCGCCATTATTATTGTCAGCAACAAGGAAGTGTTGCCTTGAGTTTCCCTTGGATTTTCAGTCCAATAGACCTCCCTTGCCATGAGGCGTTTGTTTACAATGTTTTGTTCACCTAACAAAGTCCAATGTGAACCCTAATTGGACCAAATTAAAATGCAACAAAAGCGTAGTATAGTAAACTTTACTTTATAGTAAAGTATACTTCATCCCTGAATCGGACTGAGTCTACCAAAGTATGGGTGTGAAAGTGTCTTTAGTCTCTCCCTCTACTTCTGTATTTTTGTCTCTGTCTCCCTCCCTTCATACCCCTCTCTCTCACCCTCTTTCCCTCCCTCTACCACTGTTTCTGTCTCTCCCCCCTCCTCCCTCCCTACCCATCTCGCCCTCTCTCCTCCCTCCCTACCCCTCTCTCTCACCCTCTTTCCCTCTCTCCACTACTGTTTCTCGCTCTCCCCCTCCCTCCCTACCCCTCTCTTGCCCTCTCTCCCTCCCTCTACTACTGTGTTACTTTGTCTCTCTCTTACGCTGTGTGTGTGTGTATGTGTGTGTGTGTGTGTGTCTCTCTCTCCATCTTGTGAATAGTTTCACGCTACTATTGCTATTTGACCATTCCAACATGAGGGAACTGATCGTGTATATGTGTGTGTAGGAAGCGAACCATGTTCCAGAACATCGTGAACGCCACAGAGCCCATGGAGGACGAGAAGGAGGCCATAGCGTACATCTCCAACAACTCCACCCGCAAGGAAATCATCATGTGTGTAGAAATCAACCCGTGCAACAACACATCCCATAATATCTCACGCATTACACAACAGGTTCTGAAATTAAACCTGCTTTAAAAACACTGCTTCATAGATGTTAGCTATTAGTTTGATGTCACCTTTAAGTACATCTGTAGATTAATATGTTAATGTACACACTTTTTGTGTTTTCCAAACTAAAAAACCTATGTGCAAATTAAATCTCTTGCATGTGTCTTACAGTAGTTGTCTCATAATTGAGTGTGGGAGTGTGTGTGGATGATGGCTGGTTTAAGCAGCCTCACCTGGCCTGAGTCAGACTGATTGGAGTCTGGAGCTGGGTGAGGCTGCACACCTGTTGCACATTGAGCAATCAGTGTGCACAGGTTAAACCAGCCATCACCACACACACTCAGAGAGAGCTATCCGGCATGACAGCATGGAGCACCATCTGCATGCATCATTTTACGCAACCTTTACAATAAACCGGTTTTCAACATCACCACCCTGTGTCCATTGGTTTGGAGGAGACTGAGGAAAGTCACCTAGATGGAGTATGGAAGCCACCTAGGTGGCGTGCAGCAAGTGGAGTTTGCTACATTGAGTAACTAGGATTTTAATAATATAACCACGGTTCTCCGCGCTGGGTTATCAATTGCTTCCACCTCTCTCTGACTGTTTGCATTTGTTCTCTCCGTCTCTCTCTCTCCGTGTGTCTCCGTCGCTGTCGTCAGGGCGATGATGATGACTGGCTGTGATTTGTCGGCTATCACCAAGCCTTGGGAGGTTCAAAGCAAGGTATGTGCCCTCAGAAAGCACCCCCCCCCCCCCCCCACCCCCTCGTAATGTGTGAAAACAGATGCAGAGTAGGTCATATTCAGGTGATAATCTCTCTCTCTCTTTCTGTCTCTCTCTCTTCCCCCCCCCCAGGTCGCTCTGATGGTGGCTGCTGAATTTTGGGAACAGGGTGACTTGGAGAGAAGTGTCCTCGACCAGCAGCCTATTGTATGTTTATTTCATCTCTTCTCATTTCTCTCTTCTCTTATTTGCTCTCCTGTCTTCTCTCCTTTCATCCTCCTCTCTCCTCTCCAGATAAAAATACAGCACTTCACATTAATCTCACTCACATGTGACTCTTCTTTCCTTCTCTCTCTCTCTCTCTCTCTTTCTCTCTCTCTCTCTCTCACAGCCCATGATGGACAGAAATTGTGCCGAGCAGCTACCCAAGATGCAGTGCGGTTTCATTGACTTTGTGTGCTCGTTTGTGTATAAGGTAATGACATAGGAGATTTCTCTGCATGTATATTTCACCTCTTGTCTCCACATATCTAATGATCTTTATGAGAACACCGGTTTTGTGTCAGCAACAGTAAGATGAGATGCTACTCCAATGTAAAGGGCTAAATTAATATTCATAGTTATTTGTTAGGTCACACATTATGGTCTGGTATCCATTCAAAATAGATTATAATTTTAATGCTGAAATAGCTAGCATGCTGAAGAAATCCATACATAGACAACACACATCCTAAGCAATATTCTTAACGGAGCAGATGTAGAATATACGAGATTCCGGAAATCTGCCAAGATATTTTTCCATTTTTGTGAACATGAACAGCTAAGGTCTATGTTTTCCAGTTCCTCAGGTTTGAAAAACAGGATGCACTAAATATGGTGACCTTTTTAAAAGAATGTTGGCTCCAGAAACATCCATCACCCAACACTTTACACTCAGAACCAACACACGCATGCAACCACACACGTATACTACCACACACCTACAGAAACACAACTAATACACATATGCACATAAACACATTCACAACCAGCACACACAAACAGACATGAACCACTTACACACTTTCACACATGCACAACCAACACACACAACCACAACTAATATACATATATGCACACAGACACACAGACACGTACAACTACGCACACCTACAGAAACGCACTACCAGACACACACACAACCAAACCACAACTAATGCACGTACACACACCAACACACATTCACAAACACCAAAATGCACAACTGGCACAAACAGACACACACAACCACCACTTATATGCATGTATGGACATAAACACACCCACAACCAACACACACCCACAACCAACACACACCTCCAAACACACACAACCAACACACACCCTAAAAACACACACAACCCAAACTAATACAGATATTATGCACGCACGCACACTCGCCCGCCCACCGGTACTGAAGCGCCTCTGCTTCCTCCTGCGTTGTGATTGGCCAGGAGTTCTCCAGGTTCCACAAGGAGATCACGCCCATGTTCGACGGGCTGAAGAACAACCGGGCGCACTGGGCGGAGCAGGCGGAGGTGTACACCGCCAAGATGAAGCTCATCGAAGACGAGAAGAAAAGGCTGGAGGACGCAGCCGGTGGGAAAGGTGGGAAGGGTGGAAAGATACCAAGAGTACAATAGGAGAGGGGGTGGATGGTTGGATGGATACATGATGGAGGATGTGATGGTGATAGGTGATGGATGGTTGGATGGATATATGATGGAGGATGGGATGGTGATATGTGATGGATGGTTGGAGGATGGGATGGTGATATGTGATGGATGGTTGGATGGATATATGATGGAGGATGGGATGGTGATATGTGATGGATGGTTGGATGGATATGTGATGGATGGGTGATGTAAATATGATGGAGGATGTGATGGATGTTGGATGGATATGTGATGGTGATGGATGGTTGGATGGATGTATGATGGAGGATGGGATGGTTGTATATTTGATGGATGGATGGAATAATGGATGAAGAATGGATGGATGATTATGGAACAAAGGATGATTTCAGAATGGCAAAAGAACGATGAATGGATGATTGGACTGAGTATTATGCTGTCACGAATCATCCACTCATCTGTATGAGTGGATTGTGGTCATTTAACGTTTCATGTGAACTGTCTCCCAAATAACCGACTTTCTTTCTTTCTTTCCATCCTTCCTTCCTTCCGTCTTTCCATCTCTCAGAGGACGGGGGCAAGTCCAAGACGTGTACCATCTGCTAAAGCGTCTTGTCTGACCTCTGCACCCTGGCTGGTCTGTCGAGGTCCACACCAGCCTGTAGCAGTCCATTCTGGACCACCGCTCCACATGGGTAGCATGTGGTCAGAATCCGGGTCTAGACTAGTTGGATCTAGGCTAGCTTAGGCAGCTCGGCCCTTTAGCCCTGCCTACCCCAGGGCCGGCCAGGGATCAGAGGGACTCGCTTGGTCTTGTCAATGTTAGTCTAGCGTTGGATCCAGGGTTTGTTCTGATATTCTGGGTGGTCTGGATCAAGGAGGCTTGTCGATGGGTTCGGAGTAGCGGTAAGGAGGAGTGTGGTCTTTGCGGCGCTTGTCCGACGTTTCGTTTAGACACACACATTTATTTTGCGTTTTTTGTTTTTGTCTTTCGAACACAAAGTTCAAAGTTATGTATTCTCTATATATTGACTGCTATCAAGGTGGATTTACGGTCGCATAACCAAATCTGACTGAAACACAAATTACATTTACAAATGCAAGAATAGTTACAAACTAGATGTTAGAAATTCCCAGAATTAGTTGGATGGTATTCCTGCTACAATGAACAATGTTTAGCCTCTTCTGTCATCCTTGGTGGTGACGATGGTGAACATTGGTAAAGTTGGACTGGTAAAGTACTGTACACCTACTTGGGGATCAACACTCCTGGTTAAGAAATTCTGTATGGTTTTTAAACTCGACTTCAGAAGAACGATAGCAGTTTGAAATTCAAGGGATTGTAAATTTAGGTAAAGAGGAAGAAGCGGACTTAGAAGGGGCTGGAACGCCAGAAAATGCTAATGTTAATCATTTTGGTTCTAGCTAGCTAGCGGCTATTGAGGGTAATGTATACTTCCAAGGGGTGTCAGGGGGATACTTGTTTTAATATGCAATATATCGAAATACATCTATTTTTTTGAATATTTGTCTGAGGAAATGTTTTGTACTTTGTCTGTTTTTGAATGGGGAGCCAGTAGGGCTTGACAGTTGATCAAAATCTTTGATCAAATCTGTAGTGAAATTCAGTCGGTAAAAATACACATTTATTTGTGAGGTTCTTGTTAACCTTTTATATTCTGCTACAATTATCTTTATATTGTAAAGCCGATAATGAGACAGGACCACAATAACTTGTGATATACATATATAACATTTATATGCAATGTTAGTCTAAACTGCAATTCTGTAATGGTTACTTAAAATGTACTTAAATGTATATGATGAACTTTCAAATATTGTAGTAAAGAAATGACAGAAAATACTTTGCGATTGTAAAATATCCATTGTACACATACGAACACAAGTCATTTAAATGTGGCAACAAATATGTGGTCTCAAACTTACTTAGCTTTTAGTCCAAAGCTAACAGGTCTAGTGAGCAATAGGAGGGCTGTGTAGTTTAAGAAGAGCTTTGAAGCTCCACCCCAGCTTTAGGCTTTAAATACCCTTCCTGCAGAGAAGTTAGTGGCTGGCCTAACCACAGCCTTATCACATCTGTGCATGGCCTATCTGAAATGCATGGCATGTCATATCTGTGCATGGCAGTGGCTCCTGTGCTTGTTCCTCCAGTAGCACCTGGTTATGCTAACGCAGCGCAAAGTTCATGACCTAATTACGCGATCACACAGGCTGTTTGTTTGCAGTCCGATGAGCCATGAACCCGTTGCGACGGTAAAGAGATAATGTTAATGTAAAACAAAACAACCGTACAGCAAATGTGGGTCTGGAGTACTGAAGGATGAACGCGACTTTGACCCCCCCCCCCCTGGAGTTATGCAACATGTACGCTACTGTAATCAACGGGACATTGACCAAAGAGCCTAATCCTATCACCATGGCTTTGAGGCTATCTTGTGTATCTAGTCCAGCTTGTGTCCGTGTTCTGGACACAAGTAAGCCAAACTGCTTAAGGCTTTGTCTTTGTAAATCGGCGAGAGTATATAGATCGTGCGCATTTTAAAAGTGCCCTAGGACAAGCTACATAAATACACTAGTTTTGTTGCCAGGGAATTACATTTTCCACTCAAACCTCAAATGAAGCATCTCTGGTGAGGGTAAAAATTTTTTTTCAATAAACATCTGATCACGGGAGAATGAGTTTGGATTGAATCCCAATGCTGGGTTGGTTCCGTATCGTGTAATGGTGATACGGCATGAAGAGAGGAGCGGTCCACATCGCTGACCGCCGCTGTACATTCATTTGAGTAATTACTTACATTAGTTTCATCAGATGTAACCTGTACGTACAAAATAAAGGAAAGGAAACGTACGATTGTGTGCATGCATGAATGCTGCAACGGCCCTCGTAGAGGCTATCTCTCTCCTATGCTCGCTCTGTCTTTCTCTCTTATCCTTCTTATCTCTTATCTTTTCCCTGGTCTATCTTATGCTCTCTATCATATGCTTGCTCTGTCTCTCGCTCTCTTATTATCTCTCACTCTTATTCTCTGTCTCTCTCTCTCTTATGCTCCATCTTATGCTCTCTCTCTCAATCATATGCTTGCTCTGTCTCTCGCTCTCTTATTATCTCTCACTCTTATGCTCTGTCTCTCTCTCTTATGCTCTCTCTTATGCTCGCTCTCTCTCGCTCTCGCTCTCTCTCACATCACGATCAGGGTGAGGATCCTCTGGTAAGATCATGGGGTTGCAGGAGTGTTGTTCTCGCCCTGAGTCATCAGCCACGCTGTGATATTAGCGGGCCCTAAGCAGGATCAGCACTGTTGGAAAGCCGATTGGCTCCAGATCGCCAGCCTCAATACTGTGCTGTCTGGTCTTAAAGCCCAACCAAACCAAACCAAGCCAAATCACAGGGATGGCCTCAAACTCTGGTGGTTGTACAATACTTGGATTGTAATTGGCTCAAATGGGGGGAAGGTGATGTCATCTACTGTGCTTCTATGGAATGTGAGATCACCTGGCACCAATTTCAGCCAATTAGAAAGGGCGATCATACGCATGTCAAATATGCCTTTGTATTGAACAAAACATGTGTTTGGTTCGCCTTTGTTATCCTTTGACCCTGGTTTAGATGTTGCAATGGTGATAAGTTTCATACTGGCTTGGATTTTGTTTGTGTTATGGTACTTTAACACGAGCATATACACAAACACATACTTTAATAGACCACTATTTATTTTATTTACAATTACTTCTCCAATAACTCCTCCTCCTGGCATTGACCATGGATACATGAAAGTGACCATGATGATGGAAAACAAGTCAGGACCTATTTAAACATAACTATGGTCTGGGTCTGTTCAACACTCCAGGAGGAGCAGGAAGATAAAGCAATGTCCTTCATTTAAGCTCATGGGGAGGTTAATCCTAACCACACACAGGAGGTTTCTTCTGAGATCCAAGTCCTAGGTCAGGCCAGGATCCCCATCTGTCCATGTCCAGGAGCACCTCTACAGCTAATCTCGCTGGCCTTTCCCGTGACCAGAACACACCCATATCTCTGTTAGAACGTTGCCTGACAATCATCCACATTTTCTATTTCGTTTCTTCCGTCTGAACCGATCCTGCAGCGCATAAACATTCTGCAGTGTTGGGGTGATGCGCGAAAAAAGCTACTAGTTATAGTACTGTATTACTTTTATCTGTAACTTAGTAATATAAAATATATAAAATATTGTAATGTTATTAAGTTACTATGTCAACTAACACGTTACCATCCAATATCGTGTTCATTTTTTAAATATTTATAATAAATAAGTGAAACGACTCCAAGTCTCCCTATGACAAAAATGTATAATTAGTTACCGCAACCACGAAGAAGGAGAGGATTTCCTGATGTTGTTTGCAGCTCGAAAATGTCAGATGAAACATTCTCCATATGGAAGAAGGCTTACAAACGTTTGTTCACGTTCATTGAAGAACGAGGGGGGGGGGGGGGGGGGGGGCGGGGAATAGTAATTACTCACGTAGGATACGGACCAGCATGGAGGTTGGTCTTTACGTAAGTTAGGCTAAACGATGGCACAATACAAAATAGGCAGATACATTTAAGAATCAGAAAAAAACAACGATTTGCATCATAAATCTGATGACGTTATGGTCACAGGTCCCTACTACCTGTAGACCTTAAGCTGCCTTCACATGATCAGGACAAAAGACGCTCTGCGCTTCCCCTGTTTTCCTATGGGGAGAGTGTTTTTTGCGTTCCAATTATTTCAACTTTGACCTTTACTGACCTTTTCAAAGAGCAGCCAAGGAGATAACAGCTGTATGTGACGGAGCCAGAGGCGACACAGGATGTTATGTTGTCAACATGTCGTTGTGGATCCTTAGCTCTCTGACCAAGTTGAATTCTCCTTTTTTCAGTACGAGGCAACAGCGTTTCATGCACCCAAACTCTTCTTCTGATCAGAATGGCAATTGCCAGGGCCTTCTTTTTGAACAACATTTAAATACATCGTATGCAGTGTCGTGTGTACGTTTTCCTTGTCCCTTGTTGCCTATAGACGGTTGATGACGTGTACCTGCGCTGCGCCTCATCGTGAGGAAGGGGGCGCAATGGAAGCGCTAGCGCAGAGAGCGTTTTTACCCTGATCATGTGAAGGCATTAAGCTGCCTTCACACTGCACACGATGCATTTAAATGTTGTTCAAAAAGAAGGCCCTGGCAATTGCCATTCTGGTCAGACGGCGACGAGAACAACGGGAGTCAAGAAGAGTTTGGGTGCACGAAACGCTGTTGCCTCGTACTGAAAAAGGACGATTCAACTTGGTCAGAGAGCTAAGGATCCACGACGACATGTTGACAACATAACATCCTGTGTCGCCTCTGGCTCCGTCACATACAGCTGTTATCTCATTGGTTGCTCTTTGGAAAAGGTCAGCTTTGACCTTGTTTGCACAAGGTCAAACTTGAAATAATTGGAACTTTGAAAAAACGTTGTGCACTAGCGGAAGTTTCTGGCAATTCTGCGCGGTGTGCTACCTTTGGCGTCGCGCACCGCACAAAATTGCCAGAAATTGCCACTAGTCAAACTTGAAATTATTTCAAGTTTGACCTTGAAATGTTGACCTTTGACCTTGCGCTGACCTTTTCAAACCTTTTTCATAGTTGGGCGCAAACACTCTCCCCATAGGAAAACAATGGAAGCGCTAGCTCAGAGCGTCTTTTGCCCTGATCATGTGAAGGCAGCTTTAGTCAGAGGCGGACTCCACCAGAACACACACCTCTAGTTAGAACGGGACCAGAACACACACCTCTAGTTAGAACGGGACCAGAACACACACCTCTAGTTAGAACAGGACCAGAACACACACACCTCTAGTTAGAACAGGACCAGAACACACACCTCTAGCTAGAACAGGACCAGAACACACACACCTCTAGTTAGAACGGGACCAGAACACACACACCTCTAGTTAGAACGGGACCAGAAC
This sequence comes from Lota lota, assembly GCA_026745465.1. Classification (NCBI taxonomy): domain Eukaryota; kingdom Metazoa; phylum Chordata; class Actinopteri; order Gadiformes; family Lotidae; genus Lota; species Lota lota. The sequence continues at coordinate 392,197 of JACYXH010000047.1, forward strand.
ACACACACCTCTAGTTAGAACGGGTCTAGAACACACACACATCTAGTTAGAACGGGTCTAGAACACACACATCTAGCTAGAACAGGACCAGAACACACACACACACACATCTAGCTAGAACAGGACCAGAACACACACACATCTAGCTAGAACAGGATCAGAACACACACACCTCTAGTTTGAACGGGTCTAGAACACACACACCTCTAGTTAGAACGGGACCAGAACACACACACATCTAGTTAGAACGGGTCTAGAACACACACCTCCAGTTAGAACGGGTCTAGAACACACACACCTCTAGTTAGAACGGGTCTAGAACACACACACCTCTAGTAAGAACGGGTCTAGAACACACACACCTCTTTCTTAGAATGTGTAGTTCTGTATTGAAGATCTTGTATTAAAGTTTTAAGATTATTCAGAATTAGATTTGACTTGCGGGGTCATTTGTTGTCTGACTCAATCAAAAATTGCAATTCTGCCATTACTTTAACGGTTCGTTGTATGTAAAATAAATCCTTCATTTTATTTTTGTTCATTTTGTGTTTTTCTCCTCTTCATGAAAAACGAGTAGGACTAAAGACTCTAGAAAAAGTGAGGTACGGTCAACACCAAGCGATCTTTCATTGTTTAATTGATCTTTAAACAAGCATGCATTTACGCAATCACAAAAGCAAAAGAAAATACAACCACAAAGCACAACCGGGTCACGCAGATCTTGAGCACAGTGTCCCCCACCGGGAGGGGCTGCGTGGCTTTGATGGGACTGGAGCCGGCGGACTCATAGAAACATGTCCTCAAAATAGTCGTCAAACTCGTCCTCTCTGAAAAGAAACACGTGGCGTTAGGTTTGGGATCTGCATCAGTGCAGTACTGCTAAAGTACTTTATGTATTAGCGCAGTACTGCTACAGTACTTTATGTATTAGCACAGTACCGCTACAGTACTTTATGTATCAGCACAGTACTGCTACAGTACTTTATGTATCAGCACAGTACTGCTACAGTACTTTATGTATTAGCACAGTACTGCTACAGTACTTTATGTATCAGCACAGTACTGCTACAGTACTTTATGTATTAGCGCAGTACTGCTACAGTACTTTATGTATCAGCGCAGTACTGCTACAGTACTTTATGTATTAGCGCAGTACTGCTACAGTACTTTATGTATTAGCGCAGTACTGCTACAGTACTTTATGTATTAGCACAGTACCGCTACAGTACTTTATGTATCAGCGCAGTACTGCTACAGTACTTTATGTATTAGCGCAGTACTGCTACAGTACTTTATGTATCAGCACAGTACTGCTACAGTACTTTATGTATCGACACAGTATTTCTACAGTCCTTTATGCATGGACACAGTATTTCTAAAGTACTTTATGCATGGACACAGTATTTCTACAGTACTATATTCTACAGCACTTTATGGTATGTACACAGTAATTCTGCCGTTTTTTATGGTATCCATACAGTATTTATACAGTATTTTATGGTATGCACACAGTAATTCAGCAGTACTGAATGTATATGTACACGGAATGTCTACAATACTTTAAGGTATCTACACAGTGCTTTATGGTCTGTATATGCTGAGTGAGTCAAGGGGTTGAGACTGCTTGAGAATCCCGAGGGGCTTAATGCTTAATGGCTGTAAACATTTATGACACTAATCTGATAATCTCACCTTGACTTCTCCTCCACCGCGGGGGCGGGGCCTCGCCAGTGCTCCGCCTCCGATTGGCCGGCCGCCTCGTCCCCGGCCTCTGCGTCTAAAGGGATAGGTTCAGAGAGATGTCACTCACAATGGGGTGGAGAAAGTCAAGCGTCAACTGTGTGGGTGTGTATGTGTGTATGTGGGAGACATAAAGAGATATGAAAGGCATTAGGGAGAAGACGGAGGCAGCGTAAGAGAAAGAGAGATGGAGAGGGACATACAAACAGAAAAGGGAGCGATGGAGAGAGAGACCTGCATGAAGCAAGGGGGAGAGAGAGAGGAAGAGACGTAAAGAGTGATGGATGGAGTGTGTTTGCGGTAAACAGCTCCCTAGCCTGTGGGCTGAGACCAGTCAGTTAAAAACATGTCATCATTCATCTATATCACCCCCCCCCCAGGCTCTGACACCCACATGTTTACAGAATGGAATGCGAACTCAGCGCTCCCAGTTGATGTCAGAGCAGACATTCTTCACTTTTACATTCCTATTATTATTATTATTAATATACAGAGCGGCAGGGAGAGAGTAAAAGAGACAAAGAGAAATATACATTTGGGATGGAGCTGGACGCAGCGTTAGGAGGGAGGGAGAGTGACAGCAGGGGGAGAGGGTTGAGTAAAAACAGAACTGCTGTCATTCTATTGTTATTGGAGTCCCTGGGGCCTAGGTGTGTGTGTGTGTGTGTGTGTGTGTGTGTGTGTGTGTGTGTGTGTGTGTGTGTGTGTGTGTGTGTGTGTGTGTGTGTGTGTGTGTGTGTGTGTGTGTGTGTGTGTGTGTGTGTGTGTGTGTGTGTGTGTGTGTGTGTGTGTGTCTCCGCTACCTCTGTCTGAGTCCGGTGATTCTTCCGCGCTACTAGAAGAGGAGGAATCACCTAAAGCAAGGGAGAGACATAAAAGTTAAAAATAGAATGGTTGAGTACAAAACATAATATATTCTATCTATTTGTAAATTAATCTGTTCTTTGTGCTTTTAGTCCTACCATAAGACATATACAGTGCACAAGGAAGGTACAGAGGCCTTTAATTTGAAGGGAGGGGACCTTTCATGTGGAGGGAAAAATCTCATACCTCTGGACTTCCTGTGCCCTTTGCGTTTGTTTTTCTTGGAGCCGGAACACGACTTGGACCTTCTCCTACTCTTCTTCTCTTTCTTCGCCTTCTTCTTCGTTGGTTCCTGGTTCTCCACCGAACACCTCCTGGCTTCTTTCTTCTTCACCTTCACCTCCTTGCGTCTAGAAAGCCCAACATACAACACCATTGTTCGAAGAATACTTCCCTCCACACAGTGTTTAAACTTCACTTTAAGTGAATTTTTCCCCTTTGTCAAAATACCTTTTTCTGTATTTCCTCATCCTGTTTTACGGTACTAAAGTTTTACTTTTCGCTGCACGTCTTTTGCTTTTGTTTCAATGTATGTAAGTTACATAGTATCTCTTTAAGATAAGATGCTCTCCCCCCCCCCCATTTAAGATATTCACTCTTGGCAGTGAAGTGTGTTGAGTGAAAGCACCTTTATGCTCCAAAGAAATATAAATATACATAACTATAAAATTCGATAAACTATATTATTCAGACGATTTTTATATGGATGCTACCAGTAGCGGCTACTTGTAACGCAAGACACAAGATATGCGCATAGAAACATAAATTTAGCCAATCAGCGTCCTGGAATCTGATGCCTAAAGGGCAATTCATTTATATGTATTAATTGTGCTACTTTTTTTAAGCTAGAACCGTCATTGTGTATGAGCGTTATAGTGAGCAAGTTTTGTATATGACAGGCGCCACACACTGTGGCCTACACTACAAGTGTCTGAGAAGAAAACCCTCTCTCGGACATGGACATCCAAATCAACAGCTGCCCAGAAGCAGCTCCACACATCCACACACACCCCTGTGGCCCTTCGAGATGATGTCCAAGTGCTTCGGAAAAGGCACTAAATAACTTGGGTTTAGTAACAGTGACAAACATTTTGGCCAGCAGGTCCCTCGCCCAGCAAGGGGCAGCCACTTGATGCTAGTGTCATTATTTATGTTTACTCTGCACAATGGCCTAATGTTATTTATGTTCATTGTGTAATGCCCCAATTTATTCTATTTATAGGTTGTTTGGGGGGAAAGGGACATTTATATATATTTTCCCTAATTTATTTTCTTTAGCTAATTTGTTCTTGACATTTAAAATAACAGTTTTAAGGACAGTTCTGCATCCGTCTCATATAGACGAGTAGTTTCTTGATGTAGGGGAACACCAAATGTTTCCCATTTAATTTCAGTTTCTGTAGGTTTAAATTGCTGGGGTCAACTTGAGATGTTTGATTTGAATTTGAGAGAAAACAAGATGTTGAGAGTTTTTCACGGATCTAGCTTCTTGTTATCTTTAAGTGCACCAGATCGATGCCTTTAAATGTTAAATGTACAGTATCTCACAAAAGTGAGTACACCCCTCACATTTTTGTAAATATTTGAGTATATCTTTTCATGTGACAACACTGAAGAAATGACACTTTGCTACAATGTAAAGTAGTGAGTGTACAGCTTGTTTAACAGTGTAAATTTGCTGTCCCCTCAAAATAACTCAACACACAGCCATTAATGTCTAAACCGCTGGCAACAAAAGTGATAATGTCCAAATTGGGCCCAATTAGCCATTTTCCCTCCCCGGTGTCATGTGACTCGTTAGTGTTACAAGGTCTCAGGTGTGAATGGGGAGCAGGTGTGTTAAATTTGGTGTCATCGCTCTCACACTCCCTCATACTGGTCACTGGAAGTTCAACATGGCACCTCATGGCAAAGAACTCTCTGAGGATCTGAAAAAAAGAATTGTTGCTCTACATAAAGATGGCCTGGGCTATAAGAAGATTGCCAAGACCCTGAAACTGAGCTGCAGCATGGTGGCCAAGACCATACAGCGGTTTAACAGGACAGGTTCCACTCAGAACAGGCCTCGCCATGGTCGACCAAAGAAGTTGAGTGCACGTGCTCAGCGTCATATCCAGAGATTGTCTTTGGGAAATAGACGTACGAGTGCTGCCAGCATTGCTACAGAGGTTGAAGGGGTGGGGGGTCAGCCTGTCAGTGCTCAGACCATACACCGCACACTGCATGAAATTGGTCTGCATGGCTGTCGTCCCAGAAAGAAGCCTCTTCTAAAGATGATGCCCAAGAAAGCCCGCAAACAGTTTGCTGAAGACAAGCAGACTAAGGACATGGATTACTGGAACCATGTCCTGTGGTCTGATGAGACCAAGATATAATTATTTGGTTCAGATGGTGTTACGCGTGTGTGGCGGCAACCAGGTGAGGAGTACAAAGACAAGTGTGTCTTGCCTACAGTCAAGCATGGTGGTGGGAGTGTCATGGTCTGGGGCTGCATGAGTGCTGCCGGCACTGGGGAGCTACAGTTCATTGAGGGAACCATGAATGCCAACATATACTGTGACATACTGAAGCAGAGCATGATCCCCTCCCTTCGGAGACTGGGCCGCAGGGCAGTATTCATGATAACATGATAACGATCCCAAACACACCTCCAAGACGACCACTGCCTTGCTAAAGAAGCTGAGGGTAAAGGTGATGGACTGGCCAAGCATGTCTCCAGACCTAAACCCTATTGAGCATCTGTGGGGCATCCTCAAACGGAAGGTGGAGAAGTGCAAGGTCTCTAACATCCACCAGCTCTGTGATGTCGTCATGGAGGAGTGGAAGAGGACTCCAGTGGCAACCTGTGAAGCTCTGGTGAACTCCATGCCCAAGGGGGTTAAGGCAGTGCTGGAAAATGATGGTGGCCACACAAAATATTGACACTTTGGGCCCAATTTGGACATTTTCACTTAAAGGTGTACTCACAGCCAGCGGTTTAGACATTAATGGCTGCGTGTTGAGTTATTTTGAGGGGACAGCAAATGTACACTGTTATACAAGCTGTACACTCGCTACTTTACATTGTAGCAAAGTGAAATTTCTTCAGTGTTGTCACATGAAAAGATATACTCAAATATTTACAAAAATGTGAGGGGTGTACTCACCTTTGTGAGATACTGCATGTCCCTAGACCACCTTAGAGGGCTTGGAATCCCCCCCAGCATAGTTTCCCTAATTATGGGCCCCAAAATATAATTTTGCAAAGGGCCCCCAAAACGCTAGAAACGGCCCTGCATGTCCTTAAGCAGCAGGTAGGGGTTATGGCTACAGCTAGACTGAGCACTTGATGCAAACGATGGCACAGTGGTTAGCACAGCTGCAGCACAGCCTGAAGGTCCTGGGTTCAACCCCAGCTGGGACCTTTCTGTGTGGAGTTTGTCTCCCCGTGTTTGCGTTGGTTTCCTACGGGTTCTCGTTCCGCCCACACCAAAATACATACATGTTGGGTTAATTCTCCTGCCCGTGCCCTTGATCAAGGCATGGGCATTAGACCTAGAGTTGTTCCCCGGGCGCTGCACTGCGTCTGCCAACTTCTACAGGAGTTGAGGGGTGAAAGCAGAGGACAACTTTCCCCCAAAGGGGGACAGTAAAAATATCAGTTCTATCTATTCTGAACCCAGTACCTTTTGGCTGGGAGTGGAGTATCCTCACACCCTAGACACCACACTATTCCCTATACTGTTTCCCTGCTAGAGTTGTAGAGTTTGAAGATGGACTGAAATGTCATTCTTGATTTATGTCCTGAATAACCTCCTTGTGAGATTATTGTAGGGGACAGGATATTGTATATGACTGAACCCAAGAGGCACCATGGATGGAAGAGTATCAACCCTTGACAATGTTTGATTTGTGATAATGGGAGAGTACTTGAAAGGATCAATATTATTTATGAGTAAGGTTTTCTTTAACAGTTAATTTGGCCCAGGACCCACCAAATATTTTGTGCAGTAAAATAAGCAATGCATTCTAGCTACCAGGTCAAAAAAGTCGTATGCATATTGTTTATCAATACAGTTATCCCCTTTTCAGTCTTTGAATATATTCATGATCAACAGACATAAGACAGGTAAAATATATGCATCTTTTTCTTTTTAAAAACTCAACTCAACACAAAAGTGTGTGTGTGTGTGTGTGTGTGTGTGTGTGTGTGTGTGTGTGTGTGTGTGTGTGTGTGTGTGTGTGTGTGTGTGTGTGTGTGTGTGTGTGTGTGTGTGTGTGTGTGTGTGTGTGTGTGTGTGTGTGTGTGTGTGTGTGAGAGAGAGAGAGAGACGGTGCTTACTTGTGGTGGTAGTTGAGTTTGAAGGAACATTCGGGGCACAGGCCTGGAAACCCAAATCATACAAACATCATCTCTAAGGTATTCATCACTAAGCTACCTCTACACTTTGGCTGTGTTAAATTTCGCTCACTTATGCCCTATATGGTGCACTATTTAGGTTGTCACCATTTTGTAGTCTACAAATCTGGTTCCCATTATAGTGCACTACTCAATACCCATAATGCACTGTAAAGCTTTTTGTGGCCCACTCATTGGCTCATTTGGAAGTCATATGACGTACGAAGCTTGACGAGGGCGTTCCTCTTCTCTCCTCGCTCCACGTAGGAGAAGTTCACCTCCCAACTCTTTAGCACCTCCTGCTCCTTCTCACAGCGACGACTCCCACACTGGAACTGACCTGGACACACACACACACACACACACACACACACACACACACACACACACACACACACACACACACACACACACACACACACACACACACACACACACACACACACACACACACACACACACACACACACACACACACACACACACACGATTTGTCACAGTTGATCATTTTCATATTGACGATGTGCATTTAGGAAATATTGTAGTTCCCTCAAATACAAACAATGACTCAGCTTACACCATACATGTTTGTATTCAATGTTTTGAGCATCTGTGCGGGATGACGTATTTTAAGGTGAGCGTGAAGGTTGGTTGTATTTCCAGCTCATTAATGTTCGCAGGTTCGTCTGAAAGCCAGAAAATGCAAAAATTGGCAACGGAGCATTTTTCTTGGTGACCAGCTCAGTCATCTTCTGCTTTCTGTCATAATGACATAAGGTCATAAATATTGTCTGATGGAAAAATAAAGGGGTTTGCTGCAGACAGCACACTAGACTCTCTTTATCTCTGAACTGATCAGACCTAAACAACAGTCAGGCCACCAGCACACACACTAATCTTTAGATAAGAGATTAGAATCAATGTTATTGTCATTACATAGAGTACAAGTACAGAGACAACGAAATTCAGTTTAGCATCTAACCAGAAGTGCAAAAAAAGAAGTAAGGTGCAGGGGAAGTCCACATGTTTAATGGAATATTTAATAAATAAGATATACGCGCAGTATGAACAGAGTAAGTAATGCTAGTAGCCGATGTTATAAACAGATAAGGCATGACGTAGATATGAATACGGTTAATGATCCATTGTGTCCAATATTTTACTATTATTCAGCATATTCATCTATGTGTTTAGCGTCACATCAACTCGTAAAGGCCTTTGGCCTTGATCTTTTACATTTTGTGTCCAAGCACGTTCATACCAACGATATTGAAACAACCCTCACACACACACACACACACACACACACACAAGACACCCTAATAGAATAATCAATCTATAAATGCAAAACCCCAGGGCCGTTCCCCAGAGGGTGGGGGTTCCTCGCCCGCTCACGTGCACTGCAGATTAACTGTCTCGCCGACCAGCTACAGAGAGAGAGCTTCTGATGCTTGCCAGGTGTTTCCACGGTGACAGAAGCTGACGCAGGTTAGGAGGGAAGCCTCCTGTGTGTGTGGGTTTGGCACAGGGGCCGTCGGCTTGGCTTCTGAGGACCTGAGAGAATCCAGTTACATCAACAGGATCATGGGATTCTCTCTCTGTGTGTGTCCAAACTTGACACACACATACCCACAAGCACCTACTATGTACAGACGGGTGTTTGCTCTGATGAGGCTGGAGTGTTCAATTAATCCATATCGATTATAGATTATTGATTGGCAGTGGGTCAACTTCAACGAGACTGCAATGAATCTGAGATATGACATTTGTGACATGGCACACGTCTCAGTAAAAGTAATATTGAGATGATGCGTAGGGAAGATACGCCGAGGGGAAATGTATTTATTCGATTGTATATTGAGCCGTCATTTGATTTGTGATTGCGATGACGTTATCGATATTTTTCTTTGGTGGCAAGAACCTCATGCATGTCAACGTGGATCACACATCTTCATAACGGGGTTTTTTTCTTGGGCTTTTTGCGCATGCATGTACAGGACAGTGAGGAGAGACAGCGCAGTGGAGATGAAACAGAGAAGGAACGACGTGCACCACAGCTCAGGAATCGAACCTGGGGGGCGTATTGCCTCTGTGATTACCACACTAGCGGGTTTAGCCAAACGTCGTTGTTGTCACAACCACCACCGCCATCATCTTCGATGTCATTCCCGCCTCACGTGCGGTGACTGGCACGGTAGATGGTGACTAAGGTGTGGCGGTGTGTAGAACACCCCAGCGGCTCTACGCCAGCATCGTTTTTAAACCGACCAATCACAGCGCCGGGATCATCAGGGACTAACAGCCACAGACAGATGGTGACGTGATTAACCTTTGACCTTTCTAGGGAGTCACAGTCCCTTCTCTGTCCGAGAAGATAAATGCAGAAGGTGTTTTATTAGCTTTTAATTGTGTCTAACCCATTAACTCCATATGTACTTAAGATGAATAACTGGTCTGGTTCAAACGCTACTTTGAAAAATGCAGTTGTGGACAGTACTCAAGTATTTAAAGGTCTGCTAGGAATACTATTACTATGTTTTTTTTATCAATATATTTTTCCGGCCTTTCTGCGCCTTCTTAAGACAGCACAGGAAAGTAGTTTTGAAGAGAGAGGGATGGACATGTAGCATATAAGATTAGAACTTGGGGTCGCTACAAGTTGTATTTGCTTTAGACTTACTTTGGTTTGTGCACTAGTTGGTTGAAGCGCTCGCAACTATGGCCTTTAACTGTTGCCTGCTGCTCAGTGAGAAAATGTCTTTGTGAATCAAATCCAGCTCAATGGAAAACAAGCAGCCAAGCAGACTCTCTTGACGACAAGCGCTACCTGACCCCCCCTGCTGGAGGAACTTGGTACAACCCATCTTTAATTGGCCAGTCAGTGAACCAAATATGGCCGCAGAGCAACGGAGGGAGGGAGGGATGGAAGGAGGGGCGCTAACAGTGACCAGGAGGGCAGACATGCTGGGAGTTAATCCTAGCACCATATGTGATAGGCTCCCAGTCCTAAACACCTTTATTTCGCCGTCACGGAAGTTGTTGTGTAATCTGCTGATCGTCAAGCAGTGTTTGTTTCCCCCCGACCCCTCGGTACGACCTTTGACCTACTTCTTCATAGGTCATAGGATGATCAATGAAAAGCGCGGGGGAACGTGGAGGAATGCATATGATTTGTTATCTTATTTAATGGGAGACTATTGGCTTCTAATTTAATGTGGAGGTTGAATCATGTTGAACCAACATTCTCTCTCTCTCTCTCTCTCTCTCTCTCTCTCTCTCTCTCTCTCTCTCTCTCTCTCTCTCTCTCTCTCTCTCTCTCTCTCTCTCTCTCTCTCTCTCTCTCTCTCTCTCTCCTCTCTCTCTCTCTCTCTCTCTCTCTCTCTCTCTCTCTCTCTCTCTCTCTCTCTCTCTCTCTCTAGGAACAACGGGACCACCAGTATCATGGGTCAAAAAAGCAAAACATTCCGTTTAAAACAGAGATCCTAACACCTCTGTCTCGCTCCGTCTCTTTCTCAAAGGCAACCCATTTAGGAAAAGTAATGCAACTAAACATTCAGCAAATAAACACAGATCTCCTGGAAGGTTAACTCTCTTTCTAGTGACTCCATAGTCTCTCTATCGCCTATTTTCTCACAGTGTGACCCGGAGCCCCCTCCTCGCGGTCAATGATCCATGGTCAGCGGTTTTGCGGTCCTTACACCTGAATGGGCGAATAACGGGCGTTTTAGCGTTGCTGCTAAACCTGTATCGGCATGTTTTCAGTACTACAGAAAACACTCCTCGGACTTTACTCGGGTACAAGAGATTTTCTCTTTCAAAACAAAACTATTGTCCGTCTAGTTTTTGTTTTGAGGGCAACCTTTCGCTCGATATGTCGTCTAAAGTCTAGTTTACTTTATTCAGATTACTTTATTATGACACAATTGCCCGGCTCAATATAACAGAAAATAGCATACATTTAAGTAAAAAATTACTTAAGAAGTGCTTGTACTAAAGTCTGTGATAATGGAGGCAACTCCTATAAAAGAAACCTGATGTGTAAGGGAAAAGGGTTCTCTTTAAACGTTAAACTACTTAAACTCACAACCACCACACACCTGTAGGATTAAACTCATAATGATTAGACTGTACAGTTTGAATATCTGAGGTGAAAAATCAACACAGACACAGGACTGGTGAAGTGAAGTATGATGGGTATTAGCGGCATCACTAATCCTACTTCCTCACTCGACGGACAGGAAGTATCAAGGGTCAAAAGATTAACCTGGAAACTTGCTATTGGTTTAGCCAGCAGGCTCAGAGACAAGCCAGCCCCAACACTAGTTAAGACTGTAGATTATGGTGATCAGGTTTCTGAATGAAAAATGAGGCCATTTGTAGTTTGGCGGTCCGTATAAAAAATAACATCTGATGTTATTATTTCTCAAATTAAAAACCTTGACATATTTACATTTAGCCTATTATCATAGTAAATGTAGACCTGCTAGTACTGAAGTAAAAAATATGGGGCAGGTCATGCCCAATGGTTAACTATGGTGCTTTTTAAGCTTTGGTAAACAAGCCAAAGTAGCTACACGAATAAGGAATCGTTCTATATTGTATTGATAGCCCATTGTTTATGATTGGTCATGCCTGCTTATGTTATAAAGTTGATAGATAGACCACCGTGTAGCGAGTTTGCATCACAGCCTATCAGATAAACACAATACTAATTACTAACTGTCAAAAAAATCTTATTTATGAGCAAGCTAGAACCGTTGCCATTTAAAAATCAAATTTATTTTTAGAATCCTCGTTTTTTTTAAATGGGGACATTTGTAGATGACTACTGTAGATCACACGCCGTGTGTGTGTGTGTGTGTGTGTGTGTGTGTGTGTGTGTGTGTGTGTGTGTGTGTGTGTGTGTGTGTGTGAATCTGAACGGTTTTCCAATTATATCACAGGTATAGGGTTTACTATATGCTTCTTTTCTTTCATGAAACAATAAAAAATGGGCTGCTTTTTGACAATGTTGTGCTGTAGATAATAAAATCAATAATCCATTGAAATTCTCTGCATTCAACCCATACTATGCTAGGAGCTGGGAGTAGTGGGCTGCCCCTGCCTTGGTTATGGGCAGGAGTGTTAACTAGCATGTTTTTGTGGTGTGGGGGGAAACCGGAGCACCCGGAGGAAAACCATACAAACTCCTCCCAGAACGCTCCCCCTCCCCACCAGTGCTAAACACTGCGCCCCCAGACATTACATGATGACATTATATTACTTTTATAATAATTTACTGTAATGTTTTAGCAAGCTATGTGAGTTTGCTTTCAACTCACAACGCTTTGTATGTGTTTCAATTGTAAATGTAACAGAATATCTTTAAGATAATAAAATGAATGATTGATGATCACCAACGGTGAAGGGGCAAGCTAGCAATTGAGCTCTGTCTCCATCTAGTGGGGACACTGTGTTGCGACATAGAAAAGTAAAAGGAGGATTTTTGAGTCGTTCTTATTAAATGTTATCTCTGAAATGACTATGCAAACTAGACGGTTACCTTTAAAGTTAGTAGATCTTTTCAAGTATCATGTAGATGTTGATCACATATCTGAGCTCTGAGTCTTACCTTTTCCAGACACCACCTCATTTTCAGTTCGCCATCGAAAGCCAAACTGAGGGAGGAACAGAGGGAGCAGTATTTTAATCTACGGCCTTGGAAAAAAGACCTTGTTGAATGGAATTTCACAGTATAACGATTATTTTTCACTAATAAATTGAAATATACCATAGAAACATTAACCTTCTTCTTAGCCTGTGAAAGACTGTCGTCCTGTTGTCATCTCTCTCTCTCGAATCATGTTGAACCAACATTCATTCATTCTCTCTCTCTCTCTCTCTCTCTCTCTCTCTCTCTCTCTCTCTCTCTCTCTCTCTCTCTCTCTCTCTCTCTCTCTCTCTCTCTCTCTCACCTTGTTCTCCTTGTATTTGCTTAGGTCGGCGATGCAGTACTCCTTGAAGAGTTTGTCGTAATACTTCTTGGCCAGTTCTTTCTCCCTGTGGAAATGGAAAAAGAAAATAACTCATACAACACATATAAATGGTAATGTCATGGAGTGATTCCAACTTGTATACTATTTATTACAAACTAAATACCAATCTCAAAAACTAGCTTATAACAAACAGTAATAGACCGATGACATCAAATCTTTTTTTCTAAATCCTGTCATCAATCAAAACAATGAAGCCCATCTAAAGTATCAGTCCCTTATTATTATGAAAGTATTATTATTGTTGGTAGGATGTTTACCAGGTCATTTCCTCTTCGTCTTCATCCCTCCAGAGGAACCGGTGGTTCTCTCGAACCACGTCCAGGTCAGTCTTGTCTTTCTCCCTGAAAACAGAAAAATGATAACAATAAGTAAACAGATGGCGTCAGACCGCACATATACAGGTCTGGTTCATGACTACTTCTACGTTTATTTATGTATTTTCGACCGATGCTTTAAAGAGCCGTACTCACGTTGAGCGCTTTAGGTCTTCCACCTTTCCTCCATAGTAGAGGATGTAGTCGCTGACATACTTCTTGTGACGCTCAAACTACGAATGATAAAGTTAAGGAGGGAACAGAGTGCACGATGTAGATAACAGCAACCAAGGTTCCTTCTTCTCTGCTACCCTTGCCTCGTCCAATCACAGAAGCCAGAATGTTGATTGACTCTGTCTTGAACCAATCCTTGGTAGATGAGAGTATATGAATGTTGGTGTGGTGTTGAAGAAAATACACCAACATTAATATATATTTGTATACTGTACAGTAGAGAATGGGGGCGGGGGGGGTGTATCCTGTTTAAAGGATACAGCGTTGAGAGAGATCAGGTGGGCTCGTCTGTTTCGGGCTTCCTCTCTGCAGACAAGAAACAGGAAGTACAATCAAAGAAATATGTCATATATGCTCATCGAGAATACAATTGAACAATTATGAAATATACTGTTGTATAACGATAATAATGATGATGTTGCTTTTATGAGGTAGCATGCATAGTTATAAACTCTTAAGAATCGTATTCATTCAGATTCAGAGTACCGAAATACACATGATTCATATGTATGCACATGAGAGAGAGAGACAGAGAGAGAGATAGAGAGAGAGAGACCAAATATATGCTCTTGAAACGACATGTGAGTGACGTTACCTGTCGACCTCACTGCTGTGGAGGCTGCGATGCGCCACCTTGGAGTGCCTCGCCTTCTGCCATGGCTTTTGGAGAATCTCATCCTCTCGTTTTCTGTGGAAAAACAACACAAACACACATTATCACCCTGTTTTGGCCGTTCAGAGTGAAATGTTAACGCAGCTTTTATCCGTCTATACGAGTGAAAATACTACTTCATAACCTGTAGTAATGTTATAGCCATGATTTTAACCATGACTTGGACTCTCGATTCTTTTTTGCCATTTCCAACAATAACCAATAGTTTTACTGACTTTCACATTGAACTCATTTACCTTTTAATCCCTCGCAGTGACGACTCTCCTCCGCCTTCATCATCATCACCACTGAAATCAGAGTCATAGCCGCCCCCACCGTGCACCTGTCCCGGTTAAACCCAATGGATGATTATTTTAACATTGTACGCATATAAGGGGTGCATGTCTTCACCCGTACAAAACCGAGTTGACAATATCAGTCAAACACATAGCAAAGAAAATGACCCAAATTATACTGGATTGACCAAACAATTCCTTTCGAAGCCGAACACTAAAACCTAACTAATTTGCTTTCAACGTGTCAGTGTGATAGTTTACCTTAACTAGATTATCCATACATTAATCCATCTTTCGCCTGTTTTGGTTTGCGTGGGTTTTCTTTTGTTTACAAGGAAGCGTCGCGGTTCGACGACGTATGATATAAAAGTCGCATTGCAATGACGTCAGGGGCCTAAACCGACCGTTTTAAAGAAAAGACAATTTAATTATTATTTTTTGATCAATACGTTTGCACTTCCTAGTGTTTTAAGTAACTCTACATTTCAATGTTATATTTATTTGAACACAGAACCCTTCTAACCCTATTTAATTGTATTCTTTATATTTGATCCAAGTAATCCTTGTTTATAACCCTAATAAACATGGGCCATGTCGAGGCCATATTAACTAAATTTTCACTATAAAAAAAACAGCCATAGCTACAACTTTAGACCGTGATGATGTGAGTTATACAAGAGGACTCTATAATTAACCCGACAAGGCATAGGCCTGATTCACCATTTCATTCTGTTTTATCGTCTGCTTCCGCCTTGCACCAACCCCATGAGAGAATCTGATTGTAAACGAGAACAATGAAACACTTATTCTTTTTTCTTTTTCCTAGAAGGCTGCTATCAAAGGGAATTCTTCTGAATATTCTGGATGTCAGTGTGTGTGTGTGTGTGTGTGTGTGTGTGTGTGTGTGTGTGTGTGTGTGTGTGTGTGTGTGTGTGTGTGTGTGTGTGTGTGTGTGTGTGTGTGTGTGTGTGTGTGTGTGTGTGTGTGTGTGTGTGAAGGGGAGGGGGTGTAGGGTAGAGAGGGGGCGGGGGGTAACAGACTAAAACAGAAGTGTTTTCCAGATTATTATTTTTTGCACCACACTTTATGATGTCGACCTATCAATTAAGTAATGTACCAAATGAAAGGGCCGAGAATAGAATGTTAGCGTATTGTTTAGGGTCTAGGACTATAAGTGATATTATATTTTGGCTATAATTTGAAGCCTGTTATTCGGGCCAATACGTTTGAATCTCGAGGTGTCTATAGCGGGGGGGGGGGGGGGGGGGGGGGGGGGGGGGGGGGGGGGGGGGGGGGGGGGGGGGGGGGGGGGGGGGGGGGGGGGGGGGGGGGGGGGGGGGGGGGGGGGGGGGGGGGGGGGGGGGGGGGGGGGGGGGGGGGGGGGGGGGGGGGGGGGGGTGGGGGGCATTTGCATTGCATGTGAATGAGCGTGGCAGGTGCATTTGCAGGGGCCCTCATGAATAGGGTGCTATTAAGTCGTGCACGGCTTTGGTGCGCGCATAAATAATAGCTCGCGCCTCGCTGGTTTAAAAAAAGCGCACCTCAACATCCCCTCTCCCTCTCTTCCTTTTTATTCTCCCCCAGCTCTCCTCTCTCCTCTCCTTCTCCCCCTCAACGCCCCCCCCCCCCTCTCTTCTCTCTGCCTCCATCCCCCCACATACACACACACCTCTTCACCCCCCCCCCCCTTCCCTACATCTCTCTCTCTTCATCTCTCGCTCTCCCTGTCTCTCTTGTCTCCAGGGAGCTTACGCTTTTTTTTTTTTGCAGACAACTTAAAACAAAAGACAATAGAAACACGACCATCACACATCTGCAAACTTTTGACCGAATTCTTTTTTGTTTGTTTTGTTTCTGCAAATAGAAGATTCGTGCTTTTATCCCCCCCCCCCCCCCCCCCCCCCCCCCCCCCCCCTCCCCTCTTCCGTATGTTTCTGGGCTTTTAATCCCGCGTTTTGCAGAACGAATCGGTTGGATCGGTGCCTTCCTATTGAGACGCAGGAGGCATAGAGACCGAGGCTCCATGCGCGGCCACAAACACGACTCCAGGGACCAGGATACACGACGAAACGGGACCTTTTTCGCTTTCTCTGGAATTGTATATATATGTTAAAAAAAAAACATCGATACTTTTAATGTGAACTAATCCAACTTTAAACCGGGAAAGCAAAATGGGATACTCTGGCGGAGCAGTGAGTAGTAAAGCATGGACATTGTTTGTGTGCGTCGCGGCTCTAAGTCTCACGGAGGGCAGGAGACTGAGGCAGCCCAGGTGCCCGGTGGGATGTACGTGCACGAAGGACAACGCACTGTGCGAGGATATCACATCCGTCCCGCACACTTTCCCCACCGACGTGGTGTCGCTGTAAGTGTGAACCCACTGCACCGCGATTGCATTGCATTGTTCGTCCGTCGTGGTTTAGTTGTGTGGGCCAACCATGTGGTTTGAGGTCTCTGCCTCTTAATTTTTCTCGTTGGTTTTGTTGTGGAAGTGTCCACAGAGTTTTAGTTGACCTCCACCTGACTTCTCTCTATTGATAAATGCTGTTCCCCCCCCCCCTTTTTTTTCCCTCCCCGCTCCTCCCCCATCACCCATCACCCATTACCCATCACCCACCCATCGCCAACTCCCCCCATCTCCTTTGATATTTTCTTCAATTCAGATCTTTTGTCAAATCCGGATTCAGTGAAATCACCGCTGGAAGCTTCGTCCACACGCCAGCCTTGCAGCTTCTGTGAGTAGGAAAAAAATACCAACCTGCATAAACGACACGTCCCAAAATAAACTTTAAATATCCGACAGTTAAAACTCGAATTGAAACATAGAAATCTAACCTTATCATTTCAATAAATACATTTTAACTTGATAGTATACCGTAGGTTTGTAAGGAAATGTAACCTATTGTCTACAAACATTTAAAAGACCCAACATTAAAACCATCAAAAGACACTAGTCCTTGTCAAAGCAAGCCTGTTCTAAATCCAGGCTGAGACAAAACATCAGTCTTTGTAATGATGTCAGGGTTACATAAGAAACCCATATGGTTGTGTGTGTGTGTGTGTGTGTGTGTGTGTGTGTGTGTGTGTGTGTGTGTGTGTGTGTGTGTGCTAATTAGCTTGATTCACTGCTTAACTACATTCACAAATGCTTTGCAAACCTTCCAGTTAGATGCACGTAACACACACATATACATACACACATACAGCACCACTAGACGCCACCTCCTCAGTTGGCTTGCGATCCCTGTCTGTGCCATCCCTCTAATGCGTTTGAACATCTGTGGAAGAGAGAAGTATGCTGTACAAAGCAGAGCTAAAGCTTGGTTTTATTTTAACCAAGGAGTGTGAAGATCAATTTGGACCACTGGAGTTGGGTTAAGGTGGGAACCCAGCTCTGAAAGACCAATTCTGTCTCTGTCTCTGTCTCTGTCTCTGTCTCGGTCTCGGTCTCGGTCTCGGTCTCGGTCTCGGTCTCTCTCTCTCTCTCTCGGTCTCTGTCTCTCTCTGTCTCTATCTGTCTCTGTCTCTGTCTCTGTCTCTGTCTCTGTCTCTCTCGCTCTGTCTCTGTCTCTGTCTCTCTCGCTCTGTCTCTCTGTCTGTGTGTCTTTCTCTGTCTCTGTCTCTGTTTCTGTAACTCTTGCTCTGTTATGCTCCTTTCTGTCGATCTCTGGGCTGCTTTCACTCTTTCCTTTCCCTGTTATGCTCTCTCCTTTTCCCCATTTCTTCTTTGTGTCTCTATTTCACTCCCATGTTTTTCTATCTCTACTTGTTTCTCTCTCTGTCTGTCTGTCTGTCTGTACCTCTCTCTCAGTCTCCTATCTATCTTTCTGTCTCTATCTATCTCTCTTTGGCAGCTGTCTGGTGTTTTCAAATTTGGTACCAGCTTCAAAATCTGCACGTATTATACTCCATGTTATAAATAAATATAATAAATATAAATGACCGAGAACAGTCACACTTTAAAACCTGTCTCTTTAATGGCTGGCATCCAGACAGACTTTTACCGTTGGTTCCACAAAAAAGAAAAAAACATTTTCTTATTTGGGATAGTGCTCCAGTGCACCTACAGTGCAACATTTAATTTCATGTCACCTTCAGATTGGAAAACAATTACTTAAACATTAAGATCCATACAAGTGTGGCTTTATGCTTGAGAGGAGCATTCAGCAGAATTATGTTGTCCTTTTGCTAAGAAAGCTAAGAACGTGCTAATGCTAGGTGGGACAACATTGTCATTCTCCAACATATCGTGGAAACAGAAACACCAAACTCACAATATCTGGTCAGAAATTTGCATTCTCTACATGCATTTTTCTTTTTTTCTTTTTATTCTATTATATTTTTCTTTCTTTTTTCATCTGATTAACTTTCAAATAGTCTAATACAACGTTTTTTGTTGGAAGTTTTAAAGTTTAAGTTAAATAACAGTTTCTCTAAAGTTTGAACTATTTCGCAACATGCATCAGAAGAGAAGAAAGAAGAACAATATTTGACTGATTTCTTTCCAGCTTGTTTACAGCCAACTCTTTTGATTTAATCGACGAGGATGCTTTCCAGGGTCTACCACATCTGGAGTACTTGTGAGTTTACGCGCATGAACACACACACACACACGCAGGCCTCTCTGTTCTTCATGTTTGCTGTATATTATCTTTATTTTCTCCCAATCTGTCTAACTTTGATAATGTAGAGTCCAAAAACTCAGAGAAACTTATAATATAGCAGCAGTTATATTTCTATTTTGCAGGTTTATTGAAAACAACAAGATTGAGGCCATATCCCCGAACGCTTTCCGAGGTCTGAAAACCCTTATCCATCTGTAAGTTATCATCGTCTTTATTATGATCATTATTAGTTTCATGAGGATGTCGTTTTTATTGGGAATGGTCTCAATGTATTCTGCTGTTACCTTGGTCTGTCTGTTGGTAAGCTTATATCCTAACATTATTTATCACCACTTCTTCTGACTAAGCTAATAAATTATTCCTTTAGTATTTATATTCCCTTACTTATGTGGTTTACTTCCTTCTGTAAAAGTCCCTCATATCTTCCTTCCTTTGATTCCTTGATTCCTTCTGACCTTCATTCCTTCCTATCATCAAACCTTCTTTCGATTCCTTCTGTCCTTCCCTTCCTCCATATCAGCAATCCTTCATTCATCCTTCCTTCACACCTTCCTTCCTTTGATTATGATGTCCATCCATCCACTGTTCCACCCTTTATTTCTACCTTTCTTCCTTCTTCCTGTTCTTCCTTCCATCCTTCCTTCTTTCCATCCTTTCTTCTTACCATGTTCTTCCTTCCTTACTCTACCTTACCCACTAGTTCTATCTCTTGGACATCATCACACATATGTACCTCCTCACCCATGCAGCTAAAGCCACCAATGTGTTGTCTTGTAAAAGTGCTCTGGCGTAACCCGTTTTAAAACCAGACACCAAACGGACTCAGGACTCTGTCTGTGTCTTTCCTGAGTATCAGTGTCAAGCTGGCTTTGTGTCCGGTCCATGTTGTCCTCGTCAGAAATGCAGAGGCATGCAGTACATCTGCCAGCCATGCTAGCCAAGGTGAGGGCTGTGGCTGGCTCCTACTACTAGCCAGGCATGCTAGCAGCTAGCTTCTAGTAGTGGGGTTCAGTGGATCTGGACTAGTCAGGGCTGACTATGACAGAGGTCAAGAAGTAATAAATCAAATAGAGGTGGTGGTGTTTTTTTTGGTTAGCACCGCCCACTCTCCGTTCGGTCTGAATGTGTTAATTTGATATCAAATTATTGCATCTTATATTACTTTTTGTGCTTTGGCAATGTGAGTGGATTTTTTCCATGACAATAAATGCCAATCTATCCATTTAATCCATGCCCTTTGAATCTGAATCAGAGGCAGGGAGCCCACATTTTTCCACAAACTCAGCCATTTAGCGTCCTTTGTGTAGTGCTCAATGTGTGTGTGTGTGTGTGTGTGTGTGTGTGTGTGTGTGTGTGTGTGTGTGTGTGTGTGTGTGTGTGTGTGTGTGTGTGTGTGTGTGTGTGTGTGTGTGTGTGTGTGTGTGTGTGTGTGTGTGTGTGCGCGCGCGCGTCCCCTTGGCTTCGGAAGGCTCTCCGTGCCTCGGCAGCCTGGGTAACGTCTTTGGCTCCCTCTATATTTTATTACTCTGTGGGCCAGGCTCTGTTTGTACTGTCTGCAGCCTGCCTCGACTGGAAGATATTATGTCTGTACAATTTGAAAAGCAACAACAAGCAAACAACATTAATAATAGAAAGCAATAAATCTGAACTTAGTAAAGAGTATATATGTTAAAATATTAGAATTATTAAAAATGATGTACAAGATGTATACATTCATGATATGGATTTTTAGATCCATATTCTTTTAACGTTTTCCAGTTTTTGGTTACGAATATCAGATGCTCATTGTGGTTTGCAGACCTACGGCAACGCTCCACTGGGTAAGCCGTACCTGTAAACACTACAGTCAGTTGAGAAGGTGGCTGACCCAAAGGTTAGGACTATATTTGATAACACGGCTGTAACCTTAAACTCTGAAAACTCCTCTCTCACGCACCTAAAAGTAGTTTGACTGCCTTGTGTTGCACAACAGTTTGCCAAAATAAGCACAACATATTCCAACCCGTACCTTAGATACATTGGACATACCATTGATATTATTTATCTGCATACTTAATCTGGTGCATTTGAAAATCTTTATCCAGCACAAAAGGGCAAATATTAACAATTTCATACCTGTTTTACAGACTGTTAAATTATGGATTTCAAGCCTGCATCTCACCTTTATTCAAGGTTTAACAGTGAGTGAAGAGGATCAACATTTTAATATGAAAAGAAATCCCATGCACATTTACTAATAGCTTCCCCTCCCCCGAGCAGAGGACACTTCAGAAACATTAAATCTTTCAAAGAGACGCAGTGACCCATTGGGATTAGATGAGAATAAATTAGATACATTCGGTCCTGTCTGTCTGGAGTCCTCCCCACATTATTATATCACTCTGGCTTCCCCCACACCTCCAAACCTCCCAGCCCTCCACCCCAACACTTGACTGCAGGCACAGTAAGACCCTGTACTTCCTGTGGGGTAATGTCCCCTGCCAGGTGTGTCCCTTCCTGCCTCATGTCCCCCAGACCTGGGCCCAGCTCCAAGATGATAAAAAGCAAGATGGCTTGCAGGAGGTCGTTTAGAGGGCTACTTTTTTTTTTAATCAAATCTCATCAACGTCCTTCTGTGTGTCCCTCCTGTCCACTTTCTTTCTGTCTGAATCTCTCTCTGTCTCTCCCTGGGCCAGGCTCCAGCCCTCTAGAATAAAATGGATGTCGTTTTTTTATCGGATTAAGCGTTCTTCTGCGAGCCCTCCTGCATTTCTTTCTCTCTATCTCTGTCTTTGTCTCTGTATCTCCCCTTCCCTCTATCTCCTCAGCACCGACTCCCAGATGAATAATTCAGAACTCCAGGGTTACCAAGACGCCAGTGTTTGCTGGATCGTGTCCAAATGAGTCCCTTTCAATCCAATCCATTTCAAAAGGTCATGGCCTTGTCTGGTGTTTGGCTGGATGCGACCTCTGAGACACCCTGGTCTTGTGATGCACAACAGATAACCCCTAACCCTTGTTGAATTGATTAGCTACATTTTCCCAAATTCATTTTAGATCAAACATGGGACTGTTGCCATAGAAACTACTACTGAGAAATACAACACTAATGAATAATGAAATGTAGGTCTATAAGGTTGATGGGTATGCCAATATGGACTGAAAGGATATACATTTCACAGAAGACATTACAAAGAAAATATTCAACACTGTTTCATGAAGATTAGCGTGAACTTCTCTTCCTATGAACTTGGTTTGAACCCATATCTTTGGCTCTCCATTAAAAAGAGCTGTCCAATCTCTGTCTTTCATAGTATCTTCCTTTAGTCTTCTTGCCATATTAACTGTTTGTTTAAAGCTCTACTATTTAACTTTTCACTGTCTGTTCTTTGCTTTTGTGAAAATGTATGCAAGTTACTAAATGTCTATAGAACAAAAGCAATCTATCGCTGACACGGGAAATCGTGCTCTACAATTCCATTTGGTCTGTGCCGACCAATGGAAAATACAATGAGAGGATATGGCGTCAAAACTAATATTAAGTAAACGAAACCGTTTTATATTGTGTTTTTGTGTTTTATCAGTTACATACTTTCTTCGTGTTTTTTTTTTCTGGTGCCAACTCTGGCCACGAGAGGCCGCTAGTGTGCAAAATTCCATAGAATTTCTTTAATCGTTTTATTTTATATGACCCTTATAATCTAAACTATTAACTTCATTATGACGTGAGATGATGTGTGTGTTTTAGGAGTTTGGCCTACAACAACCTGGAGACTCTGCCCAAGGATGTGTTTAAAGGAATGGACGCCTTGTCTAAAGTGTGAGTACGATCTGGCATTTTGAATGGGAATATATTCTTAAAATAAGATAATACTTTATTAATCCCTGATGGGAAATTCAGGGTCAAAACAAAGGATAGCGGTGTAGTAACAAAAGGAGATAACAACTGAAAACAACCAAACTACAGAAAATATACACAGTGTAGTAGAAAGGTAGTAGTCTGGGACTAGTCTTTACCAATCTCCGTAGAGACAGCTATCGAAGATATGTGGTTATTAGGTGTTTCACTGAAATAATAGTTGGTTGAGTGGACGCCCACTTAAACATTATAAGTTTTTAAATGTATTTATTATATGCAAATCGTATGATAGTTTATATTTTCCCAATTGTTCTCTGTTTGATCTCACTTTCCTGTGCCCTGAGTTTCCCCTCTGGGATTAAATAGTTGATCATATCTAGTGCACTAATAACATGTAGGGATATTTTTTAATAGTTGCTCATATCTAGTGCCCTAATAACATGTAGGGATATTTTTTAATAGTTGATCATATCTAGTGCACTAATAACATGTAGGGATATTTTTTAATAGTTGCTCATATCTAGTGCACTAATAACATGTAGGGATATTTTTTAATAGTTGATCATATCTAATGCACTAATAACATGTAGGGATATTTAGATTGATTGAGTGTAGTAGTGATGCGCAGTTAAGGTATTTTCTCACCCGAATCCGCATATTGCTTTAACTGCACCCGACCCCTACTCAAACCGCCATTAGTAAACGGAAAAGAATGACACCCAGGTCTGCTTCCCAACCCACTATTATAAAATGGTGTCGTCCCACCCCCCCCCCCCCCCCCCCCCCCCCCGTCCCCCCCCGGGACCCTGCTGGGCCTTTCCGCCATTTTTTCTGAGGCTTAAATAAACAATAGTCAATGTTTGACTTTATTGCATAATACGTCATAACGTTTTGCCTAAATAGAGGAAGCTCTCTATCAGGCAAAACGTTATGAATAGGAAACACAGAACAGCTGAAATAATACAACTTCAAAATAGGCATTTGCATTTGCATACATAAATGAGGAAAGGGCTACAATAGGCACAGACTGAGGCTATAATTAAACACATCTTATTCTTAAATGAATTAGAATACAATGTGCGTGTAACATAAATAAAATAGTCTGACATAACAAGATAATGTGAACAAATCATGTAGGATTTTGGCTATAATGCAATATCAAACTTTAACTAAATAATTAGGATGGCAGGCAAGAAATAGCTGATAGAAAGAAATGAAGAAGCAGATTTTAACTTACCATGGCAAATCACTCGCATTTGATTAAATACAGAAAAAAGGGTGATTCACAACCGCCTACCCCCGCGGTTACAGTCTGGTCTCTCTGGCCAATTACTCAACCCGCGCATCTCTAGTGTGTAGGGATCTCCGTGGGAACAAACTAGCGTGGGACATTAAGATGATTGGTTGCCTAATTTATAATGTCAGGGATCTCCGTGGCAACAACCTGGTGTGTGACTGTAAGCTGAAGTGGCTGGTGGAGTGGATGGTTCACACCAACGCCACAATGGACCAGATCTCCTGCAGTGGACCCTCCACCCACCAGGACAAGAAGATCAACGACCTCGTGGCCACCTCCTTTGACTGCATCAAAGCAGGTCTGCCTTCTCTTTCATTGTCCACCCATCCATTCATCTTTCATCTAACCATCCCTTTACCCGTCTGTCAATCATCTATCCATCCTCCAATATCGTCCATCCTTTCATCCTTCCACACACTCATCCATCCCTCCATGCTTCTTCCCATATATCATCCATCCATCCCACCCTCCTCATCCTATACAACCCTCCATCCACCTTTCCACCTATCCACATACATCACTCTTCCATCCCTCCATTCATCCATCCATCATTCTTCCCATCCCTCCATTTATCCATCCATCCCTCCATTCATCCCTCCATCCACCCATCCTTTAATTCATCATCCATGCATGCATGCATTCAGCCAATCATTAATTCGTTATTCATCAATCTATCATCCTTCGATCCATCTATCCGGTCATACTTTCACCCCATCGAAGTATCTATCCATCCATCCCTCTTCCCATTCCATCCATCCATCCTTATGTCCATTAAGGCATTATCCAATCATTGATATTTGATATTTAACCTTTCTGCAGTGGTCAAAGTTTTGATTGTCAGTAGTAGGGTCAGCAATATCATAATATATCATTTAAGTCAAAATTGTCCAACTCAAATGCATATGACAACCCCCACCCCCCCCCCCCCCCACCACACACACACACACACACTAATGTAACAGGGAAATGGCTAGGAATATCCTCACCAAGCACCACATTGTGGCTTGAGGCTAGACTGTTTCATAATGGTGTACACTTGAATACACAGAATCCTACAAAAACATGACGACATACGGCACAGCAGTCCACTTGGGTGCTGGGATAGCGTTGCTATCTCGTTGCTATCTCGTTGTTATCTCTGTGCTTTCTCGTTGTTATCTCACTATCTTGATGTCTTCCAGAGTTCGCCGCCTACCAGTCGCTGAAGTTTGAATCGATCTCGGTGGAGGCGTTCACCTTCGGCGGGGAGCAGTTTGTGGTGTTTGCTCAACCCTTTGCTGGGACATGCAGCTTCCTGGAGTGGGACCACGTGGAGATGAACTTCAGGATCTACGACACCATCGAAGGTATCTTTAAAAAAGTACTACAATGTAGTCCCATACTGTCCACAGTAGCACTCCAGACACTATCTCAGCAGCTTTAATTAGTATGTAATAATCTCTCTCAAAACCCCTCCCTGTCTGTCTCTCTCCCTACCTCTCTCGCTCTCTCTCTCCACCCCCCCCCCCCCCCCCCCCCTCTCTCCCAGGTACCTCAACCGTGGTCTGCAAGCCGATGGTGATCGACGGCGCTCTCTTTGTCATTGTGGCGCAGCTTTTCGGCGGCTCGCACATCTACAAGCGCGACACGTCGGCCAACCGCTTCATCAAGATCCAGGACATCGACATCCTGAAGATCCGCAAGCCCAACGACGTGGAGACTTTCAGGGTGGACGGCGAGTCCTTCTTCGTCATCGCCGACAGCTCCAAGGTGGTGCACATGTTTCATTTTTCTGTGTCGTTTGTGAAGTATTTTTGTCAAACAAAACAGTGCACCATCCTTTCCACTGAAGGAACTACGTTGGTCATCATCAACATAGCCCTCGTGGTGTCCACTTATCTGAAAGACCCCCATTCCGCCACCGCCCTACAATGGACATTTGTGAGAAGCACCAGTGAAGATGCTGGGACAGTTAGACAACTGATGAGCTTGTCCATTTCTTAGTAAGATCTGTGGCTAGGACCGTGGTGGCTAAACGATTGTCTCAAGCATATTTCAACACAATAAGAAAAGTGTTCCACGTTCAAAATGAAGTACAATGAATAAAGCTAGCATGAAATGGCTAAAAACAAATGGATTCAAACTAAATAAAAATCAAGTTCTTTGGCTCCCCCGCAGGCCGGTTCCACCACCGTCTACAAGTGGAACGGCAACGGCTTCTACTCACACCAGTCGCTGCACCCGTGGTACCGCGACACGGACGTGGAGTACGTGGAGATCTCCAACAAGCCCCACCTCATCCTGTCCAGCAGCTCCCAGAGGCCCGTGGTGTACCAGTGGAACCGCGGCCTCAAACGCTTCGACCGCCGCACCGACATCCCCGAGATGGAGGACGTCTTCTCCGTCAAACACTTCCGGATCAAAGGTGAGACTTTGGTTGCGTCAGAAAATACGTACTATGTACTATGTACGTATTACGCCTCGTGCACACTGCCTGCATCACTGCATTGTGTTGCGCCGGAAGCTCCATTCATTTCAGAATCAGAACCACAAGTACGCAAGAGTAAAATTCTTAGGCTTGGATCCTCAACAGTCACATAGTAGCATCAATACAAGAACAAAGTAAATAATAATAATAATAATAATAATAATAATAACAATAAGTAGCAACATCAATACAATATTGCCATTTAAATTAAAATTTCCAATGTAACGCTGCGTTTGCCCAGGAAAGCTGCCTGCCGATGCAGTTGTGTTGCGTTTGGGGTGATGAAATGCATCAAATCCACTGCGTAGACCTGGCCGGAAGTATCAAAATATCCAATGTTGTGCTAGCTAGCAAGTAATTTAATAATATGAGATTGTGAGCGCTGAATTTACTACCCTTTTTATTTTAAGTATATTTCCCACATTGTGTATTTTCTATTTAAAAAAAAATCCAAAACCTAGTGACAGCCTATTCTGTTGTCTCCCGCCTATGTTTGAATTTTGGAGGGAATTAATACTAATATAAATAGACATGTTAAAACTGATTATCACATCTTTCAACAATGAGACCAACGCTGAAAAGGGTGCTCTTCCTTCAAGTAGTGACATTGGTTGTGTTTAAGCAACACAACGCAGTGAGATATGAATGGCCATTAGCGCAAATAATGTCTTAGAAATGCCGCATTAACACGACCGAATTCTGCGTGTTGACACTTAGAGTTTGGTCGTTGTGGCAGTGTGTCTGGATGGTGGCTGGTTTAAGCAGCCTCACCTGGCCTGAGTCAGACTGATTGGAGTCTGGAGCTGGGTGAGGCTGCACACCTGTTGCACATTGAGCAATCAGTGTGCACAGGTTAAACCAGCCACCACCACACACACTCAGGGAGAGCTCTCCGGCATGGAGCACTAGCTGCATGCCTCATTCCATTCAACCTTAACAATAAACCGGTTCAACATCACCACCCTGTGTCCATTGGTTTGGAGGAGCCCGAGGAAAGTCACCTAGGTGGAGTATGGGAGCCACCTAGGTGGAGTGTAGCAATGTCCATACTACATGCCACCTAGGTGGCTCCCATACTCCACCTAGGTGACTTTCCTCGGTCACCTAGGTGGAGTATGGGAAAATGTCATATTTTATGGAAGGCCATTAGCGCAAATAACATAAATTTTTCTTTAAACTCGACCGTCCCCCACTGAAAGTTTTACTTGGCTTTTTCTAAACCACAACTCTGGTTTAAGTTTCATACACAGCATTTCCTTTACGGTATACCTAGGTGCTTGAAACGAGTGCGTAGACGAATAACCCAAATGACAACGTCTTCTTGAAATGCATTGGTGTTAGCCAATATCCAAGCGAGTGTTTTGTCCATAGTTTGCATGGAAATTGCCTGGAAATGGTACGCCAAACAGGTAATCTTTGTATAAGTTACAGTTTTTGCATACTATTTGTAAGTATGATTTCAGACAGCATTTTCGTCGAGTAGTGTAGGTCCCTGTCGAGTTGAACTGCTAGCGCAAGGCATTTACACTCTAGGGGTAGGAGTGTTTGATTCCCAATGGGGCCAACCCATGTAAGAATATTGTTTGAGTAAAAGCGTCAGCCAAATGGCTTTTTATATCTGATTTTAGGGTTTGTTACAAAAGAATATTGTTTAGATCAACTAAGGGATAAATAAGAGGCACTTTGGATAAAAGTGTCCACCAAATATATATTATATCAATATACAAAACCCTATATACCATATATTATTTATTAGAATGCACACATACTGTTAACAGCTTCTTATAATGTGTGACCATATTTTGTCTTACAAAAAGAGTTGAGACGGAATTAAATGGAACAGAAACAAAGGTGTCATTTCCACATGATATTATTCAGAACGCTACATTGAAAATAACTATTAAATCCATCACTATCCTAACCCACTGCCACAGAAATACCCAGATTTCCCCCCACAAAAATCCCAAACAATCTTTTTAGTTCCTTTATTTTTGAAAGAGTTAAATATCCATCTTATCTTCCCAGACCCTCAAACACCGTGGAACAAAAACCTGACTAACAGCATCGCCCAGCCGTCTCTCCCCCAAGCTATGCGTTTCTTAAAGACACACACTCTCTTGAGGACTGTATCCAATGCAAATGAACCATGTTTGTATCTCCTGGAAGGTGAGGTCTTTATCTGCCTGACAAGATTCATCGGCGACTCCAAGGTGATGCGTTGGGACGGCGCCATGTTCAAGGAGGTCCAGACCTTTCCGTCCCGAGGCTCAATGGTCTTCCAGCCCGTTGCCGTCGGCAACTGGCAGTATGCCATCTTGGGCAGCGATTACTCACTGACGCAGGTCTACCAGTGGGACCCCTTGAGGGGGCAGTTCGTCCACTCACAGGAGCTGAATATCCAGGCCCCCCGCGCCTTCGCCCTGGTCGCCGTTGACAACCGCCACTTCCTGCTGTCATCCAGCTTCAAGGGGAAGACCCAGATTTACCAGCACCTCATGATCGATCTGAGCAACTAGTGATTCAATATTATTTGATTTGTTTACTGCTGGGGTAAGTGTGTGTATGAGATTTTTAGTTTTAAGATTTACTGAAATGACGAATGGATCATTTGAATCTCACTTTCACAATGAGCGCGTCAACATTTCACTTTTTCTAGGCAAATATTGTGCGATTTCGCTTTGGTCCGTATAACTGCTATCTGATTTGGTGACAGCTTATTTTGAATAAAAATTGCGAACTGACGATCTTGCAGGTAAGGAGAGATTTAAAGCACTTTTGTAGCCTGTGTAAGCTTCCTGTAGAAACATTGAAATCATATAAATGTAGAGATAAGTAGTTTTAGTAACCATGGCAAAGGTAGCTCAGTTGTCTTATGATACACAGACATAAAGAGAGGTTGTCACATTCATCTCTATACGACCATACAAAGGCAAACAGTAGTAACTATACATTATGGCAAAATTGAGTTATGACTCAAAATGAACTTGTGGATATATTTTGTATCTTGTGACAAAGTATCTTGGTTCAATCTTGCTTGAAAGGTGTACAAATTGCAGTAACTACAAAATCAGACTTAAAACCACAGCAGACTGCATTTTCTGTTATTTCCCCATGCAGTTACTGAGGATGGCCTTGGTATTTTATGTATGTCACTAATTCATTGAGATGAAGCTGCTCATACAATATGATAATGATGATGAAGAAGAGGAAGTTAATACGTGACCTTTGTTTTACTGAATTGAAGTGGATATTCCAACAAAAATAATTCTGTTTTGTTTTCTGTTGTCTCTTTTAATCTCATAATCAAAACTTTTAAAACATTTAGACCTCTAAATTAAATGATTTAAACCAAATAGAAAGTAGTAAGAAATACTTTTTTTTTCAAGATATCTGTATTGCGACACTAGTTAGTGCACAATGCTGTTGTACTGCCGTCGTTTGGCCTGTATAGCCAATCATAGTTATACAAAGGCAGAGTCCAGTAGCTGAGTTTTTGGGGTCATAGGTCAAAGATATTGGGGATTTCTTTTTTGCTCAAAATGCTGATTGAATCGTGGTTTATTAATGGTCTTTCTACTTGTCTGCTTACACAATTAGCCGGACAGTTAAAAAAAGTCTCAGTTTCACTGTTGATCCAGATACTGCCGTTTGCGTTTGTAGGGCAGTATAGCTATTATAGGCAAGAGTTGTACTGTTAGGGCTGAAAACAGGTGTATCTCATTAAGTTAATTATGGGTCTCTATAGGCTTGCCAGTGCCCACAATAACATCATGAGATACATCTGTGTTCGCCCTACTATTAAACCTCTGTGATGAAGCCTATTCAGTCAAAGTATTCCATCATAAATTGACCTGTGACGCAAATGTTAATAGTTTTTGTGTGATAATGATTATTTAGGTGGACCGGGACAGGATCAAACAGTGACATATTTTCACACATATGTCCAACTTAGTCTCAAAATCTTTAATCACAGTTTAAGGCCAAATACACAAGATTTGCCATTAGCTGTTGAAACAACTCTCAAATAATGTTGCAGTAAATGTGCAGTAAGTAGTGGCATTTGTATGTATTTATTAATGTGTTTGCTCCGTGCTCATTGCTCAAGACAAGACATTACAGAGGTCTTGAATTTAACTTTAGTTTTTTCATCCTGACTGGATGCTGTACTGTAGATGGCACCTTTTAATAAAGTACAATAATCAATTATTTAAATCCTATACAAATATATACTCAACATGGAGCTTATTCTGTCAATAGCTGTAGGAAAACATCTTGACCTGTTTGAACTGACTTCATTGTGAAAGAGAAATTGGCTAACTGTCGTGGACATTATTTTAGCAGTGGCGGAAAAGTATTCCTATCCTAATGTAGTGGACATATAAATATCCTACCCTAAGAACCTTTTACACAATTAATACTTCATATCAAAATAAAAAAATAGCAACAAAAAAAAGTATGGTATAAGATTTTGGTATAAAGTCACATTCTATTGTTAGTGCCAAGAAAACCCTGTCTGTCGAGGATCCTATTTTGATTCACCTAAAACTATGTTTAAGGGTTTTTATTTTCAACTGAATACAGGCCTATCACTTGTACAAATATTTTCTTTGACATGTAGTGGATTAAAAGTACTTCCCTAAATCCTAATGAAATTGAATTCCTTAAGCACCATATGAATATCTCTGGATGTACTTGGTGTAGGACTTTCCATCACTGCATTTCAGCACAACTAGAAGAATACATGATACAGAAACCCTCAATAACACTGAAAGCTCCAGAGGGAAGCGTGTGCCAGAAGCCACCCTCTCTCTCTTTCACTGCACTCCCCTTTCTCCCTCACAGACAAAGCAATTGTTGTCTTTACACTCGTAGGCCTATCTGTAAAATAACCGGTTTGTTGTATTTTTTTCACACGTCAAGCTAATTCAACCTTGAGGAAACACACACACACACACACACACACACACACACACACACACACACACACACACACACACATCAACACACTCCTTTTGTTAATAACATGGTCACCCAAGTCCATCTGCCAAATGAAATGTTTACGTTTTTGTAATGCTTGTAAAGTAATTTATATAATACTGCTTTTGTATGACGATAGATGGGACCATATTTCAGTGGTTTGACTTTCATATGTGTAATTTTGATAGAGAAAATCTTGAATACCATGCAACTAACTAGTATGATAGCTCACTCATAGGCCTCTTTGTGTTAACATGATTTAGCAAGAATGTACTTGTAAATGTAATAGCTGTTGGTAGCTCTTTGTTGATAGTCCTACTTGATGTGTTGTATCATGTTAATAAAACTTCTGAATTCAACCAATGGGAGTGTTTGGATATCCTGTTGCGGAACACTTCAGCGTACAATGTAATGCTGGATTTATTGACTTATTTGTCATTGCGTTTTAATATCTACTTCTACCATTGATATTGATTACATTCATTTCTGCATCTACATTTATGCTACTCTAAATGTGTATATAAATATTTGGTATATGTTATACTGCTATTTAAATGTGTTTTGTATTTTTGTACTTGTCTCCTGTCGCGATACTTTCTGCTGTGAATCCCGAATTTCCCATCTGTGAATCGTAAAATAGGACTACTTTTAGATTATCGTGAAGAGAGAAAATAAACCAAATAGGGTATCCTAACACCCTATTTGTGAGCCTTATCCTATCCTATGTAGTTGGGTGTCACGCCACTGGGCTGTGTGGGATCCATTGGCTGGGAACCTGAGGACTCAGGGTAAACATGAGGGGGGAGGGGGGGGGGGGGGGGGGGTTGGTTGTGCAGCACAGTCGGATTGTTTTTGTTTTTTTGTTCTGCCCCCTGTAGGTACAAAGCAAACAACGCATGCTACTCAGTAGCACAAGCCACCAAGGTTAGACATTAACCAGAGACTAGTCCTCCTCGCTGTGACCACGGAAGCCGTCAGTTTCCTCGAGGCATGCTGCCGTCCAGCCGCTACTCCTTACCATGGACAAGTGCACTGAACCAGGCGATCAGATAGGAGAAGACCGGGCGATAGACGTCGTCCCCCGCTGGTCCAAGGACGTCACGGTGGTCTTTCAAAAGGTTGACCGCGACTGCGACGACGACGATGATAATAACGATGATGGTGAATGTAAAGCGGAGCGGATTCATTTGCAATCGAACAGCCATATTCCGCCTGATGATGAAGCTGCTACCTTTGACTATGAGGAGGAGGAGGCGAAGACGAGAGGAAGGAAAAAGAAGAAGAAGAGGAGAAGCCTGTGCCCACCTGTGATTTGTTTTATAAACCGGCACGTCGAGGACCAGAAGCATCCGGGAGCAAGCCTTGGTAACGGTATGCTGGCTTGCCTTTTAAATCATAATAATGAAACAACCGCGGATGTACTTCTAAATTAGTTTGTATCCGGTGTGTAACTTTGCGGTGGAAAGTGACGCGCGCCCCGGAGCTTGCGCGCTGCCATACGTTGCGCTGACGTAGGTTATTATAATCGATTTATAAGAATGACTCCAAATAAAAGCTGTAGATCCACGCAGGGATCCAGGGTGGTTATAGGAGACTATGATCTTAACGACGGCTGACGACGTTATAGGGACATAACTGGTCAAAGATGGGCTACCTTAAAGCTGCTTCTGCGTTTACAACATCCCTCAGGAGAAAGGATGACGGCGCAGTTTTCACGTTGGACTGCTGGGACAACCTTCACATTACACCTAGCTGGGAAATAAAGCACCATGTTTATACAAAACATACTCTTTATTTATCCATAACTTCTGTGTCTTTTCAGAGTAGAAGGAAGTAAATGACTAGGACTGCAAGCAGTCACGCAAGGTATTCACAGCCCACGCACCGCCTTTCCCAGCGGCTGCCCTTTTCGAGCGAATCGCTAGTGCAATCATCACTCATCACCGCCACGTCTCACAAAATGCTCGGTCGAGGTCGGACTCGAACCGGCGACCCTACATCCATGCCGTGTCTCGTAAAATGCGTGGTCGAGGTCGGACTCGAACCGGCGACCCTGTGTCCGCGTGGCAGAAGCTATACCACTACTCTACATGGCCATGTGTGATGGCAGGTTTAAATTACACTATCTTGGTAGGTATTGTAAAATGACATTTGTATGACTTATAAACCGGTTTACCGGAAGTAAACACATGTAAATAATCACCAAACATGTTTCTAAAGTATACAGTGTCGACAGCCACCTTCAAAACGGACTATTGAGAAATGATGTTTGTACCCCATTATGGCCCAGCCTGCGTTGTAGAGAGGCCTCGGTTTGGATAGGCGAACGTCAAACCAATGCATCCAATTATATTCTGAAAATTTTTATATTTTGAAATATAAAGAACCAGATAGACACACACACACACACACACACACACACACACACACACACACACACACACACACACACACACACACACACACACACACACACACACACACACACACACACACACACACACACAGTGGTTTCATAGTAGATGCCGTTTATGTGTGATATTTTGCTGCCTGCTGGCGAATTGATGCATTACGCTTAAGATCAATCACTTTAATTGACACTGTGACGTCATGGAATGAGATATCGACACCGAACTTTTTTTACATGTTAAGGGATGTGTCCTCGATGTGCATGCCAAGTTTCATGTTTCTGCTCCCTTCTGAAGCTGACTTGTGGTTGATATAATAATGTTCCATAATTTAAACCCTTTTAAATTTAAAATCAGACAAGGCCATAGATCATGAATATCAAATCCGTTTTTCATTTGAAGCTATGGTGCTGAAGAAGAAATTCTTTGAAGCTTTCAAGAACTTTTCACTGTACAGCAAAATCTACCCTGACGGACAGTATGGGCAAATGTTCAGCATGTGAAATAAGGCTTGTACACAAAGTTTCAGAGGTTTTCATCCATAGCGGCGGACGTGCCGAGCTTTTAACTTTGACCGGAAGTTATAGCGCCACCTATGGGAATCTGTTTACCTGGGGTCCGGTATCCCCCACAATCCTCCAATTTTAAAACGTTTGACCAGTCCACCGCAGAGATATAGGCGTTACCAATCAAGAATAATAATAATACCCAAACCCGACAATAACAATAGGTATCCACAGATACACTGTGAATACCTAATTAGAAATACGGTTGGTGAATAGGCTGCTGAATAGGCTGTTATATATAACAGCCTATTCACCAACGGCTGTTATAGGCCTATATATTATGTATAATATAATATACAGGCCTGAAGGTTTTCACTACAGGTTCATCAATAATAATGATCAAATTAATAATTGTTAGATATATTAATTATTATATCTTACTAGGCTCATATCTTATGATTAGTACTATGACTTCTCCAATATTATTTTTGAATGTAATACCTCTACATTACAAACATACAAATATACTTATTATAATTGTATTGCACTATAAGTAAATTGCTATTATTAACATGTTATGTCATATAAGGTTATAATATGCAAAAAGTATAATCATTTCGATTTCCTATTCAATTAACACTCTTGTGAGGGTAAAAGTCATGATAGTAAAAACAACTTTTGTATTCTTTTTGCCAATCGCATATGGCTAATAAACATGGAAAACATCTCAAAAGAAGTCTTCACAATATTCTTCCCCAAACAGCACGGTATTATTAATTTGATCATTCCTGATAAATGATCACAATCTTCAAAAGCTAAGCAGTATTTTCTGTCTAGCAGTACAGCAAGACCCATTTACTTTTGGTGCTGCAACCTTCGAAAAGAAGGTTACAGCACCAACCCTGCATGTTGAAAGAACATTTGTTGAGATTTTGATGTGATCTTTTGACAACAATGGAAGTCTGCAGTACAACAGTAAGATAAGCATATGTCCTGTCTGCCATCTGCTAGACAGTCAAAGCATTTGGGAGAAGGACAAAATCAGCAAAAGTTTAAAGTGTTTATTTGCGATTAGCACCTTAAGTAAAAATACATTTTAAGGCATGTATTTAGTTAGGCAATGCTCTACCTGGGGCAGGTTTACGTTTGAATGTAATACAGTGGTTTCAACTGAGGTAGGTTTACTGAACATACACCACCCAAGTGTCTAGCCTAACTTTCTCTCCCGGAGTCATGCTTGTATATACACACAAATATTGAGGGAACTGGCTCAGTTCCCATGATAATAAGAGCTCTATGGAGAGGTATTACATGAGATGTGTATATAAACAATGAATGATTATCAAGGAACACACACAGACACACAAACCAGTGGGCCGTGGCCAATCCTGGTCTTTCTGTTGTTTCTGTCTCACTCTTTTATACTTTCACACTCCCAGGTGGTCATTGTAATAAATCCTAGGCTTCTTTCACTCTTGTGCTCTCCCCCTCCCTCCCTCCCTCTCTCTTCTTTTGTCTCATGACCACAATAATCTCAAGTTACCTTACATTTCAAAATCTCCGTCTTACATCTGATACTCCCCTTCCTTCTTCCTATTCTCATTCTTCCAGGGGTGGTGGCGGTGGTGGAGGAGGTGGAGGAGAAGAAGAAGAGATGCCCGGGCCTGGGCTTGTTCTACGGCCTTCTGTCCACCGTGTTCTTCTCCGTCATCGCCCTGCTGGTGAAGACCATCCAGAACGTACACTCCATTGAGATCAGCGCCTTCCGATGCTTCTTCCAGATGCTCTTCGTCGCGCCCCTCCTCATTTACCACAAGTGAGCACTGTTCACCGTTACTAACTATGCAGCATGGCATACCACGGGGGTCTTTAACCTGGGATTGTCTGAATAGGTGGGTTTCAATCATGTGAATTTGAATTTCAATAACAGAAGTTCAAGCTCGCCCTGGTGGTACTTCTTGACCAGAAATTCTAGAGTAACGAAGCAAGCAGTTGCTGCAATTCTGATTTGAATGGGGGGAAAGCATAAGATGCCGCCTTGGAATGTGCAAGTATTACCTGCTAAAGTTGATTCTCAAAGTGAAGGGTTTTTATTATCAAATGTGCAGTATAAGACATGGTCATTCTGTACAATCAAGTTCTTGCAACAAGGCAAGGACTCACATGGACTCACATAGCAGGAATAATAAAGGAAGAAAGAAAAGTGTGCTCAGAGAAGTACCGGTACTTCAAAATATGTTATGGTTAACTCCTTTATCAGTACTTTGTATGAATATATTGACCGATGCACA
The DNA here is from genome assembly GCA_026745465.1 of Lota lota. Taxonomy (NCBI): domain Eukaryota; kingdom Metazoa; phylum Chordata; class Actinopteri; order Gadiformes; family Lotidae; genus Lota; species Lota lota. The sequence goes on from JACYXH010000047.1 coordinate 429,119, forward strand.
CTTGATTTTTATACCTATATTGTAAAGCATCCATCTATTCATCCACATGTCATCCATCCATCCCTCCATCCAAACAATCATCTCTCCATCCATCCAGCCCTTTACACAGCATCTGGCAATATACATTTAGTCATCTGTCTTTCCATCCATCTCTCTGCGTTTATCCATCATCCACACACCTTTCCATTCATTCATTCTTTCATCAAACTATCATCCTTCTATCCATTATTCCCCAATCCATTCAATTATCCCTCCATCCATCCATTCATCCTTCATTAATCTGTCCATCATTCCATCCATCCAAAAGTCCTTCCATCAATGTTTTAAGCCATCCGTCCGTCCATCCGTCTCTCTTTGTATCCATCCATCTCCCATCTGTCCGCCAGAACCGGGTTCTTGGGTCCCAGGGACAAGCGCATCTTCCTTGTTCTCCGGGGCTTCCTGGGCTCCAACGCCATGATCCTGCTCTTCTACGCCGTGCAGCAGATGCCCCTCGCAGACGCCACCGTCATCATGTTCAGGTGAGAGCACCTGACCACCTGACCCTGACCCACCTCAAGGGTATCGTCTCCCTTCCTACATTTCTCCACCATTGAGTTGTTAACGATGTGTGCACAGATGTGATTGACAAGAAAGATGGATTCCCTGGACCAATCAGGGAATAGATGCCCTGATTTGTCAGAAATGTACTGGGGGCGGTCTAAAATCGAAATTGTCTCACACAGAGGCAGGTGCTCATTCAACCACAACAGATATTCTCACATAGCATTTCACTCACAATCAGCTGAGGGACTAGCCTGACAGCGCAAGACCATTTCGCAAATGCGTATAAAGCTGGAACCTCTGGATGCAATTGGATGGACCAAAACTAATCAGAGCAACAAAAAGTGTGACACATCATCGGCAGCCATCTTGTTTTTTTTAATGAAAATGCCTCAACTGCACTCCCATAGGGTGGCGGGAGTGGACGCAGATGCCAGAGCAAATAAAACATGAGATCGTAGATACGTCTGGTTCCCAGGCTACTGATCGATGGCTTTGGAATAACAGATTACACATCTCTAACCTAATACCTAAGCTAAACCATCTCTAACCTAATACCTCAACTCAACCATCTCTAACCTAATACCTCAACTCAACCATCTGTAACCTAATACCTAAACTCAACCATCTCTAACCTAATATCTAAGCTAAACCATCTCTAACCTAATACCTCAACTCAACCATCTCTAACCTAATACCTAAGCTAAACCATCTCTAACCTAATACCGCAACTCAACCATCTCTAACCTAATACCTAAGCTAAACCATCTCAAACAAAATATTTAAACTTAACCATCTCTAACCCTAATACCTAAATGTAACTATCCCTAACCTAAAACGTAACCATTTGGAACCATAAACCTAAACATAACCACACAACATAACCATAACCTTTTAATACTGATGGGTCCACACATTGAAATGTTTATATCCCATGCCTGGCTGTCTCCTTCCTTGAGTGATTTTCTTGTGTCATTTCCTTGTTTGAGAAAGAATCCATTGTCTGTCCAGTAACAAGGGAGACGTTTAGACAGGAATGAGGAAGAAGGAAGAAGACAAGCATCGCCTCGTCATAAATATATGCAACTCTGCCACCTTTTTGACTTTTCTCTCTCTCTTCATCCTTTCCCCTGTGGACACCTTCACTCCTCACCCTACTCCAACCTCCATGCCTACTTGTACCACGACCCTCACCCCAATCCTTACCCCTACCCCTACTCACCACGACCCCCACCTGTACTCCACCCCTACCCCTACTCCCCCCTCACCACGACCCCCACCTGTACTCCACCCCTACCCCTACTCCCCCCTCACCACGACCCTCACCTGTTCTCCACTCCTACCCCTACTCCCCCCTCACCACGACCCCCACCTGTACTCCACCCCTACCCCTACTCCCCCCTCACCACGACCCCCACCTGTACTCCACCCCCTGTACTCCACCCCTACCCCTACTCCCCCCTCACCACGACCCCCACCTGTACTCCACCCCTACCCCTACTCCCCCCTCACCACGACCCCCACCTGTACTCCACCACCACCCACCACCCCTCCTCAGTAACCCAGTGTTCACCTCCCTGCTGGCGTGGATCTTCCTGAAGGAGAAGTGCACCGTGTGGGACTGCTTCTTCACCGTCTTCACCCTGACGGGGGTCATCCTCATCGCTCGGCCGCCCTTCCTTTTCGGGGAGCGTCCCCCAGGCATCGAGGGGAACTACACCAACCACATCAAGGGCACCATCGCCGCCTTCGCTGGTGAGTTGGAGAGAATATCAGGGAAGGATACCACTCAGTAGGGCTCGGTGGTGTGGAAAAATATATTGATAATCATGGGGAATCTTACACAATATCAATAAATATCACAATATGTAATTATGACAGTTCTCAACAGTCTAACCGAGGGTCATTACATTGAAATATCTGGAAATTGGCCAGTATGGTTTAAGCTAGTTTTCATCTTAAAGGGACTGTGACCCCAAAATACACGTTCTACTCAGCACCGAACTCAAGTTGCGTGCTTTTGGTGACGTCAAATGGCCTTTTCTGAGATACTTCGACGTCACGAAAAAGTGACACCGGCGGCGAGGTGTGTGTCGATGTGTGGAGCTCTGTCTGGGCAGAGGTTGATGTTGATGGCCGCGTCCTAGATATAGTTAATCTTCTTGGACATTTATGGTATAACGCTGTCGCCATGGTGTGTGTGGATGTGTGGAGCTCCATCTGGGCAGAGGTTGATGTTATACTTAAAGTATAACGTGTGTGTGTGTGTGTGTGTGTGTGTGTGTGTGTGTGTGTGACACTTACAGTATAAAACCACAGTGTGTGGCACATTTCATGTACAACATCGCTCATTATTACGCGTCTTACCTGAACACCCCCCTCCTTCCTAGAACTCTAAACCAAAACAGTCCAAAACTAATTCAGGGGGTTCACTTCACTTTAATGGTATATCTTTTCATCGTAATTAATTCACGATAAGTCGAGTAAGTTTTCATGATGATATTATACCATTCCAAAAAAATAAAGGATAATATTTAATTATTGCCCAGGCCTAACCACCAGGTTCCGAAGGTGAACTGTAAGGGGTTACGGACCATTTGTTGGCCCATTTCTTTAGGACTAAAACCCCATTAGAGAATGTTGCCTATTTTGCCAACCAAAAAAGTAATCTGAAAACTGCCAACAACAACCAACAGATATGGCACACTGTTAGCTGGTGTTTGTTTGGGCAGTGTCCAAGCCCCTTTTCAGGGTGAATTCAGATACCTTTTTAATTTAGCATAAAAGTTGATCCGTGATCCGTCCGCAGGAGCCATCGGGGCAGCGTGCACCATGGTGGTGCTGCGCAAGATGGGCAAGAGCGTCCACTACTACCTCTCTGTGTGGTACTACGCCGTCATCGGCCTGGCGGAGTGCCTCATCGTGCTCACGGTGCTGGGGCAGTGGGCGCTGCCGCCGTGCGGCCGCGACCGCTGGATCCTGATGCTGATCGCCGTGCTAGGCATCGCCGGCCAGACCTTCCTCACCAAGGCCCTGCAGATCGAGAAGGCGGGCCCCGTGGCCCTCATGCGCACGCTGGATGTGTTGCTCGCCTTCGTCTTCCAGTTCATCTTTTTCAGCCGGGCGCCGACCTGGTGGAGCCTGGGGGGGGCGCTGTGCGTGGTGCTTAGCACTTGCGGCGTGGTGCTCAGGAAGTGGTACCGAAATACTCATAAGTGATGCAGCGGCTTGAGGCCGAAGTAACCAGGAAGCGGCCAAATCAAGCGGTACCTGGAAGGAACGGCCGCATGTTACAGGACACACAACCATGAAGCGAAGCGGAAGCAATACCACAGAAGACCCTTTAAAACAAAATATTCAGGTAGTGTGTCTTTACAGTTATGAGCGATATCAATAGTTTACTTTTACTGTCTTCTATTTTTAAAGTGTCTTGATTCGCTGAAATGTACGACCCTGGTCCAAATCGTTGAGAATCTCTTTGTATCTTCAATTTTTTAACAATTCTAGCAAAGGACTGTAAATATAAAGTATTTATTTTTATTATCTTTTTTTCTTGCTAGAAGATTATGCCTATGTTTTAAGGTGTAATACTTTTGGCAATTGTGGGATTCATAAAATGGTTATCTCGGTTTAGAGATAATGATAGTAAGTTTGTGTTGCTTAAAAATCCAATGACCCAAATGGGTCCTATCACCCATAATAAAGAAAGGTTAAAAATAGGTCAAGGTTGAAAACGTTAGTTTTTACGTGCCAGTTAGTTGCAGTTACCTTATTTGTAACATTGTGAAATACAATACCATTTTTCTTGGAAGCCAACCCTTTCCACTGAACTCTTAAAGTAGGTCAAACTGTAATAGAAAGTTTACCTAGTGCCAGATTACGATTGGACGATATATGCTCTGTCAGGAAGCCAAGATAAGTGAAAACCAAAGTTTTAATAGTATTAATAATTAACTAACCTAATAATTAACTAATTTTGTATAAAGCAGTTGCATACACAAACCTTGAAACCTTATTTAAAAAATAATAATCACCCAGGACTGTTGCCCAAAACCCAAAGCAGACAGCCGTGTCGGGACAGACATAAATTGATGTTTTTGAATTTCCGAGTTGTTACTTGAATCCTATACGAAGCGAACGCTACATTCGCACTCAGTGCGCTTTGCTCTGTTACAACAGTATGATTCTGGCCTTTTTTTTTGTAGCGCTACAAATTTTAACCAACATTTTCAAATCTCCCCTACAGCAGCTTTAAATAAGTGTAAAATAAAAAAAAATCAGTCAACTACATAGATGTGCTAATAAGCATAACTAGTAGTAGTCCTAGAATCTAAAACGGAAGCAAAACCTTTGCAGGACTTCCTGAAGCTGAAACAGTTGAACACTAGAAATATGTTGGAACTCAAACTATTCATTATAATTAATCTAAATTGTTAAGCATTTAGAAGGTTTTATGTCAAAATGAATGCAGCACCATAATCACAGAGGTTTAGTTACTCAAAGAGTAACTAAGTGATGTAATCACAGTGGATGAAGTACAACAGTAGAAGGAAAACCGGCTTAACTTTTGCAACGTTGGTATATCCACATTCACACTGGAACAATAAGCTCAACTTCATCAAGGATTTGTACTAAAGTAAGATGTGATCATTTTCATGTGGAATCTTGACAACACCGATAAACACATTGAATTAACATACAAAACCTTTTTTCTGTAATATTCCCTCAAAGGAAGGACATTTTGCTCATAGTATTTATTTGACTTTATTTACAAAACATTGGCGTCTTCATTGTATGTAGTTTTAATGTAAGTGCTGTTTAATAATTAATAATCCAAAAATATATATATTGTCTATTTCTGTGGTCAAGTGTTTTAATACATTAATATTTCAGCATATTTTTTTATTGATAAAAAAAGTTTACTAATAGGCTAAAGAGCTCATTTTAAAGAGTAACCAAACACTAAATAAAACCAACCAGCGAGACAGTAACAGCTCTGGTAGCACAGGGTATTGCCGTTTTTGATTTGCTCAAATCTATGCCATCCTTATATTATTTGTGCTATAGTCAGAAGTGGAAGGAAAAGGATATGTAATTCATTACATATCTTATAATCGCCGGAGGCTCCTTGATTATGTATGGATGAAATTAGATTGTGTAATTGTTCTCCGTTAAAGGTGCTTCAACTTTTTGAAAAATTACATATTTTATTTATAAAGAAACGGTAAATAAATAACTCGCTATACAAATGCTTTCCCCCACTTCACAACTCTATAGAGATGACGATGGTTTTCCAAATGGTTCCTAATGGTCTTACGGTCCATAGTTCAGGTTATGTGGGAACTGCTTGTATTGAACTGTCAAATGTAATTTTGTGTGGATTTTGTCTCTTGGAGTGAGTTTTTGTTGAAATGGTAGCTAACTGTGATTATTTTTCGATTTTTCTTTTGAATGTCATACAGGAATCAAACTTGAACTCACAAAAGCTTGTAGCTATGCTTTGTCTACTGAATGATGTATATGAGGGTTTCACACACATTCCAAGACGCCAGGAATCCGCCATCGAATTCTTGGTCAAAACGTACAACTTACTTGGAATGTACTTTTGGAACAAAATCCCGAAGTCGAACTGCAACCCCCTTTCAATGCTCAATTAAAAGCACTTTCTTAGACAGTTATGTTTTTCAAATGTGGCTTGAAAAACATCTACCTGTGCACTATGCAAGTAACTTACAATGTGTTTCTGAATATTTTGGTTGTATTCAGTTTCTTTCTTAGTTGGCTTATAGTATCATTATACAGCTTTTAATTCAGTTCTTTATAGCTGCATTGTTACTAATATATTTTACTTACTGACACTATGTTTGATGTGGATATTTATTCCACAGTAGCTGCTCAACAGTACCTTATTCATGGTAGCATTGTTATGACTTTATATCCAACTTTTATTAATCCGTTCCTTTTACAGAAAACACTGTTAGCATTGTAGTTACAGTTTCTCAACATCTTTGAAGATTTTTGTATGGCATCGATTTTATTAGCAAAATTACATATAATTACAAATTAAATTGCCCCATCTTGTATTGATATACATTTGGTTCTAAGGTAATTACTTCCTTAGCTTGTTCAACTACCAACAAGCCTTACAAATCAATATTTAATCTCATTTTTAGTATTTTTATATCCATCGTTTAAGAGTTTTTATTTTAGTGTGTCTATATTGTCTTAGATTTTAAATATATTCAGAGATGTATATATTTATACATTTGCGATTTTATTTTGAGATTACTGTGATTCATGAATAAAATACATGTAATTTTGTACCTGTATGTTTCTGTGGCCTTAACTTATATCTATCTATCGTCTATGATCTATCTATCTTTTATATATCATCTATATCATCTATCTATATATCTATCACATGACATTGTAACGTTTCTATATGACATACAAATAAAAGGTTTCCATGGAGACCGTCATTGCCTGACTTGAATCCGGGTCTCCCGATCTGATAAACAACACCTCTCTCCTGTACTCCACCAAGATGCCGGCTAGGTTCTGGTCGGAGGTCATAGTGGACAAGTAACAATTCACATGGCATCGTTAAGTTTCCTGCATGACCTAAGAATAAAAGGTTCCCATAGCCCCACCCCCATCTGACCTGAACCTGGGAAGCCAGGATCTTTAGGGTATACCAGAGCTATTTAGAGTGAGTCTCTCTAAATGGCTCTGGGGTATACATGATAATCCAGTCATCCCAGTCCTGGTCTCATGCAGAATGCTACGTAGGAAGAAGAAAAAAGACTAAAATCCTAATTGTTGTTTTCTAGAAATAAACAAAATGCTTTACAAATTTGGGACATCTACTACATCATAATACTATCCAGGTTTGGTGGACTGCCCCTCATTAAAAGCGTTCCTGGGCATGGATATCAAATTATGATTGTGCTTGCATTATGTGAGTGCCTGGTCTTTCCTATTCCAGTAGAGGGCGGTAGAAGTAAGCGCAAGAACATATCTGGACCGAATCTGTCCACCCAGTTCTCACCAATCACAAGACACATTCATGATGTGTTGGACTAGAGTCCATTCACTAGAATTATGGCATGTCTATACAGTCAGGCATCCAAATGAAGATTTGTTTAGGGTCAGGCTTTATTATGCAGACATAGTCCGCCGTGAATCTGAAAACATCAAGGATATTTATTGCATTAGTTAAATTGACTTATAATCTGTTATTGTTTACTTAGACTTTTTAATTACCACCGATTATAGACAATTCTATGTAAGTGGAAAGACGATGGCACAAAAGTTGTAGTGCGAGTTATTTGAGACGTTTCCTAAAGGGAATTCACTTATTCAGCGCATGTGCCACACTTGGCCTCTCACTCCGTGCTCTTGCATGATCCACCCTAGTGGTAAAGAAAAGGAAAGGAAGTAAAAAAACAAAAAAAAAAAAAAAAAGACAGGAGGTCTGGTCTGAACCACAGGAAGAGAAAAAAAAAACTATATGGATGGAGTTGCGTCGATTGCATGGTTGCATGTTGAGCAAGCGGTCGAGAAGGAGGGGATATTCGCTCTAACAGCTCGAGCGCAGCGACCCTGGCAGAGCTCAAGAGTTCCCGCCACATCATGGGCGCGCTCACAACGCCATGGATAACGTGGGCAAGCGTTTTGATTTGTGTCGGAATAACGGGCGTCTGTGGTAAGTACGGTTTAAAAAATAAAGATATATGCATTTATAGTGTTTCATGATTAGTGTTGAAGTTGCATGGGATAAGCCAGGGGGGATGTAGCCTTTTCTCATCACGTTTACCGTTGACCACATGTTTTACAACGATAATACATGCTAATCTTACTGTACAACTTGTACAGTAAGTGTACGTGTTGACGCCGAAGTTGTTGCTGCTTTTCTTTTTAAATACTTAATAAAAACGATAAGACTATTTCAACCAATGTAAAAAAAAAAACTACAGAAACATTTTATATTAAGGTCCAACGTTTAATAATAAGATTGTTCTGCTGAACAAAACATGTGGCCTTTTTCGATCTATAATGCGTATTTCTATGATTAAATATAGTATACATTCGTTTTCAATTGTTGCTTCAACTTGTGTTATAAAGACCAGGCCAGAATCATCAATAATTACAAGTATCAGCCTTGGTTTGGTTGCAGGCTCCAACGTCTGCACGTCCAGAGGGGCCAGCACGTGCAAGCAGTGCCTGGCCGTGCATCCGAGCTGTGCGTGGTGTTTCCAAGAGGTGCGTGCAGAGGGCGTCTGCCACACATCACTTAAAAGAGGGCTTGGGGTACTGGCGCAGGGTGGTACACTCTTGGTCCCGGGGAGGGATTTGAATACAGATTGGAATTTCCTTTCAAGTACTGATTGACCAAGCATTCATGACTCATCTCTAATCCACATTCCTGTTAAATTGTTGGCAAACCCTGCTGTAAAGACACATGAATGGATTATTAATGTTGTTTAATCAAACATTTCGAGTTTGGACGATTTAGACAGAAAATAGTAGGCATAAAATGATTCAGTTGGCCTACAGTGCGAGGAACTGCCAGTAAATATTCAGAATTTGCAATAGCGAGAGCAAAAGGGGAAGAGAGAAAGATTTTAAAACTAAACGACCAAAAATCCTCTCTCCATCTCTGTTCACTCCCTTATAAATAGAAGTGTTGCATTTCCCTCATCTGTGATTGACAGGCATGATGAATTAATTGGTCAGAAATGACCCGGGAGTGGTCTAAAATCGAACTTATCTCGTACAGAGGCAGGCGTAGTCAACTCAAAACAGATATTCTCTCAGCAATTTTACTCATTAATATTTGACGGATGGCTTTGCCATTTCTAAGAAATTACACTCAAATAAAAACCCTAAAATCTAACCTACAACATCTTGTCGTGTGCCAACGATAAACACAGTTGGTCACTATAGCAACCTTGGCTTGCTAAACACATTGTTCGTGTTCTTTCCACTCACCAGGACTTTGGGCACGGCACAGCGGGCTCTTCGCGCTGCGACCTGAAGGCTAAACTCATAGCGGCGGGCTGTGCTCCTACGGGCCTGGAGTCCCCCTCCAGTAAACTCCAGGTGGTGGAGGACCGGCCCCTGAGCCGCAAGGCAGCGGGGGCCACTAAGGATGTCACGCAGATCCAGCCTCAGAAGCTCCACATCACCCTCAGACCAGGTGGGCTCTCCCTGTGTGAAGCAGGGCTCTGTTTAGTGGAGCCACCAGTCTGAGAACATGGTATTGAGTTCTATGCATGACATAGCGATGACATAATACATAATAACATGATACCAAATGTACTGTATATTGTTAAAATATGATCTGTATGTAATACATATATACATACATATTGTTTGCTATTGTATTTTTTAAGTATATATTTAGTAAAATATAGTTTAAAAAAATGCAATACCAGAATCGGAAGTTGTTTCCTGTTTCCAAAGTGCTCAAACCTCCCTGTTTTTCCCTCTCCCAGACGACGCCAAGCGTTTCCGGGTGAAGGTTCGCCAGGTGGAGGACTACCCGGTGGATCTCTACTACCTCATGGACCTCTCGTTCTCCATGAACGACGACCTGTTCCACCTGCGCTCACTGGGCAAGTTGCTGGCCGAGGCTATGAGCCGCACCACCAGCAACCTGCGCATGGGCTTCGGGGCCTTCGTCGACAAGCCGCTCTCGCCCTACATGTACATCTCCCCTGAGGCGGCCGTCAAGAACCCCTGTGTCATGTAAGTGTCAATGAGTACCAGAGGGGCCTCCAGGGCCAACATCACTCCCAATAACCATAGCGTGTTCTTCCTCTTCCATAGAGCTATGTCATTCTATAGAGCGTTCTTCTTCCATATCGTTCGTCTTCCATAGCGTTCGTCTTCCATATCGTTTGTCTTCCATAGATGGTTCATCTTCCTTAGTGCGTTTCATCTTCCATATCATTTGTCTTCCATATCGTTTGTCTTCCATAGTGTTCCTCTTCCATAAGCGTTTGTCTAGCGGTGTGGTGGTGGTTCCATGACTCGTACTGGGATCAAGGTTTTCAATGCGAGTGTAACGGATTGACCTCACTCCCAATGCCTTAAGAATGCTGTAACTGGGGACCTGAACATGGTTGCAATAGTAATTTGGCTCGGCAGTTAGTCGGTTCCTCTTTCAATCCTGGAGTCGCAGGTTTCCGCCTCTACTGAGTAGTGGTATGTGTCAGAGAACCTATTTACTATTTAGTCATTTAGCAGTCAGAGAACCATTTTATATTTAGTCATTAAGTAGTCAGAGAGCCATATACTATACACTCATTTAGCAGTCAGATAACAATTTACTACTTAGTCATTTAGCAGACACGTTTATCCAAAACGACTTACTGTATTTCATTGTATTAAGGCGCAGAAGGGGGCTAGGGCATCTAGCTTCTCATGTTGAACAACTCATAGACATCATTCAATTCTTAGATTTCCTCGCACACAGTCCATTCCTGGAGCACTAACGACCATGTCTTCCAACCTGGAATGAGGTCATGTTTTCACACCTCACCTTTAAGATCCACAGCTCTTGTTAAATGTGTACAAATGCTGGCGCTAGTGCTTGGTCAGCTCCTCTGACTCAGAGGCTGGTAGGTGGGTGAGAAGTAAAAAAAAAAGGTTCCCCCAGAGCAACCCTGCATTCAACCCCACCCCTGAAGCTTTGGTTCAGGTTGTTTTGGAAGCTTCTAACGTCCACCTTCTAAACACCATCTACACCCCCACCACACCCCCTCGCTTAGCCTTGCGTCAAGTCAAGATCTGTTCATCAGATCTCGGCAGGGTTGCTGGTTAAAAGGGAGGGGAGCCTATGGTAGATCCGGTGTCCCTTCATCGTGACATGGAATTCGTCGAGTTCGGAGCAGATTAGAGCTTTCACACACTGGTTGGCTGACACCGGCAAAGACCTGGGATTTGACGCCTGTTTTCCCTAAATGACGGTCTGTTTTAGTAACAGTGACACAACATTTTTCGAGCGCTCAGGTTCTGTGGCCAGCTCGGGAGGCCCCGCTGGTATTGAGTCGGTGTAAGACCTCAGCGTAACACTGGAGCACTAGGTAGGGGGGGAGCCTCCAATTACCAAGGGGTATTTCGCACACTGATCATCATCAATAAATACGATTAATTGTATTGGTCAGGGCAATGAGGACTCCTAACAGAAATGTCATTACTGCATTTACCGTTTTTTTTTTTAAACAAAGTCTGTTGATTTGTATTTAAAGAGTTTCAAAGGTTGTTTGTTCTGAGAGAAAGCAGAGAAAAGGACGATTTAAGATAGACGTTCTTACCCAAACTGAGATTAGAAAGGATTGTGTACTTTGTGTTGAGGATGTAGGTTTTGTTGTTGTTTAGAATTTGATTTATGCGTAGGTGGAGTGCGTAGGTTGTTCGGGAATATAGATAGGTGGAATCTTCCGAGTTCGAGGCAGATGTTGGTTTCAAAGCTAACATCAACAAGTCTCTCTGTTTTACTTTAATCCAAAATATATCAGGAGGATATAAATGAAGGGTTACATCATCATACTCAAATAGGATGATAAGAACAATCCTAAACGTCATTTGTGGTTTTTAACTTATCAATTAACAAACCAATTAACAAACGATCATTTGACGATATGCTTCGCTGGACGATACAAAGGACATGATGGGCCGTCGCTCTTGGCCAATCAGTGAGCGGCGTGTGTTTGATTGACAGCATCAACACCACCTGCCTGCCCCAGTTTGGCTACAAGCACGTGCTGTCGCTGACGGGGGAGGTGGCGCGCTTCACAGAGGAAGTGAGGAAGCAGATGGTGTCCAGGAATCGAGACTCACCTGAGGGGGGCTTCGACGCCATCATCCAGGTCGCCGCCTGCAAGGTGGAGGGACCACGTGCACGTACACACACATAAATAACACACGCACACACACAAGCATGCATGCATGCACAAACACACTCATATACACACACAAGGGATGTTAATGGATGTTAACAGCCATTAACATCCAAGTAGCAAGTGGAATCGTATCTTCATATACTCATGACATAAATGCTCATTGCTCATTGATTTCCCAATTCAGTTCAATTCGACAGGACATTCATACTATATGTGGTGCTAAAGCATTTTGAACATTGCAATATAATTAAAATAATAAATGTATCTTTAAACTCTCTCCCATTCGCACCTCTTCGCGTCCAGGACAGGATCGGCTGGAGACCCGGAGCGTCTCACCTGCTGATCTTTGCGTCGGACGCCAAGGCCCACATGGCTCTGGATGGCCGCATGGCGGGCATCGTCCGTCCCAACGACGGACAGTGTCACCTCAACGCCCGCAACATGTACAGCATGTCCACCATCATGGTCAGTGTGTGTGTGAATGTGTGTGTATCTTAACGTGTGTTTCTTAATGTGCTTTTGTATGTTTATATCTATGTGTGTATGAATATATTTGTATCTAAGTGTGTGTGTGTGTGTGTGTGTGTGTGTGTGTGTGTGTGTGTGAATGTGTCTATGCCTGTGTGTGTGTGTGTGTGTGTGTATGCCTGTGTGTATGACTGTGTGTGTGTATGTGTGTATGTGTCTATGCCTGTGTGTGTGTGTGTGTGTATGCCTGTGTGTATGACTGTGTGTGGGTGTGTGTGTATGTGTCTATGCCTGTGTGTGTGTGTGTATGCCTGTGTGTATGACTGTGTGTGTGTATGTGTCTATGTGTCTATGCCTGTGTGTGTGTGTGTGTGTATGTGTCTATGCCTGTGTGTGTGTGTGTGTGTGTGTGTGTGTGTGTGTGTGTGTGCATGTGGGTGTGTTTGCATGTGGGTGTGTTTGTATCTCAGGACTACCCGTCTCTGGCTCTGATCAATGAGAAGATGTCTGAGAACAACATCAACCTGGTATTTGCCGTCACACAGTCGGTCGTCTCTCTCTACCAGGTGAGTAACTGATACACTCACCCTTTACGTTAAGCACAAACTGGTCTCGCATCCAGCTCATTCTTAATCTTGTAAAGCACGGCACATGTGCATGAGACATGGTAGAAGTTAAAGAAAATTACATAGCAGAACACTAAGAAATGTTGTGAAATCTTATAGTAAATTAATGAATGCAAGATAAATCCACTACCTCTGATGTTAGATTAAATTAAATTATTGTCATTATGCAGTAGAAGTATGATACATTGAAATCCAGTTTGCATCTAAATGTCCAAAGTTGTGTAAATTGCAGGCAAATCGCAGCCCAATATATATATATATATATATTTTAATAGTAAAATGAAGAAACAATTCCCAATATAAAAAGTAGTGCAAATAAAAATATGTGTAAAAACCTTCAATGAGTAAAGTGTCAATGGATCCATGACAGGTTGGCCAAGACAAGCTTGGTTTATCCTGTGAGCTAAAGGGCTATAAACGCTAAGCTATAAATGCTCTATTGCTAAGTAACATAACGATTTGATGCGAAGCATCTCCACTCAGCTCCTGTCTTGGCCCCTTTCCTTGTATGCTACAAAACAGGGTTTCTGTAAAAGCGGAATGTGTGATCACATGACCGGGAGGAACTGTCTGAATATGTCTGGGATAAAAAAGAAAAAAAGAAATGGAACCCGGAAAGTGTTCGAGAAAGGTCAAATAATCCAGTTGGAAAGAACAGTGGAAACATTGCGGCTTTGCAACATTGAACACCCATGTGTACCCTGTCATTACCCAGAAGCCTCAGCCAGCAGCTAGCTTCCCTGGACCTGGCATGTTCCCCATGTTCAACAGCTAGGCACGGATGTTTTGCAAATAATATTTAATGTTATTAATAAGGTGACGGTTAACAGTCATCTAACATCAGAAGTTTGTATCAGCGACATTATTCTTATTTATTTCATGAGTAACTGATGTCAGGCAATGTGATCTCTCAAACACAATGTAAAGAAAGAGTCCTTTATTTTCCTGACCTCAATCAGACTTTCCAAAGCCTAAACATATAAATGTAATTTAAGAAATACTCGCTAGGTTTTACACACGCTACCAATAGCCTACTAACAACAGTTAAATAATGATCTAATACATAATACTATAAATACATAATAAGGCATAATTCTGTGGTGGACTCTCTAAATAAAGTGGGTTTGTGTCATCAGAACTACAGTGAGCTGATACCTGGCACCACGGTGGGCATGCTGTCCAAGGACTCTGGCAATGTTATCCAGCTCATACTGAAGGCCTATGCAGTGAGTAGCACACACACATGCATGTACACTCACTCACAGACCCACATAAACATACTGATGCACGTGAATATACATCATATACGCATGTGCATACAACACCTGAAGAGAACACACACAACACACAAACACACACACACACACACACACACATAACAGTCAAGTCAATAACATTTTATTCAGCCTGAAAGGGCTTTACAGGCCATCTATTTATGCCCCCCCCCCCCCCCCCCCCCCCCCCACCCACCCAAAAGCCCTAGCCCCCCCAAAGTGACATACATGGTAGTATTACAAGCAAACATTTGAAGTACAAGCTGGTAGACATCAGGTGGGGTTGGCCAGGCGTCCAGTCACGATCACAGCAACACCCTAAAACAGAGACAGCATTATGGTTAGGTGGGGCAGGGTGAACAAGGAACATGGAGGAAACCTGTAATCTAGTACCTATCTGGCTAACAGGTTGATGTAGATGTAATGAGAGCTGAAGGACACTCCTAGAAGTCAAATGAGAGAGTAAAGGCGTAGGTTTTAAGTTTGGATTAGACATTTTCAGCAGTCAGCTTCCCTGATTACAGGTGGCAAACTGTTCCACAGATAGGGTGCTCGATAAGAAAACGTTTCCTGCTGATTCCTTTTATACTTTTGGAAGTGAAAGAAGGCCAGCTCCTGAAGACCGGAGGGGCCGAGAAGTACTAAATTAGGCCCTTCACTTAGGATGGTGCTAATCCGTGCAGGATTTTATAGGGAAGCAGCAGCACCTGACCTGGCAGTAATTAGTAGCCAGTGGAGAGAGGAGAGGATAGGAGTAATGTGGTTGAATTTTGTGGTTCTAGTTGGGAGTCTTCACAAGCTGGAGGCTTTTCGTGGTGGAGTTCTGTAAACAGGAGAACAGTGCATTATAGTAATCTAGCCTAGACTATATAAATACATGGAGGAGTGTCTCAGCATCCAGTGCGGCTAACATTAGTCTGATTCTAGCAATGTTTCTAAGATGCTGATCAAAACAAAGCATAGGGTCAATAAGACACCAAGATTGGACTTACCGTACATTGGTGTGTGTGTGTGTGTGTGTGTGTGTGTGTCAACATTTGCGTGTGTAGAAAATCCGTTCCAAGGTGGAGCTGGAGGTGCTGGGCGTCCCAGAGGAGCTGTCTCTGTCCTTCAACGCCACCTGTCTGAACGGACAGCTCATCCCGGGACTCAGGTCCTGCTCCGGCCTGAAGATCGGAGACACGGTTCGTCTCATGGTTCACGTTCACTCGTTTCAAGAGACACAGGAAACCACTGATATCAGATAAGATAGCGATCCTACTGCCACCCTGCACTTCAAATTAAAACAGTAGATAAATACTGCCATCGATTCCTGCTGCAATCCTGCCCTGCAAATTCAGGAAAGCAGCAGGAGCCTATTAGCCTCGAGATCATCCAGATCACTTGATCTCACATTCTGTTTCGCTACACGGATCAGTCTGGACTTCTACCCGCCCACATTGATTGGGCGGGAGTACTTGCCTTGATAGACAAACCTCTTCAGGCAATCAGCGTAACAATCCAGTCGGATAACGGCGAATATGCTTGATTGATTCCTGCAATAATTGCACTTATGGCAATATTTATTTATTTTCTGACTCTGATTTACTCTACTATTGTTAACGTTACCGCTCGTTGCTTCGGGAGACGCAATTACTGTTTTGCCAGCGACGGGCTGTGTTTTACGTCATCAACTTCGACGCAGTCCATGGTTAGCCCCAATTACATTGTAATTTCAGGAAATCGATGTGGGCGGCTGGAGGTCCAGACTGATCCGTGTAGCGAATCAGAATGTGAGGTCACGAAGTAGGGAGGGTCTCCAGGCTAGGTATCAATGTCTGGATTAGTATTTTAGTCACACATTTTGTAGACTATGTGAACGCTGATTGGTGGACCTGATGAAGGTGGCGGGAGGAGCTTTGATGATGGAATCATTACACTTCAACACTAATGGAAAAAATAACAACAGAACTTTAATGCTATCAGAGGAATTTGTTATTAAGATTTGAACTTCTGTGTCCATGGGTTGTTCTTGTTTGCGTTCTCATCAATGTGTCGCATCCTAATTGGATGCGACACGCAATGTTGTATATATAATATATAATAATGTCATCTAACTATCTAAGGCTGCGAATTTCATGTAACTTGAATCGTTACGACCCTAATGGCTGTCTAGAGGCAGAAGGTACATAAATGTAACCCAGGCGAGAGACTCATTTGTGGTGAGTCAGTGATCTCGGTGGCAATCGCTAATCTAACTGCTAATCTGCCTTCAACAGGAAATTCACACATTTATATCTGCTTCAGTAGGACTGTTAAGGTGTGGTGGACCAATCATGTGGGTGGCCTCTGTGGTCGAGATTTGCATCTCCCTCACTTGGGCCAGTCATGTGGCCCAAGAAAGAATCTGCATCTCCTGGATCTGTTGTGATAGTTAAAGGGACACACACAGTATACAATACAAGTACAGGCATAAAGCACTGCACGTAACACATCCACATTTAAGAACAAAAAATCCCACTTTTACTCCAAAGTAGCCCGAGACAGCACGTCTGCCAACACATTTTCAGTTCCTTTCTTATTTTTTTGACAAGATTATAATTTTGAGCAATCAACGACCAGTGCATGAGACGCTGATTGTGATTATAAACTGCTCAAAAAAATAAAGGGAACACTAAAATAACACATCCTAGATCAAAAGTGACCAAAACATCAGCCAGGAAGCATAGGAACTGAGAAGTGGTCTGTGGTCACCACCTGCAGAACCACTCCTTTATTGGGGGTGTCTTGCTAATTGCCTATAATTTCCACTTGTTGTCTATTCCATTTGCACAACAGCATGTGAAATTTATTGTCAATCAGTGTTGCTTCCTAAGTGGACAGTTTGATTTCACAGAAGTGTGATTGACTTGGAGTTACATTGTGTTGTTTTAAGTGTTCCCTTTATTTTTTTGAGACAAAAAAGACTAGAGGGTTGTGGTCAGTGTAAACCACAACAGGTTTCTGTTAAGGTTACGACTAGGACCCAAATGCAAGACACACACGAGAAGGGAGCAGGTTGAAAAGGGTATTTATTATAGTCACTCAGGTACAGGCAAGGGCAAGGCAGGCGAGTAGTCCAGCAAGCAGAGAGACGTTAGCAGGCGGGCGGCAGCAAGCAGAGAGACGTAGTCAGGCGGGTGGTCGGGGAGGCGAGGTTCGGCAACAAGGAAGGCAGGCAGGCAGGAACTAGGAACAGGAACGGGGAGCGGGAACGAGGAACAGGAACGGGAGCAGGAACAGGAACGGGAGCGGAACCCGTAAACAGGAACAAACGAAGATGACGGGGACGAAGTTATCAAGAGAGAGAGATACACAACGAACTAACACTGGCTCTGTGGGGAGCCAGTGCTTAAATACTGAGGCGGGTGATTAGTGATTGCAGGCAGGAGTGGGGAGCGAAGTGCACGTGGTTAATTGGATGACGGAGAAGTAAACAAAGGAGCACATGGTGTAGTGGCACCGGCTGCCACTAGATGGTGGAGTTTGACAGAACGAGGGAGAGGGTGTAACAGTACCCCCCCCTCAACGGACGCCTCCAGGCGGACACACGACGAGGGAGGGCACTGGCGGTGGGAATAGCAGGTTAGGGAGGGATCCAGGGTGCGAGTCCGGGGCATCCAGGACCGCTCTTCAGGTCCGTAACCCTCCCAGTCTACCGGAAATCGATGTCATCGGCCGCGACGACGCACATCGAGGAGGCGTCTGACCGAGTACGCCGGAATGCTGTCGGTCAGCCGGGGAGGAGGCGACGCCGGGGAGGAAGGAGACAGCAGACTAGGGATCCGGGGCTTTTTCCAAACGGAGTGCTGCAGGACCGGTAGCCGGTGCTTGCATGCCTGGTGTTGGGAGCGGGCGGGCGCACGTCGTCGTCCGCGACGACGCACATCCAGGAGGCGTCCACCAGGATACGCCGGGATGCTGTCAATCACCCGGGGAAAAGACGGAGCCGGGGACGGAGGAGACAGCGGACTAGGGGACTGGGGCTTTTTCCCGGCGGATAACCGTGGGACCGGTAACCGGCGCTTGCGACCAGGAGGCCGTTGGGGCTTGGACCCAGGAGGCAACTGCTGCTGGGGCTCAGGAGGACACTGGGGCTCAGGGCCAGGAGGCAACTGCTGCTGGGGCTCAGGATCAGGAGGACACTGGGGCTGGGACTCGGGACCTGGAGACAACTGGGGCTTAGGACCAGGAGGCAACTGCTGCTGGAGCTGGGGCGCAGGGCCAGAAGGGAACTGCTGCTGGGGCTCAGGATCAGGAGGACACTGGGGCTGGGACTCGGGACCAGGAGACAACCGGGGCTTGGACTCGGGACCTGGAGACAACTGGGGCTTAGGACCAGGAGGCAACTGCTGCTGGGGCGCAGGGCCAGAAGGGAACTGCTGCTGGGGCTGGGGCTCAGGGCCAGAGGGCCGCTGGGGCTTGGGACCAGGAGGCAGCAGTTGCTGGGGCTCAGGGCCAGAAGGCAACTGCTGCTGGGGCTCAGGACCGGGAGGCCGCTGGGGCTTGGGACCAGGAGGCAGCAGCTGCTGGGGCAGAGGGCCGGGAGGCCGCTGAGGCTTGGGACCAGGAGACAACTGCTGCTGGGGCTCAGGGCTGGGAGGCCGCTGGGGCTTGGGACCAGAAGGCAGCCGTTGCTGGGGCTCAGGGCCAGAAAACCGCTAGGGCTTGGGTCCAGGAGACAGCAGCTGCTGGTGCTGAGGGCCGAGAGGCCGCTGGGGCTTGGGACCAGGAGGCAGCAGCTGCTGGGGCTGGGACTTGGAGCCCGGAGGCCACAGCTGCTGGGGCTTGGATCCCGGAGTCCACGGCTGTGGGGGTTGGGGCTTGGCGCCCGGAGTCCACGGCTGTGGGGGCTGGGGCTTGGGATCCGGAGACCATGGCTGCTGGGGCTTGAGCTCAGGAGGGAACGGCTGCGGGGGCTGGGGCTTGGAAACTGGAGGGAACGGCTGCGGAAGCTGGGGCTTGAAAACAGGGGGCAACGGCTGCGGGAGCTGGGGCTTGGAAACAGGAGGCAACAGCTGCGGAAGCTGGGGCTCGGAAACAGGAGGCAGCGGCTGCGGAAGCTGGGGCTGGGGCTTGGAACCAGGAGGCCACTCCTGCTGGGGCTTGGAACCAGGAGACCACGGCTGCATGGACTTGGGACAAGGAGACCACGGCTGCAGCGGGGCTGGTGGCCACGAGACTTCTGCTGCAGCGGGGGCTGGTGGCCACGAGGCTGCGGCTGCAGTGGGGACTGGTGGCCACGAGGTTGCGGGTGCAGTGGGGACTGGTGGCTTGGAAACAGGAAGCACTTGCGGCGGGGCTGATGGCTTGGAAACAGGAAGCACTTGCGGCGGGGCTGATGGCTTGGAAACAGGAAGCACTTGCGGCGGGGCTGATGGCTTGGAAACAGGAAGCACTTGCGGCGGGGCTGATGGCTTGGAAACAGGAAGCACTTGTGGCGGGGCTGATGGCCACGAGACTGCTGCAGCAGGGGTTGGTGGCCACGGGGCTTCGGCTGCTGCGGGGATGGTACCGGGATGCGGTTTCCACGGATAGCCGCCGTAAGCTTGTCAAGGGTGGCGATTCTCAGTAGATTCCGGTCAAGTGGGATATAAGGTATTCCCAAGCGGGAGAAATACTGGCGTAGCGGATCTGTGTCTGCTGGGTCCATGATGGCTAGTTCGTACTGTTAAGGTTACGACTAGGACCCAAATGCAAGACACACACGAGAAGGGAGCAGGTTGAAAAGGGGATTTATTATAGTCACTCAGGTACAGGCAAGGGCAAGGCAGGCGAGTAGTCCAGCAAGCAGAGAGACGTTAGCAGGCGGGCGGCAGCAAGCAGAGAGACGTAGTCAGGCGGGTGGTCGGGGAGGCGAGGTTCGGCAACAAGGAAGGCAGACAGGCAGGAACTAGGAACGGGGAGCGGGAACGAGGAACAGGAACGGGAGCAGGAACAGGAACGGGAGCGGAACCCGTAAACAGGAACAAACGAAGATGACGGGGACGAAGTTATCAAGAGAGAGAGATACACAACGAACTAGCACTGGCTCTGTGGGGAGCCAGTGCTTAAATACTGAGGCGGGTGATTAGTGATTGCAGGCAGGAGTGGGGAGCGAAGTGCACGTGGTTAATTGGATGACGGAGAAGTAAACAAAGGAGCACATGGTGTAGTGGCACCGGCTGCCACTAGATGGTGGAGTTTGACAGAACGAGGGAGAGGGTGTAACAGTTTCATGCTGGCCCCCATGTACACCTCAAAATGCTGCAGGGCGAACAACAGGGCAAATGCTTCCTTTTCAATGGTGGAATACCTCGTTTGATGCTGATCACATTTTCGGGAGAACTAACCCACCGGATATTCAAGACCTTGGTCATCCTCTTGCACTGTGCCACTTAGCGTCCACCTCAAGCGTAAAGGGAAGAGCACAGTTTCGGTCAGACAGTACAGGGGCACAACACAACATTGACTTAATACCTTCAAAATAATGTTGACACTCTTCTGACCGCACAAAAGGTTTTGTTGGGCTAGTCAGACCTGTGAGAGGTGCAGCAACAGTTGAAAGGTTTCTGCAGAAACTGCGATAATACCCAGGAACCTGCGTAGCTCTCGCTGAGTTGTGGGAACAGGGAACTCATTGATGGCAGTAATTTTTACATCCACTGGACGGACATGGCCTTGTCCTACCTGTTTCCTTAGGTAGAGAACTAGTTTAGTGTCAAGGACGCATAGGACAAGCTCTTAGAAATCTCCCGTATCACATCTACGTGATCACTCCAATCATTAGTGTACACCACAATATCGTCAAAGTAAGCCTTGCAATTTGGAACATCACCAAGTACCACATTGATTAGCCGCTGAAACATAGCTGGTACATTGCACACTCCGAATGGCATCACGTTGCATTTTAAAAAGTAGTCCGGTGTCACAAAAGCCGATACCTCTGAGGCTTCTTGTGTCAAGGGAACCTGCCAATGACCTTTGACCGTATCAAGCTTGCTAACATAAGTTGAAGGGCCAATCTCATCTACACAGTCATCAATTAAAGGTAGAGGATAAGCGTCAGGTACCGTAACAGCATTTACTCTACGGAAGTCAGTACAGAACCGTTGCCTTCCGTCTGACTTTATCTCCAATAGACATGGTGAACTCCATGGCCTGCCGCTGGGTTTAGCAAATCCATTCTCCAACAGGTACTCTACCTCTCTTTTCATAACTTCCCTCTTAACAGGGTTGACCCTGTATGCTCTCTGCTTAATATGAGTAGCACTGGTAAGCTTAATGTTATGTGCTAGAACTGATGTCTGAGAATGTACATCATTAAAAAGGCAGGGAAAATCTACAATTAGCAATTCAATATGTTTTTCCCAGACACAGACTCAATATCGGGCCTATCTAATAACTCTGGTACTGGCATCACCTTCCTTCCCGCAATATCATTACCCCAAATAAATGCCACAGGACCCTATCATTCATCTTAGTGATTCGCCCATGTGACCAGACCAGGGATGGTCATAAGCCAAAGCTAGCATCTTTTCACGCTAACTAACAGGGACAACAACCTGATAACTGGCACCCCAGTCCATACCTCCTGCTGCAGGGGTTGTCCATTTAAGCATTAACATACCATCCTCCACAAATTAAGCCACTTTCTCCTCCTTCACTTCCACTCTATTATGGCCAGAAGAAAGACACTTGGAAAGCGCTCCTTGCTGTACCTCCTCAGGACTGTTTTCTTTATCTCAGAGTTAGGTGATCTGGCAACGTGAACATTCCGCTGGACATTAATGGTACCTAATGCGAAAAGGAATGCTCTGTAACAAGGAAAGAGTCCAAGAGATCCATACCATACTTCTTAGATTAAGCTCGAGTGAGAACGTAAGCACGGAATATCTGCTGATCACAGAGAGTGTTTTCCCCAGACACAGACTCAATATCGGGCCTATCTAATAACTCTGGTACTGGCATCACCTTCCTTCCCGCAATATCATAACCCCAAATAAATTATACTCCCTCAACTGGTAGAGCTTTGTGGACTGCCACTTTGAAGAATCCAGTTAGCAGGCACAAACCCCATCTCAATACCTTGTACCATAACATTAGAATGGCAAGACTACTGAGAATCCCCAGTATCTGTCAAAATCCTGACTGACCGCTGATCTTTAGGATCTCCAGTCAATGAAACAAATCCCTCAAAGATGAAAGATTTGAAACATTGGTATGGAGCAACCTGTTTTTAACTTAACTCTCATCCAGAAGAGTGACCTGGAATGTTTTGAAGTAAAAGTACACCTTTTGGTTGTAGTGGACAGGTAGAAAAGGAGCTAGGTGACTGCTTTTAGTTTTTTAACATTAAACATTATCAATGTGCCCTTTCTCATGGCAATAATAGCACTCATGCCAGTCTCGCTCAGTTTCTTCTTTGTGAGCGACAGATGGAAGGTCTACAGCCTGCGACCTTACCAGCCTAGCTGTTGGCTGCTTATCTGAGTTTTTTTGGAGCAGTTGCAAACTTAGTTAAAACAAGTTAAAACAAACTAATCTGCCAAAATTGGCCACCTTTGTCAGGGAACTCACATTCTGCTCATTACGATACATAACCATCTTCTCTGGTAGAGAAGATTTAAAATCTTTAACAACATGAGTTGTCGGAGACTCAAAACTGTTTTCCTTGGTAGAAGAACATCATTTATCAAAGAGAACCCCCTTTACTCTGGCAAACTCTACAAAGTATGGAACCTTTGGCGATAGGCTTCAGGCACAAGTTAATATGCACAACGTACAGTTTCTTTAATTGTCTCAAGGGTCATGCTCTCCTCAAAAGAAAGGGAGGAAACTACTTCCTGTGCCTTGCCAACTAACTTACATGGAAGTAAGATCGGGCACACATCTTTGGGCCAATTCAATATCATTGAAATTCTTTCAAATGCAGCAAAATATGAGTCCCCCTCTGACTCACAAAATGAAGGCACCAAGGCAATATGCTTGCCTACATCAAAAGCATTGGTTTGTGGCTTTTTGTGACACATAGCATCTAATTTGAGCTGTTTTAACCTTGCCTCCTAAACAAACATTTCATCTGTCCCCACCCGTGGATGCACTAGCTCCAGGAGACCCAGGGTCAAAACGTGACAAGGTATGAGGAGCTTTAAGATCCATCTGGGTGTCCCTAGTTGTGGACTGCCCTGTTCCTCTGGACTATATAAAACACCTACTGCAGCACCTAGAGAAGATTAACACTCGTAACTCTACTAACCTGTCTCTGACAACTTAACGATTTACGATTTAATCTCCCTCTTAAGGGCACCACATGAGACAGAGATACCATAGTGAGCTGTAATGGCTATTAGATCATCCTTACTACAGCTATCTATCTGGTCAAATCTGGGTGTAGCCAGAAAGCTAGGAAAATTTACAAGTACAAACAGCAACAGTTTGTAACTATGGCCAATCAGATACTGGGTTTTATGAGATAAGGATCCTGGACGAGCCCACGTTTATCTTTACATCCTTTCTGCCTCTAGACAGCCATATAGGTCGTAACAAGAATATAGAGCTTTTTCTGAAGTGTTTTACAGTCGGTTCTAGTGTTGGCTTTGACCTCTCATGACATCTGGAACAATGCAATGTGTTATAATGCAAGCGTGCATCTAGAATTCCAATGTTGACATTTTTCCCCACTTTGGCCTCCTCGCTCTTAAACGACGTTGCGTCATCATTTCCCATAACTCCTTGGTCTGTTTTCTATTTGTCTTTCATTTCTCTCTCTCGCTCTCCCTCCAGACGAAACAACTCTAGCCAACATTACATTACTGCTCTCTGCTCCCCGTAAAGTCTCCATATATGGACGTCTCCCCCAGATGTTCTTGTTGTAGCTGCCCCACTTTTGGATGTTTAACCTGATTATTTTAGATGTGATGCCAAGTCAACAGTTACCTTGACCAAACACATATGGAGCTTTCACTCCGCAGCCTAGACTCCATGGTAAAATGTTACCTGGAACGATTTAGAATCCAAAAGGATAAGAGTAGATACAGATGTGGTTGAATCATCGATCATGAGTGTTGATGTTTAAATGTTTTCTTGTGTGTGTGTGTGTGTGTGTGTGTCCATTTTCTGCATCTCCTCTAACTTCTAACCCGCTCCATCTCCTCCACACTCTCCATCTCCTCCACCCTCTCATCTCCTCAACCCTCTCCTCCACCCTCTCATCTCATCCACCCTCTCATCTCATCCACCCTCTCATCTCTTCCACCCTCTCCATCTCCTCCACCCTCTCATCTCCTCCACCCTCTCATCTCCTCCACCCTCATCTCATCCACCCTCTCATCTCTTCCGGCCTCTCATCTCTTCCACCCTCTCATCTCCTCCACCCTCTCATCTCATCCACCTTAACCCTATCCTCCATCTTTTCTCCTCTATCCCCTCCACCCTTGCCATCTCCATCATCTCCACCCTGTAAATAACCTCCAGCCTCTCCATCTTCTACCATCCCCCGCAGGTGTCCTTCAGCGTGGAGGCGCGTGCGCGCGGCTGCCCCAAGCAGAAGAAGAAGACCTTCGTGATCAAGCCCGTGGGCTTCAAGGACTCCCTCTCCATCACCGTCACCTTCGAGTGTGACTGCCGCTGCCAGGCCAAGGCCCAGCCGGACAGCCCCAAATGTCACCACGGCAACGGCACCTACGAGTGCGGCATGTGCATGTGCCACCCCGGGCGGCTGGGCCCGCGCTGCGAATGCGCCGAGGGCGACTACAGCCCGCTGCAGCAGGACCGCTGCAGCGTGGCCGGGGGGGCCCAGGGCAGCGTGTGCAGCGGCCGCGGCGACTGCGTGTGCAGCCAGTGCGTGTGCCACGCCAGCGACTTCGGCAAGGTGTGGGGGAAGCTGTGCGAGTGCGACGACTTCAACTGCCTGCGGTACAAGGGCAAGCTGTGCTCAGGTAGGAAACGAGCGTAGCCAAACGTTCACACACTGACTACTAACCACTGAAATAGATACTATTAACCAAAAACATAAGTACTAGTTACTTTTAAATGAGCGACTAGTTGGTCCCAAGGATTGAAGGTGTTTTTTAAGATTCAAGAGCTAATATTTGAGTGTAATTTGTTAGAAATGTCGTAGCCATCCTCTCAGTGAGCAAATTGGGCTGGGAGATTATCTGTTTTAAGTTGACTGCGCCTGCCTCTGTATGCTCCCGGCTCATTTCTGACCAATCACGGCATCTCTTCCCTGATTGGTTTGGGCAATCCATCTTGCCTGTCAATCATAGGTGCGTGAATGCAGCACTTCTCAATGATGGGGAAACGAGGGAAGGACGAAGCAGAGAGGGAGGGGAACTTTTTGGGTTGTTTAGTTAGTAAGTCCGCTCTCTCGCTCTTTAAGTCTTTTGACCCGAATGACCATTTATGGTGAAAGGGATTCATTGGTGTGAGTGCGTGCTTCTCTGGCGTTTAAGCTCAAACAGAGGAGGTAAGTGGCGGTCTGGAGCAGTGTGTGTGTATGTGTGTGTTGGGGGGGGGGGGGGTGTTTTCAGTGTCGTCAGACTGTGTGTTTGTGTTTTCTTGGGAAGCGTTTAGAGAATGTCCGGACCCGCGCTGCACCAGCTGGCTGGTCCCGTCCTCACCTCAGCACCTAGCCACCCCAAAACACTGCCCTCATATGGGAAGAATTACACACAACCCTGTGTGTGTGTGTGTGTGTGTGTGTGTGTGTGTGTGTGTGTGTCTATGTCAGTGTGTGTGTTTGTGGGTGTGTGTGTATGTGTCTGCAACTGTATGGGCATATGTGTGTGTGTGTGTGTGTGTGTGTGTGTGTGTGTGTGTGTGTATCCGCATCAGAAAGTGTATGAGCAGGAGTTCACCAGGCTGAACACACACACACACGCGCGCGATGACACACACACATACACCCGTGTGTGTGTCATCGCGTGTGTGTGTGTTAAGCCCAGTGAACTTCTTGTAAAGACTGGTTTGCCTTGCACAAAACACATGCTCACACTGGAACTTTTTACACAAACAGACACACACACACACACACACACACACACACACACACACAATGACACACACCCATGCACTCATACATGCCCCTTCACATAGTGACACACACACATGCTAATGCACACACTGGCACACACACACATACACACACTGGCACACACACACACACACACATACACACAGTCATAAAACAACAATAGAAGAGTATAACCAAGGGGACCACAGGCCAGTCTATCTGTCTTTCCTGGAACTCAGAGCCCATTGTTACAGTAGACGCAGATGTGGAGAAATTCCCTGTGCAATCATCAACAATAGTTGTCAAATGGATTGTTTTTGCTGTTTGCAGTTTCACTTCTATCTGCGTCTTGCTTTGATCATGTCGGCGAAGCTCAAACCAACTAAAACAAGCGCCGCTGGGTCTTGTCTTAGATCCGATGGGGTCTAAATCAGGACCTCCTCTGATCTCATGGCTCAACTGGATTATAGGAACCGGCGGGCAGCTTGACATAATAAACCGTGTTGAATAACAAGACCTCTGTGTTCCCGAGACGTGCTTGTAACTAGCCAGCTAAACAAGACAAGCTGACCGCTCAGGAGGTCAAGACGCTCTTAGGTCTCTCCCACAGCTCCTCCCCCAGCCGTTACTGTTTTATCATAAAATAATAGTATTAATCAAATCATCACACAGAGTAATACATGTCTCAAGATTACAGGTAGGGCTGCAGGATAGCCCCAGCCCAAAGGTTCTGAGTTCGAATCCCAATGTCCCTTCAGTCTAGCTGTAGGTTACCTTGAGAAAGATGTTCTGACCACTTCCTCCTACGAAAAGAAAAGAAAAAATCCATTGTAAGACCCCTTTGACTAAAGTACCTGCAAAACGACTCAGGACTAAAGTAGTAAATATGGCTTCTCATTCAGGCTATAACCCCCCCCCCCCAATTACTTCATTCTCTCGACTTATCTCATCCTGTGTTATTGCAGCGTTCTCTAGAGGCCGTATATTAGGATGGAAATAGCTCAGTGCTTACTCTCTGGCCAGCATTTGTGTCAGAGCTAAAGATAAACCCATGTTTGGTCAAAATTTTCCAAAATCAGAGTGCTCTTAAAACGTGTGCATTGCATACCGAAGTGCGCCTGTGTGTGTGTCTGTGTGTGTGTGTGTGTGTGTTTGCCAACATTCTTGTGAGTTCACATGTAAAAGGCAGGTTATATGTCAGTATTTGGTATGTGTATATGTTTGTGTGAGGAACAGTTTATAAAGCATGCAAACATGCATGTGTTATGTGTGTGTGTGTGTGTGTGTGTGTGTGTGTGTGTGTGTGTGTGTGTGTGTGTGCGTTTGTGTGTGTGTGTGCGTGTGTGTGTGTGTGTGTGTGTGTTTCAGAAAGGAAGTGACATTGCGAGACCAACCCATTGGTCATAAAACAGATAAACAATAGTAACGTTATAGATAGAATAAAAACAATAGAAAAAGTTACTCAACAATAGTTAGGAAACTTTTAGAAGCTAACTTGTCAGTCATAAAACAAGTCATAAAACAGACAGGACCACAGAACCACAAGAACACACACTTCTAATTACAAAAAGACTTGTGGGGACGAAGAATGACTCTCTCACTCACTCACTCACTCACTCACACACACACACACACACACACACGCATACACACACACACACGCACACACACACACACACTTCTAATTACAACAGTACTTCTGGGATGCAGAATCACTCTCAAACACACGCGCGCGCCCACACACTCAGACACACATACATAGACACACATGCACACACACATAGACACACACACATAAATAATCACAAATATAGGTGGACACACAGACAGAAAAACAAATACACTCACTACACACACATGCACTTGTGGACACGAATGCTCTGAATCATACAGTCTAAAAGAAACAGATCTCTCCTCTCCAAAATGTGAAGGGAGTTTGAGGAACATAACTCATAGCCCAACTCTGTTCTGTGTCAGAGGGCTAAACGCCAGCACAGCCCCCCCTGCTTCTGGTTCTCCTCTAGAACATAAAGTACGTACAAGAGACAGATTACGGCTGATAGGGATACTGGACTTGAATGCTTGTAAGATCTTTATCCCAACACGTGTAGTGAGACAGAGGTCTGGCCTAGGATGAGGTGTGTTGTATATCAATTCAACAATAGCATCACCAAGTGATGGTATTGTTGTATGCCAAGGGTTATTGTTGGAAGGAAAGTTACTGTAAATGTGGCTATGATGGAATTACTATTTGTAAATGTATATGTAGTAAGTCGCGGGTTGGCCAGTGATAATGTTCATCTATGTGTTAGGGTGGGGCGATTTTCTGATTAACGGTATATCATGGTTGGATACAAGTATGACAGTGTCCATATCAAAACCATCTCAAAATAATTCTCTCGTTTTCACACTTATTTGAATTTCTCTAACTGTCACTGATCTGAGGTCGTGCTTACTGTCCACTGCTGTCATTTGAATCTAGAGAATTTGATCTGATGTCAGCCAATCAATGGGATGTGCTTGAGAACGGGGCACGAACTGATAGTGAAGGTGCTAAAATAGTTGCTAGTGCCATCACAGCGAGCGAGCTAGTTAAAAAAAAGATTGTGATGGCCAGTCTGTGAATGACTAAAATCGGGTTGCAGTAGAATTCGATTATGGTTGGAAAACTTGCTTTATTCTCCGACTCATGCTGGATGCATTTTGTGTATGTCAGAGAATAAAGGCACAATTAATTAATGAACATACATTGAATACATTTTGTTGACTCAAAGTCCTCAATTAAATGCAAAATGGAATTCCTCGTTTTTTTCAACAATGTCCCTTACCTTAATGGCTTTATGAAAGATATTAGGTTTAAATTGCTGGCAGATTTCTTTCTTACTCCACAACCTAAAAAAGCAGGTAAAATGAGTGCAGATGATTACGGAAAAAGGATGTCTAACTATATCGGCATACATGCAGAATATGAAGAAAAAACATGAAACACGATGCTATTGCTGTTCTCAAGCTGACAATGGCAATGTCGCTTCAACGGGTGAAATTGTTTGTCAAAATCACCCTCTTTGAGGCAACAATAGCCAGATATAATGGTGATTTAATAGTTCAGTTTCGGCTTATAGGCCTAGCCTAGACTACCGAAATAAAGTTATGAATAGCATGCTTATGAAGGTCAGAATTCATCGCTAGTCTATTATTCAAACATGCCTTAGTAGCCTTATACTGGGTTTATTTTGTTGTTTCCACCCTGTGGCAGAAGAGAGCTTAGCAGCTCATGGCACATTGTAAACAGATGTTATAAGATGCGCTATCGCTTAATTATACGAGTTCCTTTTTTTAAATGGTGGAACCATAAACCGTGATGTTTTGGGGAGAGGTTTGAATGGTTTTAAAATTGTATATCGCCCAACCCTGGAATGTGTAAAGGTATCTCATTTCTGTGTACCTTAAAGGTACGGTGTGTAGGATTTAGTGGCATCTAGTGGTGAGGTTGCACATTGCAACCAACTGAAACACCCCCCTCACCCGTCCCTTTCCAAAGACGTAGGAGAAGCTACGGTGGCCTGTACTGACCTGTAAGGTGTCAATAGGTATTCCAAAAATGATTTCATCATCTACGACAGCATCGAGTAGCCAAGTGTCAAGTGATAGGTTCCTTGATAAATTTATAAAAACTATTATGTTTAGTCTGTAAAACTTAAAATTCATAGCTTCCAAGTAAGATAGCGATTATGATTAAATAAGTTTAGCTTGTCCCCTACAGAAGCATTTATCCATTCTGGGCTACTGTAGAAACATGGCGGTTCAATAAGGCAGACCCCGTGAGGGAAGACCCACTCCCTATTAAGATATCTTTATATCTTAATAGGGCCCTGTAGCAATGTCCACGCTACACGCCACCTAGGTGGCTCCCATACTCCACCTAGGTGACTTTCCTCGGGCTCCTCCAAACCAATTGGACACAGGGTGGTGATGTTGAAAACCGGTTTATTGTTAAGGTTGAATGGAATGAGACATGCAGATGGTGCTCCACGCTGCCATCCCGGAGAGCTCTCCTCGAGTGTGTGTGGTGGTGGCTGGTCTAACCTGTGCACACTGATTGCTCAATGTGCAACAGGTGTGCAGCCTCACCCAGCCCCAGAGTCCAATCAGTCTGACTCGGGCCAGGTGAGGCTGCTTAAACCAGCCACCCTCCACACACACTCCCACAGGCCCTTTGGCTCATTCTAATGTAACGAAAACACAACAATCCTTATTTCATGGGATTATACACTAATTAAAATATACTTGTGAAGATTAATATACTCCATTTCTGCCCAGTCTGCAAGATGCCATTAAATACTACGCACTACACCTTTAAAGGACAGTCAAGCTAAGCGAAGCTATTTTCTAATATAAGAGAGTACTGCTTCATACGCATATGTGCCTGCAACACTGATATACATTGAAGTTGATTGGTTGGATCTAAAGACTCTTTCTTCTCCCATCCCTTTTTCTTTATCTCCTCACCCCGTTGCTTCTCTCCCGCTCTCGTCCATTCTCTCTCTTTATCTCTCTTATCTTACCTGCTCTGCAATCACTCTCTCATCCTCTACTGCTTCCTTTTCACGTTCTTTTTTCTCCTCTTCTCCATTATCTCTCCTCCTCTCTTGTTTATCCACTCCTCTCTTTTTCTCCCCTCCCCCTTCTCACCCCCTCCCTTCCCCACCTCCTTCTCCTCCTCTCCTCTGACTGTGATCCTCCTCTCCTCTCTCTCTCTCTCTCTCTCTCTCTCTTTCTCTCTCTCTCCTCTCTATCTCTGTCTCTCTCTCTCTTCCCCCACCTCCAGGCCACGGTACGTGTGACTGTGGCTTCTGCATGTGTGCCCCCGACTGGCAGGGGGAGAACTGCAACTGCTCGAGGAGGACGGACCCCTGCATGTCCAGCCTGGGCCTGCTGTGCAGCGGGCGGGGCCAGTGTGTGTGCGGGGCCTGTGAGTGCACCCAGCCCGGGGCCTACGGGGCCACCTGCGACAAGTGTCCTACCTGCCCCGACGCCTGCACCATGAAGAAGTAATCCTCCTTAATGGGCCTTATTCACCCAGAGGGCAATCTTGGTTCTAAACCCTAGCTGGGTGGGGTCAGAAACATCCGATTAAAAATATTTATTTTATTCAAGCAATCCACTTGCATTTACCTACAAAAGAAATGTCCCCTGTGGGATATTTCCAAAGTAATCTGAACAGATTTTAATCAGTTGAGCTATAGTGAGTTTGACTACATTCACTGTTTCCCCTTCTCATTTTGTCATGTTTCAGAGAGTGTGTGGAGTGTAAACACTTTAAGAGAGGGAAGCTGTTTGAGGACAACACCTGCAGTCATATCTGCAGGGATGAGATTGAACTAGTGGATGACTTGGGTGAGTCCTGACAGCCATGAAACACTGCGTGGAATGATACCCACCAGGCCTGAAGGATCTGGAACAATCTGCAACATTTAAAAAAGCATCTGTAATTATTGTAAACGATAGCTTTGTGATAAATCTGTAAGTTAACTTTACTGTATGTAAAAATACCTACAACTCTTCCAACAGTTTTTTTTATCATTGTTATGACCTCCGGTCATATGTGTGCTTTTTCTGTGTTAATTACCGATAGTTAATTATTTATTGGGTGCGTGTCATTGTGTTGATTGGCAGGTGACAGTTAGTATATTGAGACCAGTGTGGTAAGACCAAGACCAGTTGCCACCTCCATCTAAGCATAAACCAAGTTGTTGAGATGCTAATCGCAGTTTCTGTTGAGCTAGTACATTAGCATGGGACGATGGCTTTGTACGGTGGCCGAGACGTGTCAAACGAACTACGGTTGGAATCAGCATCCATAGAAATTGTCTTTTATGCACAGCAGAGGTCTGTTACAGAAATAACCGACCGCGGAATGCCCTAAAGTATCAATCAGAATCTAGTGTTCAACAAAGCCACATACTAAATTAAGTATAAAAATATATATAATATTGCTGATATTGATATTCAACACATTTCTTTCCTAATATCAAGGAAATGATGTGGTACTTGGGGAAATATGTGTGAACCATTATCCAATGTGGAGACTAATCTGAAATAAATCAGCACCCAATGAGCTATTGAGACTGGGAAGCAGAAAAGGGGAAATAATAAACGTCAAACTGAATTCATCATCGCAAATATAATTGTCTGTGTTCCGTCTTCTGAAACAAACCAAACATATTACAATTCTCTTAAAACGAATCAATGACATTTCAGTATAATGAATTCCCCTCCTATCGTCCTACAGTGCTTCATGATACGAACGCTGTCAACTGTACTTACAAGGACGAGAACGACTGTGTGGTGCGCTTCCAGTACTACGAGGACGCCAGTGGGAAGTCCATCTTGTTTGTCGTCAAAGAACCCGGTAAGAAAATAATGTATTTTAAAATTGTGTGCATCCCAATTTTCATTTATTTATATATTTATTCACACACACACACACACACACACACACACACACACACAATCAATGAATACACACACACACAGACAATGAACACGCACAGACACAATGAGCACACACACAGACAATGCACACATACACACACATACAATGACCACACGCTCCCCCATGTCACGGTGTAGCGTTAAGAGAAGGCCGTGAAGGAGCTTCGGAGGGCTGGGGAGTGTGTGTGCATGTTCTGGCCCCCCAGGGTGGGTTGGAGGGCTGGGGAGTGTGTGTGCATGTTTTGGCCCCCCAGGGTGGGTTGGAGGGCTGGGGGTGTGTGTTTAACGGGCGCGTGTGTTTGATTAAGACGCAGCTGGACAGCGGGGTTGGAGCGCATGCATGCCTTGAAGACGGGATGTCCCGCAGAGTTAAAGGATGTCATTAACACAGGCCACGCCCCCCCCCCCCCCATCCCCTCTTGCAAGGAAGGAAGGAAGGCGCTGACATTTCACAAAACAAGAGAGGGAGAGAGATGGAGAGACAGTGAGTTGGGGAGGAAGAGAGAGAGGGAGAGACAGTGAGGTGGGGAGGGAGAGAGAGAGAGGGAGAGACAGTGAGGTGGGGAGGGAGTGAGACAGAGAGAGAGAGGGACAGAGAGAGATGGGTTGGGGAGAGGAAAAAGGGGGAGATGGTAAGGACAGCAGATGAAGTACAAAGTTAAAGAAAATAAATATCTGAATATCACTATGTACCCAAAGAACGCTGGGTGACACACGCAAATAGAAACCTCATCTTCCTGTCGCTCTGTTCCAAGAACATAGTTGTACTCTGACATTTCCCCTTGCGGACTTCTCTTGTTTCACTACTCGACAACAGGGCAGTAAAACAGAAAAAAACACAACCTCAGCATCAGAACAATGTAAGACTGTTCAGAACTGGT
Source organism: Lota lota (assembly GCA_026745465.1). Classification (NCBI taxonomy): domain Eukaryota; kingdom Metazoa; phylum Chordata; class Actinopteri; order Gadiformes; family Lotidae; genus Lota; species Lota lota. The sequence continues at coordinate 463,328 of JACYXH010000047.1, forward strand.
TGGGGTTGACTACCGTGAACTACAAATCTCTGAACCAAAACCTACGTGTCTTGACTTTGTCAAAATAATGTATGATGGATAAAAACAGAAAACACAACCCACAGGAATGTTCTATTATTCTCAGACATTATTCACTCAGTTAAAAAAATCCTCCTTCAGTGTTACAGCGAGGGAAGAGATGGAGAGAGAGACTGTCAGGGAGGTGCAGAATGACAGAGAGAGAGACTGTCAGGGAGGTGCAGAATGACGGAGAGAGAGACTGTCAGGGAGGTGCAGAATGACGGAGAGAGAGACTGTCAGGGAGGTGCAGAATGACGGAGAGAGAGACTGTCAGGGAGGTGCAGAATGACGGAGAGAGAGACTGTCAGGGAGGTGCAGAATGACGGAGAGAGAGACTGTCAGGGAGGTGCAGAATGACGGAGAGAGAGACTGTCAGGGAGGTGCAGAATGACGAAGAGAGAGAAGAAACGGAGGAGCAATGCTTTGATGTTGGTTGTAAAAGTTCAGCCGGCTGCCGGTAGACTAAGTCATAACAAACACTGATGGATAGACACTGGAAACACACACACACACATCCACACACTCACACACACACATACATCCACACACACACACACACACACACACACACATCCACCCACATACTGAATATACAGCACATGCACACACACATAAATCCACATGCTGAACACACACACACACACACACACACAGCGTAAACACAGATGGATCAGATGAGGTTTGAAGCGCTGTGGTTTGGGACTGTGAGAAGAGATTATTGCTGATCCTGACAGAACAAAACATCCAGCAGGGCCTGGGCCAGGATCAGGAACAGACCTCTTCCTCTCTAGTTCACCAGCAGACAGAAACCACGAGCAGGCTCTTTCTTAACCCTGTGACCCCCGACCTCCCTCCCCCGTGACCCTAGTGCCTCGCCAAAAACCTCAGACCGACCTCCACTGGAACCTCTCTGTGCTCCTCAGTTCCCCTGTCCCTAGTTCTCCTCACGTTGGGGGGGGGGGGGGGGGGGGGGGGGGGGGGGGGGGTGCTTGTGGTCTGTGGCGCTACAGTATTGTGGAAGTGACCCCCGCCTCCATCCCCCCTCCTCTGCAGCAGAAGTGGAACATTCCGGATACCCAAAGTAAAAGTCCTGTCATGTTTTTCGCTGCTTAGTTTCCGCTGTGGGTTGTGCCAATTAACTCTGGTGGTTGACACTATGGAGGGACTTTTATTTTTCAAACATGGATTTTCCACCTCTGGTCCTTACCTCGCCTGAAGCACATTGAGTGGTGGATAAAGTACTCATATCCTGTATTTAAAAGAGTAAAAGTGCCGACATAGACTTGAATTTTACGGGACATACATAGTGAGGCCAATACCACTAGATTGGCTTGTATTCTTTACTTTAGCCTTAACCACACCAAACCCTTATCCTAACTTAACCATTTCCAACCCCTTAACACAACCCTTTCAAACTTAATTTGAGCCATCCTTGATCTAACACCTAAACTCTTCTATATCTAAACCTTTAACATAACCATTTCAAACTTAAAAAAAACAATCTTAGTTAAATAACTAAACTTAACCATCTCTAACACCTACACACATAACCATGACAAACTCTATAGTAATGCATCATGGGTAATAAGCACCTGGGAATGTCCATCTGGTTT